>SNQJ01S0008132.1:0-27455 GCA_010110895.2 Picea sitchensis
GGTACAGGTTGATTACAGGTTGTTTGGCACAGGTTGGTGCATGGTTGATGCACTTGTTTATGTTGAGAAATTGATATCTGTTGAGGATTGTTGCCTCATCTTAGTTGGTGCTGAGAATGTAAGTTGAGTCTTGCATATAGAGCTAGTGCTCTTGTAGAGTTTTACTCTATTCAATTGTTGCTGAAAAACCCCCGAATTGAAGTCCATAATAAAAAGAAAAATTGTACATACATCGTGTGTTCTTTGTGTTCCTTGTGGAGATGATTTGTTCCTGATATGTATTCACATCTAACTGATTATAAATGAAAACAATGAGTAATTAGAAAATGTTGAATGTTAACTAAGGATTTTTTGTGTAAGAGGGAAGTTTTGGGAAAAAGATCCCCACACTCATTCACGCCCCCCCCCCTCTAAGTGTGGAAGGTGTGTCCAACAAAGGTAGTCTTCCAGAAATTTGTTCACTATCTTAGTTTGTTCATCATATTGAGGATGATAAGAGGAGCTATGAGCCAACTGAGTACCCAAAAAAGAAAATAATTATGTCCAAAAATGTCCAGTGAAGATGGGATCTCTGTCACTTACAATAATATTTGGGATTCCATGTAGTTTTTGAATTGTCTCCATGAATGTGGTAGAAACTGTACTAGAATTGAAAGGATGAGAGAGTGCACAAAAGTTTGCATACTTGGTAAGTCTATCAACAATCACCATGGTGCCCCTCTTTCCTTCATACATTGGTAACCTTGTGATGAAATCCATGGAAACCTCATCCCAACGTTGACTTGTGGCATAGACCCCCTGCTCTCGGGCCGAGATCAACGCAGGATCTTTTTCCAAAACCACACCAAGAGTTAATTTAAACCATTTTTTTAAGCTGCAAAAGATTTCGGACTTCGTGAGTTGGAGGTTCTCGATGCAATTCCACAACTCTTGCAATCGCCAAAACGTAAAATGTCAACAAAGGTTTACTCTTCCAATGTGATGAGCACACACCACCTGTTACCCACTAATTATGACTTTCGAGACTTGAGCGAACAACCAAGAGTCGTTCCTCTGCCCCTATGATTCTCAGAACTTTGAAAATTCACCTTTTACTGGATCAATGGATATGATTCTCCCTCAATCTAATCGGCTCAGATCTTTTGGGATTTCGGGAACCGGGAGTCAACGACTCTCGACCCCAAAATCACTTATCGCACCAATCCCCGAATTCCCGAAATGATCTGACGGCTCAAACTGACCACGATCAACAGTTCAATTTGACTCTTGATATCAGGGTGGGGGGTTCGTCAAACTCCTAACCACCTTACATCTCCTCTGGATCCTACAACCCTTGCGATTTTTGTGAGTTCTCCATGGAGAATTTTGACTGCCTGATTCACTCATTCAATGACTCATGTGCGATGATTCTGACCTTCCTCTCCTTTTTATCACTTCAAAGGTTAAATCCATCCTGATATTTCACTTGTAAACTCAATCTTCGAAAAATATCCCTGCACGCACTCCTTGCGGAAGACATTCAAATAACCTCTGGTTATTTGAGTCTTCGACCCTGTGCACTCTTTGCAATAGTAGTCCTTCAAATTTCCCCTTAGTTGATAAGTTCTAAAGATTCAACCAGCCTGTGCACACCTTGCACAACTTTGGGCTACACCTATGCTTCTATTGGTATGAGAACAACGATATCTCTCCTGAGCTTTTTGAGATAAAATCCAGACCCTCGTCAACGCACACCTTGTGGACGTTCACTGCACTCCTTGCAGGAATTCTCAGGGAGAGAAACAATTGAAACTCATTCTTCTCCTCTCTCAGATTTCATACATTCAACATGAAATCATACATGCAACACAACATTGAAATGAGTGTGTAACAGAGAAAACAAAACGGCTGTAAACATACCATTCAACTAATGTAAACAGTAAGCGTCATAACACCATGAAAATTGAGTCAAAGCTTCATATATCAACTCAAGCGTTCCTGTACATGGTCTCTTCTCTACAACTCTCTGTTTTTATCTCTACAACTTATGAATTCTGAATAATAATAATATATATTGTTACCATGATACAAGGGTGAGGGTGTCTATCATCCGTTTTCCCTCCTACGCTTCTAAATTGTCTAATTTAACATTCATATCTACCTACTTGCATTAAACAAAATTAAATGCCTATTACATTCAACAGATGAGAGCAATCGCTCCAAATCTATTCACATCTCCTAGATATAAATGTAAGTACGCTTCCCTTAGCTATTACATTAATGTCCATTCATTAATCTTCAAAACACTTCAAAATGTGTGCTGGTGATTTTCTAGCTGTCTCTGGCCTTTACGCTTGCTTGGTTGGTTGCTTACGATGCTCCTGCATCATACTCCCTCACTTGAAATATTTCATGAACTCCTATTCATGAGCTCCTGTACAGTCTGTCCATGCTTTTGAATTGTTGCTTCATCTTCCCAACTAGCATCTTCAACTGGATGTCCTTTCCATTTGACCAAGTATTCAAAATACTCTTTTCTCCTGGTCTTTTTACTAATCCTTTTGTCAATTATGCTTTCCATCTGTGGATTTTCAGTTGCAGGCATTTGTTTTGTCCATTGAATTTCTTTTTGTTCCTCATCTTCTCCTACTTCTTCAGCTCTGTAAGGGTACAAATCCACGATATTGAATATCGTTGAGATTCCAACCCCATCGGGTAATTCAATCGCATATGCGTTTTCCCCAAATTTTCTTATGACCCTGCACGGTCCAATGTTTTTCATCTTAAGTTTGTTATACATTCCCCTTGGGAACCTCTCATTCCTCAGATGTGCAAGAATTAGATCACCAACTTCAAATTGAAGTTTTCGCCTGCGTTGATCTGCTCTACGCTTGTATTCTTGATTTGAACTCTGCAATCGCTCCTTAATTTGGCTGTGAAGCTCCTTCATTCCTTCTGCAAAGTCCTCTGCACTAGCACTTTTGAATTTAGCTTGTTCTGCATCTTTCAATTCAGAAAACCCCCTTCGTTGCATTCCATATACAATTTGGAATGGACTCTGCCTTGTGCTTCTATTGAGTGAATCATTGTAAGAGAATTATGCATGTGTCATAATGTGATCCCATTGACTGTGGTGTTCAGTCACTAAGCTCCTTAACAAATCTCCCAAGCTCCTGTTTATGACCTCTATCTGTCCATCCGTCTGAGGATGATATGCTGAGCTAAAGGACAAAATTGTCCCAAAATTCTTCCATAAGGTCCTCTAGAAATGTCCCACAAACTTGGTATCTCGATCAGAAATAATGCTCTTTGGCAGTCCATGAAGTCTGACAACTTCCTTGAAAAACAGGTTCGCAATATGAGTGGCATCACTGGTTTTCTAGCATGGTATGAAATGTGCCATCTTTGAAAATCTGTCGGCTACCACAAAGATTGAATCATATCCCCTTTGTGTCCTTGGAAATCCTAATATGAAGTCCATTCTCACTACATCCCATGGCCTTTCAGGTATGGGTAATGGTTGATATAATCCTGTGTTCTGCCTTTTTCCTTTTGTGTGCTGAGACATTCTGCACCTGTCCACAAATTTCTTCACATCCGTCCTCATCCCTGGCCAGAAATATGAGCCATTCATCTTTGAGAACATTTCATCATGACCAAAGTGTCCGACCAATCCTCCACTGTGTTTTTCCTTCAAAAAATTCTCCCTCATGGAGCATTTTGGAATACATAGTTGATTTCCCTTTAACAATAATCCCTCCTAGATCATGTATTCAGTCCATTGGCTTCCATACTTAAGATTTGGATTCTCAGATGCCTCATATGCCTCTTTAAAATCTGGATCATCCCTGTACATTTCTTTGAGGTTATCAAAACCCAAAATTTTGACTCTGAATTCCTGCATAAGAAAACATTTCCTACTCAAAGCGTCAACAACTTTGCTAGCAGTTCCAGAAATATGCTCAATCACAAAAGTAAAATTATGCATGTATTCAACCCATTTAGCATGTTTTTAGTTCAACTTCTCCTGTCGAGTCACGAATTGCAAAGCGTGATTATCACTGTACAAAAAAAACTCCTTGGGAACCAAATAATGTCTCCATTTCTTCAGTGCTTGTATGACTGCATAGAATTCTTTGTCATATGTGGAGTACTTAATCTTCGTTTCATTCATTTTTTCACTGAAATATGCGACCATTCTATTGTCTTGGCTCAAGACCTCTCCAATTGCAAATCCACTCGCATCACACCTGACCTTGAACGTCTTGCTAAAATATAGAAAAACCAGAATTGGTTCCTCAGTGATCTTCTTCTTCAGCAGATTGAAGCTCTTCTCTACTTCCCCTGTCTAGTGAAAAGATTTGTGTTGTGTTAGCACTCGATAAATTTCCTAGAGGTTGACATCAGAAGAAATCTACTAAGGTAACTTTATCCAACCACTTTTGAAGCTGGGATCTAGCCCTTCCAACTTCAGAGAAGGATCTCTCTATATGATTTAGCTATGCTTCAAATTTTAAATATTAGGCTAGGTAAAGAAATAGGTCGGTTTTGTTGTCAAAGTGTTTTTTCGAATTGGTTGAGACAGTCTACACATCCATTGGGCTATGGGGTCTGTGTTTTAGTAAAATATGAAATCCAAACCAGAAACACAAAGGAAAACTTTCATAGGGAGAGATAATATAACCACTGGATTCTTTAGTAGCTTAAATGATGAACAACAGAAAAGATGAGAAAGATATTTTCAACAAAGAAGCAGTTAAGAATTTCTTTATTGAAAACACCAGAAGATAAAACACTAAAATATTTCGAGTCAGAAATAGGGTATACGAGATAAATCCTGCAACATTCGTTACTCTTAAAGATGAGATTCAAAAAACAGTATGATAACAAAGAGAGAATAACATTCAACTTAGAGAGAAAACATCACCAGTGAATACACATAAGAATCCTGTAAAAGTGCCTCCTTTTTATTAATGGAAGATCTCTTCAAAAATATTACAGTTTGATAGCGTCAGGGTGTGAAGATCAACAACCCCCAATACTTCGAAAGGTGAAGTATTTATAACTCAAATTACAAACGTTCCTGTCATTAATGACCAGGACGTGCTAAATCTATTTTTAGCCTAACTAATTTAACAAATTTCCTAAATCTAGGAACTGCTTGATGACATGGTGTAACTGCATGCTGATTTCTGGGTGGGTCGTTGATGAAGCCTCTTCACGACCTCATCGGACTGGACGTGTGACTGGACCTGGAAAGCTCATATGCTAATCGATCAGATCATAAAGTTCCTCCCATCTAATATGACTGGGCACGTTGACTTTGAGCAACCTTCGATACACTTCATCCATTTCTGTGTACTTGGTGAATGTAGGCTTGGTGAGGAAGATGTATTGAATCTCGTGTTGGATGATGATGTCCCACTGAAGGGAATCTAGAAATGCCTTGTCGGTGATGCTCCCTTGAATCCAATCTCTTCTTGTAATCTAGGAGAGTCATCAATTTATCATTGATTACCTTCAGACCAGGAAGACCTTTCTTCTAGAGAGCTTCAATCTTACTAAAGAATCTTTGTACCCCTAGGTCCATGGCCTGAACCTTTTCTTCTAGCTGAAGCATTAATCCTCTCTTGGTCAAAACTCTTTTGACCTCAAGGATGGTCTCTGTCCTGTCTTCAATTTTCATCTCTTCTAGCTCTTCCCTGGTCTTAGAGTTGAGGAACTTGATGATCTCGTTTGCCTGTGTTGGCATGTCTCCCAATTCTACTTTGATCTTCTCAATGGCCTGTTTGCTCCTCTGGACCAATTCATTCTTCTCAAACATGATCTGGATAATGGGTCATATCTCATTCATGGACATAGTGATGTCTGTCCATACACTCTCTTTAACCTTGACCAATGTCTTTCCTGCCACTGTTTTCTTCCGGAGCTGCTGTAGCTCCTACTTGAGCTACTCTGTCACCTGTTTTTCCTTGGAGAGGCTAGTCTGAAAGGAATATTTGAGTTCTTGAAGGTTCTCAATCTCCTTTTTCAACCTGCTGATCTCTATTTCCTGTAGGTTCATTTTTTCCATGGATTTAGCTAGGTCGATTGTCTTCTCTTGGGATGTCAATGGAGTTGCGGATGGGACTTCTGTCACTGATGTTGTGCTCACTCCTGAAATTGGAATAGCACTCAATGGAATGACTTCCATTGGCTTCAGTTTCTCTTTCTCCTTTAATAGTTTCTCCATCTCAGCTTCCATTTCTTTGAGCTGTGCATTCTTCTCCATGAGTAGCTTGAGAATTTCATCCTTCTCGCCTTCTTTCTATGCTATCTCCTTCGCCTGTGAATCCTCTGTGGGAGGGAGCTTCAGTTGTTTCCTCAAGGATGCTATATCAACATTTTTCTTCTTTATCATTTCCTCAGCTGCTTTCATGTTTGAAGGATCATAACTGATCTTGAGGACCATCTCCTCCAAAGTCTTGATCCTATTGTCCTTTGTAAAGGATGATATCTTCTCCATCTTGAGTTGTGTTTGAACATTGTTCAGGGACACCTGCAATTTGGACGCAGAAGTGGAAGCATGCGCCAACGTGTAGAACACCATTTCCCCTGTCTGCTTGTGCAGATCCATTTGATCGGCTGGGTGCACGTCCTTCATCTGGAATTCGAAGGTGGCCCTCTTGTAGTCAGTGATCATCTTGGGATCTGGTACCTGTGCCTGGAGGAATGCCATATGCATTCTGCCCTTCTCGGTGTCGAATGCAGATAGCAACCTATGTTGCACAGTCGACGTCTGCTTCCAGAATTAGGCACAAGTACTACTAGTCAGGGTCTGGTTCCTTTTCTTGATCAACTCATACTTCTCGAAGATACTCAGCTTTGGTCCCACCTTTCGTGGCTGGGTGGTCAATGGAGGATTTGTAGATTTTTTTTGTCACTGCTGAGGTTATGGCCTTATGGAGGCTCGAGCCGAAGGGTGGCCTATCAACCTTGGTCATTGTTGTAGACGGGGCTTCTTTTTGTCCAGTCGGGCCAGGAACTGAAATCGTCTTGGGCCTCTTAGTATGCAGCTGGAACTCTTCGGACGATACCTCCGTGAAAGGCGGAGATAACTCTTGTCGAGGCCTTTTTTCCTTCGAGACCTGTGGCGTTGCTGTTTGAGATACAGTGGCCAGGGGATCCTGCTATTCTACTTCGATCAATGTGTTAGTCTCCCAGGCTGTCTGATTTGCAAACTTCTCAATTTCAGGCCTAGACACATGAACATAAGGGATGTTTTTTTTCTTCACCCTCATCTCTGAGATGATCCCACATGGATCATAATTCCATGGGAAGCTCATGAAGAACTTCATTTCTCTCAACATCTTGTCTGCTTCTTCCCCAATGCCACGATTGTTGCAGATGAAGGAGCCAATCTTCCCCTTGATTCTAAGCTGTCGTTTTTTCTTCAATGACACAAAATGGATGTCATCGGAATTTATTATTTGCCTTATATATTATAGAACAAAGATTCTGACAGGCATATACTTGGGCAGCTTATACGGTACCAACTTGCACCCGTATACTCTGATCTAGGTGTGATATTTATACAAGTACCAATCCCCGGTCCTTGTGTTGTGCGAGAGAAGTAGGATTCTCTGGACTTCGTCATTTATTCGAGGCTCGGGCCTACCACCTAGCATGCTTACCACAGGGTGGTAGAATTGATCGACGAACTCCTTGAAATTGAAATTAGTGGAGTTGTGCTTGAGCAAGGAGGTCCATGCAGTGACTGACTGAGGTCTACCATCTCCATCCATCTTCTGCATGGAAAATCCAAATTTATCCGCCTAGAAGAAGATGAACAAATATGCTAGTATCGATGAGTATCTAAACATGCCTTCCGTGCCGAAATTAATGAACTGTTCATGAATATTGTCTGCCAAGAATGTACTGAAATCAAACTGGGTGGTGGGTTTTTCGTCGGTAGAGAAGATGGATAGAAAACCCAGAATGGGTTCATCTACCCACTGATCAGAATAATATCCTAACAAAGCACAAAGGGATGAGATGACCTAGTTTCCCTTAGTGGAGAACATGGAAGATGGATAAGGAGGATTTGTGGAGGGAAATTGAGCGGATGGGGGAAGGAAAAGCTTGAATATTTGAGCTCTTTGGGGGAAGGTCATCTTCTGGTATAATTCTATTAGAATTTCCAGGTTGAAGGGAGACACAGAGTTGGCTTGGGGGATTTGCATCATCTGGTCTATGGATTCGGGCGTGGTGAGGAACAGGATCTCTCCGGACGAGGAGATGATGGCTCCTTGTTAGGGAATATAGTGGGCTTGACACTTAAGAGAAAACTCGAGAAAATGGTGGATCTGAGGGAATAGGTAGAGGGGTAAATTGGACTCCCAGAGTCCAATTTCATCACTCTAGTCCAGGAAAACTTCCCTGAGCCACGAATGGAGGTCTGAGAAATAAAAATCGCATTTAGTATCCACGATTAATCGGTCTTTGTTGACCAATGGGATCCTGTGTAGGTCGACAGGAGGCGGGAGAAACAAATTCTCCTCTCCTTCTGCTTGTTTGGATTTTGGCGCCATTTCTGCAACAGTACCTGCAATATAACACAACGTTAGTGGGGGTGACTGACTGTGGATGAGGGAAACAAAATGTAACAGAGGAGTAAGTGGTGAATTTCTCTGGTGCGATGGGTGAATGGCGACAGTAAGGGGGAGTAATGGTAGTTTTAAGTAAAATGGGGGTCGGTTGGGAGCGAGAGACAGGTCAGCTGGATAACGGATAGATTATCCAGTAATAAATGGCCAACATATCATTTTAAGGGTGAGATGGCAGGTGAAAGTGGCTGAGGGATATGGATGGGTGACGTGAAGGCTATTGATTGGAGGTAAAATTCATAATAAGGGGCTTTCCACGAGCGAATAGGGGGGAAGGACTGAGAGGAGTTATGAGACATGACCAGTTCGGAAAAGGTGGAAGGTGACATCCAGAGGTGACGGAGGTCTGTCAGATAGAAGATGGTGATGGGACTCGAGGAAATAGATTGACGCCACGTATAACAAGGGACCCACCAGAGGAAGAAAACCATTCCGGACCCCCCCCCTCGGTTAAAAGAAGATCATCCGGGGGGGTCTGAAATCCATTTTGGGTCGTTGATCTGTGCGCCTGTTTTTGAGCTGCAGATCTCTACGCTCTGTTTATCACTCATTCCGGACCTCCCCCCTTCCATTAAAGGCAGAATGGATGGGGGGGTCCAGAATCCAAAGCTGACCATAGATTTGAGCGCTCGATCTTGAGCCTTCCATTTGAGCGCGAGTCTTATCATCAATTCCGGACCCCCCATGGTTAAAAGCAGAACGACCGGGGGGGTTCGGAATGATCTATCCACCGTAGATCTGGGCGCCATGATCAAGACCGTTGATATGTGCAGGGAGCATAAGTGGGGAGTGTAAAACACATGCGCCGAGGAAAACTTAGGATAAACGCATTTTATGGGTTTTTCCCCAAACTTTTCAAGTAGACACCACCATAGGGCTCGACCAAACGATCTTCTAAGCATATGAAACATGGTGCAACATTTACATCAAACTGGTTCTTATTGAAATGAAGCAACAAAGCAACTAGCCTACATTCTAACCTATCTTCCTATGACAATTAACCTAGATTAGACTGTTGGGTTAAGAATTTACTCTACCCTGGTGCTATCTGACCAAGATTAGACAGTCTGGCCAGATTTATTCACTAATCTACCTAGACACTTTGGCTAAGATTAAAAATTTTAGCCAAATTCATTTACTACCCTATCAACATCAAATTTAAAAAAGAACTTGGCCATGCTTGAAAGGTATGGACCAAGTTTCCATTATTGCATGGGGCTTTTATTAAAATTCTTTTATGCCCTCTTTTCTTTCCTTTTTCTTTTTCTTTTTTCTTTTTCTTTTCTTTTTTCTTTTTCTTTTCTTTTTTTCTTTTTTCTTTTTCTTTTCTTTTTTTCTTTTTTCTTTTTCAAATTATTTGCAGAATGAAAAATCATTTGTCAACAAAAAACACTAGAGATAGATAATATCCCAGTCACCAGTTGATCCTATAACTTATAGGATGATAACATGTTTCTTCACTGTATCCATCATTGGTGCACTAATTCCACTGAAGTTTTGGATGAATTTCTTGTAGAAGCTAGCCAAACCATGGAAGCTCCGAACTTCAAACACACTCTTCGGTGATGGCCAATTCTTAATTGCATTTATCTTTTCTGGATCCATTTTCAATTCATTTGTAGAAATAACAAAACCCAAATAAATGAGTTATGTCCTCATAAATGACGATTTATTCATATTGATCAACAATTTCTCTTACTGTGACCTCCTCATTACTGCAACGAGATGCTTTAAGTGCTCTGCTTCAGTTTTGCTGAAAATTAATATATCCTCAAGATATACAATGACTAATTTCCCAGTGAAATCCTTTTGGACTTCGTTCATCAACCTCATGAAAGTACTGGGCGCATTCGTTAAGCCAAATGGCACAACAAGCCATTCATACAATCCTTCATTTTTTTTGAATGTTGTCTTCCATTCATCACCTTCTCTCATTCTAATTTGATGATATCTGCTTTTCAAATCAAGTTTTGAAAAAAACTTTGCTCCACTCAAGCAATCCATCAAGTCGTCCATCCTTGGAAATGGAAACCCATATCTGATGGTAATCTTATTGATTTCCCTTGAGTCTGTACACATTCTCCAGCCACCATCTTTCCTTGGGATGAGCATTGTCGAAACAATGCATGGACTCAAGCTCTCCCGAATCAATACTTTGTCCATTAAGTCCTGGACCCGTCTCTTAACTTCTTCATTTTCTTGCGGCGTCAACCGATATGCTGCTTTGTTCGAAAAATTGGCTCCAGGTATAATATCGATATGATGACTTATACTCCTGATAGGTGGCAACGAACAAGGTAGTTCGTCCACTACTATATCAACAAACTTTCCCAGCAAATCCTAGATTTCTTCTGGTAAATCATCTATTCTCATGTTGGTCAAAACAATTTTGGGCTTTCTGACCAAAATAAATTGTGTGTCTTCCTTCTTCTTAATCTCACCAAGAAGTTCCTTCCCACTCATGAGAAGTACAATGTTTCTCATCTCTTTTTTCACCTCTTTATCCTTAATCGATAGCAATATGTGAGTCTTGCCATTTTTCTCTAGGGTGTACGTGTTCTTTCTCCCATCATGAACCACATTTCTGTCATATTTCCATGGTCTACCCAAAAATGGATGACAAACATCCATGGGAATGACGTCACATAATATCTCATCTTTATATCCTCCTATTTTAATTTCAACTAAACACTATTTAGTGAAATTTATCTGATGTCCTTTTTGTAGCCATGAATCTTTGTATGGGCTTGGATGTGAAACAATCTCCATCTCCAGCTTTTCTACCATCTCTGTAGATACGATATTATCTGTGCTACCGCTGTCCACTATGACCTTGCATACTCTATCCTTAGTTTTGCAGGCAGTCCTAAACATGTTGTTTCTTTGGGCTGGGTTCTCCTGTTCCTTTTCCGGTTTCAAGAGAACTTTCCTCATCATTAAGGATCTTCCACCCTCAGATTCCTCCACCTCAACATTCTGTCCTTGGGCTTCGGAAATGTGAGTTTCACCACCATTTTTTTTTTATCTGGACACTCATAGGATTTATGTTCGACTTTTCCATAGACAAAACATTTCACTTCACCTCCTCTACCTCTTCCTCTTCCCCTGGCTCGAGTAAAAGTATTTTTATCACCATACTGCCTTCCCTATGAGTTTCCTCCTCCCTCAGGTTGAGTTTGAGGTTTCTGTCCCTCTTCTTTAGGTTTCTGAGTCCTGTCCTGGGTAATTGTCTTGCCTCTGCTTTGACTTCCACCTCAACCTCTTTGACCTTGCTTCTGGCTTAGCTTCTCTTCAGCTTTCAGAGCCATCTGATAATCATCTTCCACATTTTGAATGGTCATCATGCTCATCTCATATTGAATGTCATATCGCAGACCATTCATGTACCTAACAACTTGTTCATCATCGTTCTCCCGATGACTTTCTCTGATGTTTATCCTGTAGAATTCTTCAGTGTATTCTTTCACTGAGATCAGCTTATGTCTCAAATTCTGCATCCTCTGAAACAGAGTGATTTGATAATCCCTGGGTATAAATTTGGCTTTCATCTTCGCAACCATTCTATCCCAGTTTTCTATTTTCTTCTTTCCTTTGCAGCGTCTGTTATCCTGTAGTTCATCCCACCAGAGTGTTGCATGCCCTTTAATTCTGGTAACAACATGTTTGACTTTCTTATCTTCCTTGACATCCTCATAGTCGAAGCACTTGTCTAGAGCTCTAATCCAGTCTAGAATCTCTTCAACATCCAAGTTTCCCTCATACATGGGAATGTCCATTTTTTCCCTAGCACCCATCCTTGCAACAACCCTGAATAGGCGTTCTTCTGCAGCATCTTCGACTGCAAATTCTTCATTTATGGCTTCATTTTCACTTTCAAATTCGTTGATATCCCCGACGTCAACTGTGCACCTTTGTGCCGTCTCCATAGCATCAAGCCTAGCACACAATTCACGCATTTCCCTTTCCACTGCTGGATCAGGTATTTGCCTGTCTCTTCTTCTCGGCAGCATGGCTATAAAATTCCTCCTTTCTTTCTACTACAGGAAGCAAAGACTTTGTTGTAAAATCTGATACCACAATTGGTGCAGACCCCTTTCCCTTGGGCCGAGATCACCGCAGGATCTTTTTCTGAAACCACACCAAGAGTTTATTTAAACCCTTTTTTTAAGTTGCAAAAGATTTCAGACTTCACGAGTTGGAGGTTCTCGATGAAATGCCACAAATCTTGCAATCGCCAAAATGTGAAATGTCAACAAAGGTTGAATCTTCCAGTGTGATGAGCACACGCCACCTGTTACCCACTAATTATGGCTTTCGGGACTCTAGAGAAGAACCAACAGTCGTTCCTCTTCCCCTATGATTCCCTAAACTCCAAAAATTCACCTTTTACTGGATCAATGGTTGTGAGTTTGCCTCAATCTAATTGGCTCAGATATTTTGGGATTTCACGAACCGGGATTCCATGACTCTCAACCCCAAAATCACTTGTCGTGCCAATCCCTGAATTCCCGAAATGATCTGATGGCTCAAACTGACCACGATCAACAGTTCACATTGACTCTTGATATCAGGGTGGTGGGTTCGTCCAACTCCTAACCACCTTACAACTCCTCTGGATCCTACGACCCTCTCGATTTTCGTGAGTTCTCCACAGAGAATTTTGACCGCCGGATTCACTCCTTCAATGACTCTTGTGCGACGATTCTGACCTTCCTATCCTTTTGATCACTTCAAAGGTTAAATCCCTCTTGAGCTTTCACTTGTAAACTCAAGCTTCCAAAAGGATCCCTTCATGCACTCCTTGCAGAAGATGTTCAAATAACCTATATTTATTTGAGTCTTCGACCCTGTGCACTCTTTGCAATAGTAGTCCTTCAACTTTCCCCTTAGTTAATAAGTTCTAAAGCTTCAACCAACCTGCGCACACCTTGCACAGCTCTAGGATACACCTGTGCTTCTGCTAGTATGAGAACAACGATATCTCTCCTGAGCTTTCCGAGATAAAACTCAGACCCTCGTCAACGCACACCTTGCGGACGTTCACTACACTCCTTGCAGGAATTCTCAGGGAGAGAAACAATTGAAACTCATTCTTCTCCTCTCTTAGATTTCATACATTCAATATGAAATCATACATGCAACATACCATTGAAATAAGTTTGTAACAGAGAAAACAAAACGGATGTAAACATACCATTCAACTAATGTAAACAATAAGCATCATAACACCATGAAAATTGAGTCAAAGATTCATATATCAACTCAAGCGTTCCTGTACATGGTCTCTTCTCTACAACTCTCTGTTTTAGCTCTACAACTTATGAATTATGAATAATAATAATATATATTTTTACCATGATACAAGGGTGAGGGTGTCTATCATCCATTTTCCCTCCTACGCTTCTAAATTATCTAATCTAACATTCATATCTACCTACTTGCATTAAACAAACTTAAATTCCTATTACATTTGACAGATGAGAGAAATCACTCTAGATCTGTTCACATCTCCTAGATATAAATGTAAGTACGCTTCCCTTAGCTATTACATTAATTTCCATTCATTAATCTACAAAACACTTCAAAATGTGTGTTGGTGCTTTTCCAACTGTCTCCCACCTTTATGCTTGCTTGGCTGCGTACGATACTCCTGCATCAACTTGGAATGAATAATGGTTGTAAAAGACCCAGGGTCTCAATTGTTTCCACCTTATTTTGTTGGAAAACCAAACATTCTTCCACAAACCTTTGAACATAAATTTTAAGGCCATCCCAAAAAAATTCCCCATTGACCCTATGATAGGTTTTCAAAAATCCTAAGTGTCCTCCTACCAGAGAGGTGTGCAATTCCAAAAGTACTTCTTGTTTGAGTTGGGATTTCTTACATAATGATTAGTGATCTTTGTACCATAGTGAATCATTTTTACATGTAAATGTATCGGATGCACTCGAATCCTGCTACAACCTTTGAATGAGAGTCCACACTTCTTTGTCATTCTTTCATTCATCCCTTGCTTCTGTTATCCAAATAGGTTGGATGATAGATATAGCACAGACAAATGCCTCAACATATTCATCCTTTCTTGAGAGTGCATCTGCCGCAACATTTTTCTTCCCTTTTTTCTAGATGATTTCAAAGTCATAACCCAACACCTTGGTCACCCATTTGTGTTGCTCTTCTGAAGATAGTATTTGTTCCAATAAGTATTTAATACTTTCATGATTTGTTTTTACCTTGAAGTTCCTACCTATTAGGTAAGGGCACCATTGCTTCAATGAATGTAGTATTTTCATCATTTCCTTCTCATAAATGGGTTTGTGTAAGCCATTTCCCTTGAGTGGATGACTTTCAAAAGCAAGGGGCCTTCCTTCTTGCATTAGAAAAACTCCAATGTCATTTCCCTAAGAATCGCATTCCACAATAAAGGTTTTTGTGAAGTCTGGTGTGGTCAAGACAGGAGCTTTGCACATTGCCTCTTTAATTTGCTCAAAAGTTTGAGTTGCCTCTGGAGTGAATGAAAATGAATCCTTCTTAGTTAATGCAATTAAAGGTGCTACTATTCTTCCATAGTTCCGAATAAACATGCGGTAGGAAGCTGTCAAACACAATAATCCTCTAAGATTCTTCAATGTTTTGGGAATTGGTCATTCCATCATGGATTTAATATTGTTAGAGTATACCTTGACACCTTCATGAGATACAATATGACCCAAGTAATCTACCTCCTTCACCACAAAGAAACATTTGGATGGTTTGGAATATAGTTGTTTCTCCTTTAGTAGCTTTAGAACCTAGTCAACATGTCGAACATAATCTTCCGAAGACTTGCTATAGATTAGTATATCATCAAAAAATACTAGTACAAATTTTCGAAGGAAGGGCTTGAAAATGGAATTCATCAACCTTTGGAATGTGGAAGGTGTATTTGTAAGGCCAAAAGGCATGACCAAAAATTCATAATGGATTTCATGAGTTCTCAATGTTGTTTTTGGGATATCTTCTTCCTTCAGTCTAATCTGATGGTACCCTGAATGAAGATCCAACTTTGTGAAGTACATTGCTCCATGTAGTTCATATAACAATTCATCAATGACGGGAATGTGAAACTTATCTTTAATGGTGATCTTTTTGAGCTCTATATAATCTGGACACATACACTATGAGCCCTCTTTCTTGAGTAGTATTACCACCGATGCAGAGTAAAAACTTTGTCTAGGTCTAATAATGCCAAACTCTAACATTTCTTTAACAATACACTCAATTTCACTTTTCTTGGCATAAGTGTATCTATAAGGACTAATGTTAGGAGGAACACTCCTAGGAATTAAGTGAATACCATGATCATGATCGTGAGTGGGTGGAATAACTATGGGAATATATTTAAATACTTTGGAATTCTTATCAATGATCCCTTCGAGATATAGGGGAATAGATGGCTTAGACATGTTTGAACATCTAGTGAGAATAGTTGTACAATTACACCCTTATGCCTCTTTTTCAATAATTGTTTCATGCCAGTAGAGTCTACCACCTTACTGGGTTTCCATGTGATACCCATTAACTCAAATTCCTTTCCTTTGAATGAAAATTTCATGAAAATTTCTTGAAAATTAAAAGCCATTGTTCCCAATGATTGTAACCATTGGACCCCTAGTATGAAATCAACACCATCCATGGGTATATCAATCATTGGACTATTCATTACATATTCCCCCATAGTAATATTGATCTTATGGAATTTTCCTAAGCAATTGATAGTTCCTCCATTTGCAATCATTACTTGAAACTTTGGCGATGGATATTTAAAGCAATTGACACCTTTGGCTAATTTAAGATGAACGAAATTATGAGTACTACCGTAATCAATTAGCACTATTACAATTTTATTTTTGATATATACTTCGATCTTGAGGTTTGAGGAGTGATAATTCCAACCAATGCATGACATTATATGGTGGGAATCATCTCTTCATAAGAAATATATTCTACATATTCATCTTGAGATGGTTGTTGTTCTTGTTCTTGTTCTTCTTCCCCTTCACAATCTGTGTAGAATAATTTATTTTCACCACACTTATGTCCCTTACTATACTTTCTATCGCAATTAAAGCATAACACTTTTGATTTTATTTCCTTGAATTGTTGAGGTGTCAACCTTGTAGCTTGAGGTGGTTTAGAAGAAGGAACATTATTCTCTCGATAGATGTTAGGGGTGGTACTTCTAGTAGCCATAGACATATTTTTACTTTCAACATTTCTCGCCACCCTGAATGAATTCAACAATGATTTGGGTTCCTAAAGAATAATCTCATGTTGAATTTTATCCTTTAAGGTTCCTATGAAGACATCAATCGGGTTCTCATCTAGAATATCTGTGAACTTTATATTCAATCTTTGGAAGTTCTCAATGTGGTCTGCAACTGAATTGTTTTTCTTGAGATTTATCAATTGGCTGAAGAAGGTATTTCTCCTTGTATCCTCATAGTGTGCTATCATTTCTTCTGTGAAAATTTTCCAAGTGACAAGTGATTTGAAAGAACAAATCCATCAATACCACACAAATTGATTAGGTTCAAAATATAAGGATTCAATTTGTACCTTCTATGTGTGTGGGGCACATCATGTATATCAAAGAACTACTCCATATGGAGTATCAATGTGATTAGATCCTTGCCATCAAAATTCCTCATATTGATCTTAGGAAAGTGGTTGGTCTTTAACCCAAAGATGGATTTTCTTCAGTCTTGATTCATATTCCTTGTGTCTTGATCATCATGAATTTCATGGGATACATTGTCACCTTTAGGTGGCCTCTCTATTATAAAAATTTTCAACCCTTCCGTGATCTCCCCTTTTAAGCCATCCATCTTAGTATCCATCATCGCTTCTAGCTTAGGTTCAGTTGAATCCATCATCCTTTGTAGTTCCTCTTTTGTTAATTCCTTTTTTTGTAAATAATCTATGTCTTTGTGAATTTATTCACCTTCATCAAGAATCCAGGTAGGATTTTCTGAGGGATTATTTGGTGTAGAAGTTCCCTTTTTTGGTGGCATTTTGGCCAAGTATCACTATAAGGTAGGAATTCCTAATTGGCTTAGGGAGAGGTCTTCACAAAAAAGGGAGTTTCAAGTGCTATAAATCTCCGAGATACGTGCGGGGTCCAACAATAGTACTCAGCCCAATATCTCAGTGCACTAATTAATGAGGCTATACCATGCCCTTTGCCATACTATTTGACTACCCAGGTACTAGAGAGTGATCTCCCTGGGTCTTGTTCTCAATGTACTATAGAAACAAGAAAACCAAATGGTTTGCTCGCTTGGTCTAAAGATTCTAAGGGGGTCTCCCGATATACGCTAGGTACGTGGGAGCTCAAATCCATATTAGTTTTTTCTAATGTCAAATTGTTTGAAAGGGGCGTTCTGATATAGTCTAGGTACATGGAAGAACCGCACTCTCCCCGGGTTGTAGCACTGACAAGTAACGACAACTCCTACATTTAGAGATGACAAAATACGCCTGTACCTAAATTTTTTATGTGATACTTCTTTTATCCCACTTTATTCCACTTTTTGGATCACCCCAATTGGATCTTCTAGTCAAAAGATATGCAAATTTCCAAAAACAAAACACACCTTTTAAAACCCTGATTTGGAGACTGTTCTGCTAGCCGACCTTTCTTCCATTGTCACTCTGCAATTTCGTCCCTTCTGAGTCTAAATTTTTTTCCTGCAATAGCATGATGTGTCTTCTTTCCAACCCCATAGGTTAGACCAATATTGGATTATCCAAGAGAATGTTATGATAACTTTCCCAAGATGTGCTAATTTTTTCCCCTTTCAGGAGACTGAACTTGTACGGACTTCCATGTGTCGTTGTATTCACTTCATAAATTTCAATTTGTACAATTAAAAATTCATTTTGTACCCTAACTAATGGAACATATCTCACTGAATTTGGAGGTCTGTAGCTTCATATACAACAATTTTCCCCAAAAAACATGTTTTAGACTAAAATCTAGACCAACCAAAAACCCTAATTTCCTTAGAGAATAACTTTCAGAGTATAACGAATCAAGGACTGAAATTTGTACACATGATATTTCACTATTCCAAATTCGTACTATAAAATTTCAGAACCTCAAACCAATCCAAAAAAAAATTGGGAGCTAAAGTGCCAAGAAGACTTGTTTCAGACTATTTTTAGGACTAGTCAAAAACCCTAACTTGAACATAATGTATATACAAAAATATATTGAACCAAGATCTAAAATTTGGACCCAATTTATCTATATATGTCTCCTCTAAACCATAGAAATTACAGATCCCAAAACCTTCCAGAAAAAAATTTGTAGATAAAATTCCAAGAAGACTTGTTTTGAAGAAATCAATCCCGAGGATTGTCTAGCTCTGAAACCAAATGTTAAAACCCAAATATCAAAAGAGAATAAAAAAATCATAATAGGCACTCAACACATTGAAAAAGAGAGAAATTCAGATAATATGACTCTTCGAGGGGGAAACCTCTTTATACATCATATGAATTCAGAAATACAAGATGATTCCTAATGAAAATGTGTCCTTGGTATATATAGGAGATTAGGAGGTACAATTACAACTAATGGACCCAAGCCGACATAAATAAAATAAAAATACTAATGTAATAGCCCCAATTAAGGGGTAATGTGCCATGATTTAGGGCTTAACATAAGTGATAATCACGGGGCACTAAATAGATAGGCCATCATGAAGATAAAGAGATTGGATGAAATTCTTGAAGTATGAATTAGCCAACTAGCAGGAATCATGTTGATGAATAGATTTAGATAAAATTGTTACTTGGTATAAGGGTGATCAAATTGGGATTATAAAAATAGGGGATCCTATCCAAAATAACAATATCATTATCATAAAGAAGAAGAGTAATGACTATCCCGACTAAGGTATTTCCACTACTACCTACTTATTCCAAACATGCCTCTAACTTGTCAATACAACTTCCAGTAGGTTCGGGGACAAGAGTTAGCCTTACTTACCCCCCATATTAAAATTAATTTCTTCTAAACAACCCTCATTATTCTTGAAATCAGCAAAGACTTTCTCATACAACCTCATAATTTTAGCTCTCAACTCTAAAATAACCTTCATATCTTCTAATCTCTTCTATATGAAGGTTATATCTTCTAATCTCTTCTATAGAATATATATAAGAGGATTGAGAGATATTCTATATATTCTATATACTAATGGATACTCGAATGATTCGATTTCCAAAGATCATGCTACGAAGAACTAACTCATCCCTTACTTACCTCTTCAAAAATTTGTGAATCTAGAAGGTTACTAAGGGTGTCTCGAGTTGCACTATAGTTGAAAAATGACTAGTTGCTTTTTTCCCTATGTATGACAAGAGAGACCCTTCAAACGTTACCTAAATATTAAGCTAGAGTTGTGTCTTGGATTTCATCTTCTGTTGGATTCCCTTTTTCCCTTGCAGGGTGGAAATTAAGGCTATAAAAAATGCCCCCTAATGTGTGAGGTCAGGAAAGGAATGGATGGCATAAACACATTACCATAAAATGGTATCCATGATGCAATGTGAGGAGAGATAAAATAGGTTCAGAGTTCAAATAGTTTCTGAAACCAAATACCAAAGATACAATCATATAGAGACCATACCCTAGGTAGACATACTTAGAATCTAAAGAGTATCAAAGAATGATGACTAAATAATACAATACGGATCCATGGAACAAAATGCAAGATTGTGGACACGAAAGAATACATGGTGGATCCATGTCATCAATAAGAACATATCCATGAGAAAATACCATGTGGATCTATGTCACAAATTATACATTAGTAAGACAACAAAAAATGAGGAAAGTGCCCCCAAAGTCTTCAAACTACTCATTGAAAAGTGATACACTCCATCACTACTTGAGAGGGGATGTTTTAAAGGAATGATGTATCCCCAAACCCAATTTCATTTTCCCAAACCCTGATGGTATGAATCTACAACATGAAAATAGATGAGTTGATGTCGAGCAAGGTAGAAAACGTCTGATTACCGATCCTTGATGTAAATCGTTAACATATGCAAGGGGACCCACTGATAAGCAATATGGACCCCAAGGTACCTAGTACAATATATCAAGTGTGAATATATTATTTGATGTCAAACACTTGTAGAATAAATCAATGAGGATTCAATGATGTAAACACATTGTCGATCATGAGGAGGCCTGCCATTTTGGACTGCAAGCTCCAAGATACTAGTTGGTTTCTAGATCCCTTGTTAGAAAATTGGCTTAGGTTGATGGAAAGCTAGTATGGATTGTTGGTTTTCATTGATGTCAACCATTGGAGAGTGATATTGTAGATTGATGTCAACCCTTAGTGATTTATGTCAACCCTTGGAGAAAGTCCGGTAGCGAATTCTGGTAGCACAAAGGTTTGGGTAATGAATCCAAGGTTGTTTCATGTATAATGGTATGAGTTTTAATATATTTGAAGGTAGTACTATTATATATGGATATTACATGTCATTCCATTTCTGGTGGCATGTGGAACGTCACATAACTCCTCACGGTTAGAGAGTTATGCCCATAAGAAGTTGGAGAACCCAGGTTTGGGTAATGGAACCAAGTTTGTGTTAGCCTCTTTCTCATATACAATCATTAAGTCTTAGTATACCATCTTTGTATATTTTACATACTAGGATATAGTTGTTATCCTAAGTATGTTTCTAGATTCCTACTTTGCCTCCTCCTACCTTATCTCCCGATGAGGTGATGATGTCAGAACAATTGAGGTGGTTTCATTATTGTATTATTTATTTGTATCATTAAGATGAATACAATGTTGAGAATTATGGATTGAGGCCTTTTTCGCCAATATTCTTGTCCTAATATTCTTATGCTCAATTTCTTCAATTGGTATCAAAGCTCCTATGTTCTTAAGGGCCTGATAGTCTTTCACTCCATGGTAGTGTTCCATGAGGGATTCAAAAACATGAGATTGATTGATGGTGAAGGCCATCCATGAAGTGTGAATTGTAGATTGAGAGGGATGCCACACTATCTAGATTCAGTTGCCAACACCAATAGAATGGATATCTATGTTCAATTGAAGTTGTCACTGCCATCAATATCAACCTCGCAATCTACCAGGTATCAAATCAATGCCGAGAATTTTTATTTTATGCTTATCAAGACAATGATAGCACTCTGAAAAATGTTGCAAATTGAATCTAGGTTGTTTTTATATTTTTTAAGTTTGACTCTGCATTCCCAATAAAAATAAAAAAGTTATTATACATGGATATTTCTAATGGAGTCTACAAAGAAAGCCATGGGCCTATTTTTTTTTACATAGATCTACCTACATAGATCTATCTACAACCCCTATTGAAAAGTGAATGTGAATGTCTCTCTTTCCAAAGGGTTGTAGCTAGGGCAATTTGTTTTGCTAGCCCATGAGTTTATTGGAGGTTTCCTCATCGATCTGATTAATAACCAGAGATATTAGGGTTTTAGTCATGCCATCTTGTTGTCTGTCTGATATATTTCTCCCATTACCGCAATTGCCCCAAGGGTAGGGTTTGAATAAATCCCCAAAATCTGCAAAATTTCAATGGCAAGCTTCGAAAAATGGTTTGAATTGATCAACACGACGGCTCGAGGCTGGATCCATTAAGAAATATCCCTTGGCCGCATGCTTTTTGGTAGCCTTTAATGATGGAGGGTTCGAGAAATTTGTAGTCGGGATTGTTTTGAGTGTGGCTGTAGTGAAGATATTCCAAACGGTAAACACGTCCTCTCTACAAAACAATCAGAGAAATCCAAAATCCTTGTTTGGGTTCAACTGTATTTTTTAAATATGAGGATCCATTTGGATTAAAATATTTCTGTTGAGTGGAGTCCAAGTTGGAAGAATGATGTATGTGGATCCTCAAATATTCTCTGCTCGCCGAAGCCAAAGCCTATTTGTGGTACGTTGAAGATAAAGAAGAATCCCTACGCGTCGATGAATCCCTCACATATATCACATCTTTTGCACATCTATCATTCTTCCTGGAATAATTACCACTTTCGGCCATACCAGAACCCGCGAGATTCAAAACCTTGGCCTCTAAGATCCATATGAAAGGCGATTTTTTTTACATTAAACGCTGAGAAATCACAGGCAGAGAAATAAACGTAAGGATTTGTGAGATCGATTCAGCACAGGAGGTTCAGAGATAAAAACAATGGTATATTTTATTATTTTCTAAACAACTCCCAGAAGATCTGCTCGACAATTCTCTCAAAATTGCCTCAAAATCAAAATCCGCTTGAAATGCGTTGATGGTTTATTGGATTTGTCAAATGTGAGTTTAAGTGGTTTGTTTTAAAACTCATAAGTATTTAATTTTCATTCATATGAAATTAAAGATTATAGGCATATAAAACAAATCTCTACACAAACCTAGAAACTTCATTTTCATTTTTAAAGTGAAAAACATAGAGTCACAAAAAGTTTATGGATGGATGTGAAGGTTTAAGGTTTTAAAACCTAGAGTATAAAGTATTATGATTAAAATATTACTTTATAATGTAAGTGGAGTGATAAGAGGATTAATTATTGTTTATTTCAAAGTATGTTCTAAGGATGAGAACTTGAAGCACTAATGGTTGTGGTTGTCAACATTAAATATATGAAAATGCTTGAAAGTTGAGAGAGAAGTTGGAACATGTGTAACCCTTTCTTTGAATATCCTTGTGATCTCAAGAAAGAGATTAGGATGACTTCATTTTTTATTTTGGCACAAATTTGTCATTGTATTTTGGCACACTATTGTGATCACAAGGGAATCCATAATAAAATAGATTATTTTTTCTTGTGTCGTAGATCCACCCAAAATTGAATAAGGGGATCTTAGGTACACCTTGTGTAGTGTGTTGGTGATTTTCTCATGGTTGTTTTATGAGCTGATTTATGTCTAGTTTTCACATTATCACACACACATGGAGTACACAACAAGTTAAGGAAATGCAAGCTCGCATAATTAATGAAATTCAAGCAGATGAAATCAAAGCACTCAATTAAGTTGCATTCATTCAACAAATGGACACATCAAGCACCTAATATTCAATGACTCAAAATGTCATCAAAGAAGTCAACTTTGAAGATCGGTTCAACATCAACTACAAGTAATGTACTTGCAATGATATTTTTTTTGTAAGTGTCAAATCAAATCAAGTTGAATTGTAATTTTCGGTGCATTCTCGGTTGAACTCGACACTCTCTATTTTTTTAGTCAAAATTCCAATTGTTGTCAAACAATCATTGTAATAATTTGGGATGCATTTTCGGTAGTAACTGACATCCTCAACTTCTTGGAAGCAAATTCAAGCGAGCGTGAAACACAAGTGAATATAAAGTACAAGTGAGCGAGTTTAAATGGAGCGAAGTCAAGAATTATTAGAGTTACTCAACACTTTAATAAAAACTGTTGAAGATAATACAATCACACTTCATAAAGAAACACTTTAATCCATGCTAACATGTTTGCAAGTAACGCAAGATAAATTTAGAATTCTACAAGCACAATCCCAACTATTGAATGATGAGTTGATAGAACTCAAAAGTCAACAGCCAGTGAAGTTTTCTAAACTAGTTTTTGCTCAGAACAACCCTCTCTATGATGATGGTTATGATGATGATGATGATTTTGATCAACAATCAGTGAAGGAACAAATCAACAAGCCAAATTCAGAAGAAAATTCCAATGGCGATGAATCGCAAGCAGAAGATGCCAAAGCACAAAGTGATACAAAAAGTATAAGTAAAAGTAAATGTGAATAACGTCATCAAGTACAACATGATCTTTCCAAGCCCATCATCAGACCTTGGGAAGAATTATAGTTCAATAGGAATCGACATGGCTTAAGATATGAAAATCAAAACAATTTTCATATTTCAAATTACTCCAAACCAATTTTGTTTGTGAGTTCTATATTTATTCAATAAAATCAACTTCAAATGTCAAAGATCAGGATGTTAAGTGCCAACATTGCAATCGCGTTGGTCACATGAAGAATCAGTGTTTTGATCTCCATCCTTTCCAACATTGTGGCAATCATAACTATTCTTCAGATAGATGTTCAACACTGAAGAAACCTGCAATATTGAAGATTCACTATGAGTGGATTGATCCTTGGAAATGGTCATCAACAACCAAGCGATTATATAATTATTACTAAAGAATTAAATCTCGATTAAACACCAATCTTGTATCACATAACATTTTTGTACCTCACATAAGTGGTCCCCTTATGGCGTAGCTTTCGCGCATGGCCCTCATGGGATGAGATAACATGTGGTTTTTTCTGCATGCCCACTTTATGTTGTACTCAAATGAAACAAGTATGGTACTCTCTTGATCATAAAAGGAGGGAGTACAATGATGAAACTCTCATGCACCTTAAGGGGGGAAGTTCAAAATTCCAATGATGATGGTTCATGAAACCACTTGTGGTCTCTCCTTTCAGCTAACAAAGGGGGCAATTGATGATGGAATTGAAGGTGTTTGTCAGATAGAAAGTTTGGACAACAACAACCATCAAATATGCCAGATGGGCCAAATGGGCAACTATGGTATGTAGATGATAGAATTTAGCAGAATTATGGTTCAATAAATTGAAATTGAATCATACATATTATACATTGGGGTGATGTTGGACACCTAAAAGTGTCAAAATTGGTTAGTGGTCATCCAAAAACCATCATATACATAGTATCAATTGGTTAGTGGTCATCCCAAACCACAGATATAGAGAGCACTTTGGTTATACACTGATAGTAGAGTGGTGATACTACATGTTCACCAATTAGAAGAAGACATTAGATTCTTCTAGCTAAAATACTTGGAAAAATGATTGAATTGTAAAGCAATCAGGGAATTTTCAGATATTGCGGATGTTCACTTCCATATCTCATCTCTCTTCCAATTCATTTTAGATGAACCATTTAGCATCCAGATTGGTAGTTTTTTAGGCAGTTCTTCGTTGTGGCTCAGCTTAAGAGTTTCAACATGAAGACATGGAGATATACCAACTTATGCACCTGCTTTGTTGGTATTTTTGTTTGGACTTATGATTGAGGGGGGGAATGTTAGCCTCTTTCTCATATACAATCATTAAGTCTTAGTATACCACCTTTGTATATTTTACATACTAAAATATAATTGTTATCCTAAGTATGTTTCTAGATTCCTACATTGCCTCCTCCTACCTTATCTCTTGACGAGGTGTCGATGTGAGAACAATTGAGGTGGTTTCATTATTGTATTATTTATTTGTATCATTAAGATGAATACAACGTCGAGAATTATGGCTTGAGGCCTTTTCCGCCAATCTTCTTGTCCTAATATTCTTATGCTCAATTTCTTCAGTTTGTTTGATGGATAATGGTATGCATTTTGATATATTTTCATGAAATACTATTCTATATGAATAGTACATGTCATGTCATTTCCAGTGGTATGTGGAATATCACATAACTCCTCACGATTAGAGAGTTACGGCCATGTGAAGTTGGAGAACCCTCACGAGTCATCTAAAAGCCCCAAAAGGTCAAAGTAGTCAAAGTGGTTGCAAAGAAGAAATTGTTTAAATAATAAAGTGATGTGATGAGTGTAATATAAGTCAAAGTGGATACAAAATAAATTATTTAAATAATAAAGTTAATGGAGAAATTAGTAAGTGGACAAGTGGTTAGAAGTGGGTTAGCCCTAAAATAAGGAAAGTGGATCAACATGGTTAGAAGGTAATTTAAATAATAAAGTGAAGTGATGAGTGTAATATAAATCAAAGTGGATACAAAATAAATTATTTAAATAATAAATTTAATGGAGAAATTAGAAGTGGGCTAACCCTAAAATAAAGAAAGTGGGTTAAGATGGTTAAAGCTAACCCCTTAAGGAAGCTACATGAAAGTATAAATAAGAGGCGAGGCTTTCTCATTTTAATCAAACTTGAGAATATTGAATATCTACAAGTGACTGAGGTAACCAAAGGATATCTAAGCTTAATTTTAGAGAAAAAGTGAAGTAAATAAGGCCGAAATTCAAGGGAGGATAAATTCTTTTGATGATGCTTTGTAAGGTATGTTATTTATAGGTCATCTCACCATTTTTGCAATAACATTTTTAATAGAATGATTCGGAACATGAAATTGGGAGGCCATTGAGGAAACATATCCTAGTAGTTGCGATACACATTTCAGCTTGTGGTTCGTTGTATTTTTGGAGTTACATGGCGTGGAAAATAAGGTTTTTGGCTAGTCCCGAAACTAGTCTAAAACAAGTGTTTCGGGTAAAAATGTCATGACTTCTTCATAATAGATCCAAATTCAGTAAGACCAAATGTGTTAGTTATAGTACATTCTTTAGTATTATTTATACAATTTTTAGATCCATAAAAAAAATATTCTGTGCGAGGCACACTCTACACGTTCTCTGTATAGAATAAGCTAGAATTCAACAAGTTATGCCATTTTTTATATAAATCCTTTTATGAGAGGTTCCAAGTAGTGAAACCTAGAGGAATTGCACAAAACACACTAAAGAACATTTTATACTATTTTTAGATATTTATTCATTACACGTACATAGTTATGATTATTTCAAGTTAGGGTTGTTAACTAATCCAAAACTAGTCATGAGAGACTAAAGTAAAGTTTGATGAAAATGATAGTGTATTGTTGTTAAAGTTAAGGAAGGTTTGAAGGTATGTGTTCATATACACTAGGTCTATTATAGAGTTACAAATCAGATTTGGATGATGA
>SNQJ01S0008132.1:39601-81723 GCA_010110895.2 Picea sitchensis
CCCAAAAGGACAAAGTAGTCAAAGTGGTTGCAAAGAAGAAATTATTTAAATAATAAAGTGAAGTGATGAGTGTACTATAAGTCAAAGTGGATACAAAATAAATTATTTAAATAATAAAGTTAATGGAGAAATTACTATGTGGATAAGTGGTTAGAAGTGGGTTAGCCCTAAAATAAGGAAAGTGGTTTAAGATATTTTAGAAGTTAGATAATAAAGTGAAGTGATGAGTGTAATATAATTAAAAGTGGATAAAAAAGTAATTATTTAAATAATAAATTTAATGGAGAAATTACTAAGTGGACAAGTGGTTAGAAGTGGGTTAACCCTAAAATAAGAAAAGTGGGTTAAGATGGTTAAAAGCTAACCCCTTGAGGAAGCTACATGAAAGTATAAATAAGAGGCAAGTCTCTCTCATTTTAATTACACTTGAGAAATATTAGATATCTAAAAGTGACCGAGGTAAACAAAGGATATCTAAGACGAATTTTAGAGGGAAGGTGAAGTACAGAAGACCGAAATTCAAGGGAGGATAAATTCTTTTGATGATGCTTTCTAAGGTATATTATTTATAGGTCATCTCACCATTTTAGAAATAAATGTTTTTATAGAATGATTCAGACCATGAAATCGGGAGGCCATTGAGGAAACATATCCAAGTAGTTGTGATAAAAATTTCATTTTATGGGTCGTTGTATTTGTGGAGTTACACTTTGTGGAAAATAGGGTTTGTGGCTAGTCCTGAAACTAGTCTAAAACAAGTGTTTCAGGTAAAAACGCCATAAATTGTTCATAACATATCCCAATTTAGTAAGACCAAATTATTGGTTAGAGTAAATTCTGTAGTATTTTTTGTGCCATCTTCAGATCCATACAACAAATATTTCGTGCGGGACAAGCTTTACAAGTTCGCTCTCTAAAATAACCCCCACAACAATGGAAATTCCCACATAAATTTTCATGCGTTCAATATGACACCTGGTTATCGAAAATCTTGTTCCTTTCCACTTGGATTTTCATTCCTCTCCACCAAAGGAACCTAGGATAACTGGGTTTATTTCCCAAACTTTAGTAATTTAGGAAATACATTATAATATTTCCTTGGGTTAAGCCCCCAAGCTTAGACCCTTCTTCCTAGTCCCAAAACCCCCTTCCCTTTCCCTTCCTAGTAAATCTTAGTTCCCCATAACTCTTTCTTCATGGACAGTCTACATGCAACGATGTATTTTTATTAATGATCGGCATAATTTCATATACAAAATCATGCTCACTGGCCTTAACATCTAGGCTCTACGGCCTACTAAACACATAAGCCTTCCATCTTATAAACAATTGTCTCACTAGCCTATAAAAATCATTAAACAACATTACAATTCAACAGGGGCTCGACCTTGGGGTATTACAATCCCCTCTCCTTATTTTTGCACTATCCTTAGTGCAACTCATTTACATAACATCAACAAGATTTTCAAAATATTCAAAAACATGTGGGTATTTCTCTCGCATATCATCTTCATCCTCCCAAGTTTTGTCCTCGGGACCGTACCAGGTCCATTGGACCTTTACAATCCCTATGGATCGATTCTATAGATGTTTTCTTTTCTGGTCCAAAATGTGTACCGGATGGTTAGGCTCCTCCCTTAAGCCTCTTCCATATGGCCTTACTCTGTGACCACGTGCTAACTCAAAGAGCGCTTTCGAAAGTCGGAACCTCGTGAATCCAAATGTGGACTTCCCTGGTTGTTCAATCCCCGAACCCTGAAAGATTTATGGAACTTTGACCACTCCTTTGAATTCTACCGCACGTATCCTCTGACTGATACTTGGGACCCACCTTTCAACGTTTCACTCTTCGTGATTTTGGGAGTTCTGTTGACCATGCAACTCTACCTCTTGAGTCCTGAAACCCCAAAACCCGATTGGAGCCCAACGACTATTATACCTCAACTTTATGGGGCCATATGACCCTCCACCAAGGATTGGGTCCTATTCCTTTCACTCTTCGGGATTACTCGATTCACAAAAATCCACAGCAAAGAGTTTCCTTACCTTTCGAAACTCTGGTTCTCGTATTCCCAAAACCTTTCCTCCCACATGATCTATGGTTGAGATATTCCTTGATCTGATAGCTCTGGATCTTTCGAGATTTCGCCACCTGAGAATCTCTTATGCTCAATCCAAATCACTAGTCACTCCATTCCCCGAACTTCGATATGGGAATTCTCATACAATATCCAACGACTCTCGTTGATTTGGATCGAATGGTCACTACTCCTCCTGAGCTTTGAGTATCGAAATACACTCGTCTTAACCTTCTTGTTGATATGTGAGATCTAATGGCTCATGAAATTTCACACTTCTCCGCGAAGCGTCTCCACCATCCGTTTCTTCTATTCTATGTGCATATGGACGTAGATTTGATGACCCCGATCTTCTCCTCCGCAACTAATCTATGGCTACTATGTGCCTCCCCCTGAGTTGTGGTTTCTCCCCGGCTTGGAAGATTTTCACCACTTCAAAGGTCTCGACCTCCGATAATTCTCTTGCAAGCTCTAATGCTTAGTCTCACCTGTGTTCTTGGGATGTTTCCCCTCCTGAGATTTTTGTGATGAAATCTCTAAGGGATTCAACCCTTGCCTTCTCCTTCAAATGGAGATTGGTGTCCTCCTGGAAACCTCATGCTCAAATACTCCTTGTTCTCTAAATAGCCTTCTCATGGATGGAATTCAACACTTCAATGAATGTTGTCCTAGTGTAATCCTCACACAGGTCTTTTCCCTCCTTGAGCTTCAACTGCGCGGATCTCAATGGTCTCTATCCCTTTCTCTCCCTGAAGGGATGGGAGTGCCCTCTTCTGCAACTTCCTTCTCAAGAACGCCTTGTTGAGACTTCAGGGTGTTCAGTAACCCTATGAATGTCTCTCCTTGACATATCTCCTTCTTTGAACTCGAATTGAGTTCCTTTTGTGCACTGTATGCACTTACTCAACGCCCTCCTGGCAGAGCTTCCACATAACCCTCAGGTATTCCATCCTCTCGGTGCCTTCCTCTACATAGTCTTCACCTCCAAGGTGTTTGAAAACCTTGAGGCTTCTCCCTAAGTCAATGACTTCCACTGGCATGCCCTCCTGGGACGTCTCTTTCTGAATTCCGCATAACTCAGGAGTGCGCTCCCGCACTGGCTTTCAGAACCTGTAGTGTTCTATCATGCAACCTCTTGCATGAAGCCTCAAAGAACCCAGACCTGGAATCAAAGAACCTTGAATAGATAGGAAAATATATCTATCACCTGCAGATGAGCTCTAACATACATCTACAACATAAAAACACACAGAAGACGTTCATTCAAATACTCATAAAACACATGAATAACAACATGCAGGAAAAACTGCTCTGTTTGTATTAAATTTGAATGTATGTACAAAGGTTATGAGCTCGGATTGCAACAGAGTCTCATCTCTCTCTCCTATCTATCTCCTTGTGCTAATGCCTCTTTTGTTTTAAACAAAGGAAAAAAATCCTTTTTTACAAAAGGGGCTCCTCGAGCGCTTCCCTCCAAGTTCACCAACTCTCATTAATTAAAATGAATTACATTGAATGAAAATTCCATGGTTGTCTAGTCCGCGTGGGATCTATAGATCAGCCTTACCATCAGCCATTTAAGGCGACACAACTACCACCTTCTCAAAGGCACGACTTTGTCTCTAAAATCCTTACCAACATTTAATACATTTAATTCAAATTTGAAATTCGAAAATGAGAGGGTTGCACCTCTCCTCTTCATTGAATGCTCAATTGAAGTGTTTGTTGGTGCTTTGTTGGATTGGAGTGATGCTCCTACATCATAATCCATAGCTGCAAAAATTTTATGAGCTCCTTCTCATGAGCTTCCCAACTGCTCTGTTGAAATCCACCTGGATCCCAAACTGTTCTTTGGAGCTGTTTATCAGCTCCACTGCTTCACTAATGTCGTTTTTGCCTTGCTACTCTTGCATAGCCTTTTCTACCCAGCTTCCTCTTGCTGGTTGATTCTGTTGTTGACCTCAACATCAACTTTTCAATTCACTCAATTTATTTTTCGAGCTGCTCAACTAGCTGGTTCTTCCTTTGTAGTCCCCTCAGTTTCACTTCTTCCCTACAAATGGGTAGATCGATATGATCTCCCATGTTGTCTTCCTCATCTCTTGTGGCTTTGACTTGCCAGCCTACTGCAGATTCCAATTCTGCAGTCTCCTCACTGAGCTGCTGCTCAACTTCTCCCTTTGACAACTTTTCTTCTGCCATTTCTCCTGCTCATGTATTTCCATCTTCCTCCAATCGCTCCTTGGGTTGGTATTCTCCCTCTGTCTCCAACCTGACTTGTTGGATGTGCATGCCCTACACCTTCACCCTCTTCTCTAGGGATTCAATTTCTTCACATAGATCAACAAACTCTAGACTGTCTGTTTCCTCCTCTCCTTCTTCTGCTGTAAGATTCAGTGCTACAACTGTCTCTTTTTCAGCGTCATGGATGAAAATTTCGAGCCATTCTTCTGAATGCTCCTTTTCCTCTTCTCCTTGTCCAAACATCAGTGTCTGCTCAATTTATTTCACTATGACAATCGTTACTGGTTGTCCTTCTTCTTCTGTTGCACTTTAATCTTGTGCATTGGCCTTTACTTGGCTATTTGGAAGGAATACTTCAATCCCCCCAATGGTCAAAATGCATTTATGATCCTTCTCCATCATATCTTCTTGTTGATATGAACTCACCTCTAAGCTCATCGTATCTTCCTTTCCTTCTTGGCAATATGGGATTTCTATGCTGCCCACCTGGCATTCTTTGAGATCAACCGATGACCCCTTCTTGTTGCCTTCCTGACAATCTGCATTCTCCTTACTACCTTCTTGACAGTCTTTGAGATCCTCCAATGATCTCTTCCCATTGCCCACCTAGTAAATGGGAATTTTTGTGCTGCTCTCCTGGCAGTCTATGAGATCCTCCAATGATCTCACCTCATTGTCACTGAGATTTCTCCCAGTCTCTAGTTCACAGACATGAACCACTCCTTCTGTGTTACCAAGGGTTATAACATGATTAAGCCATTCCTTTAATAGTCTCTGCTGTCTTCTAGCCAACAATGCCTTGACTGGCCACTTTGCTTTCGTTTTCATGGGCCATTCATATACCCATCACGATTTTGCATTCTGTTGCACCCGCAACGCAATCTCTTCCATTCTCGCCCTTATCTCGCTAAGCTCTTTATCCATCTCAACCTTTCTCTTCATCTGCTGGTGGTCCTCTCTTTGACCACACTTATGGCCTTAATTATCCATCTTCTTCCCTTTGAATATGCCCTCCTGGAAAATCTGATGTTGTTACTCTGCAACTGAGAGAGTTTCCAGCATTTCCTATAGTCCACCTGACTGTTTATTTGTTGCTTCATCCTGCAACAATCTCTTCAACCCTCTTTACTTGAAATATACAGACAAAGTCCTGCTCTAATACCAAAATGATGTTGACCCTCAACCCTCAGGCCGATATCCTCTCAGGATCATTTTAGACTCTCCTTGAGCCGAAGCGACTCCCTTGGATCCCTACTGGAACCTTAGTTGAAACAATCCATAGGTTCTTTATGAAAACCCCATGCAAACACACACCAGACGTAGGTATTCAACTCCATACAACCACGGTTCTTTGATCTCAGGCCAAGCCAAAAGGCGCTTGACTTTTGTGACTTTGCAACTCTCGTTGCAAGTATTCCTTGCCCTTTGGAATGTCGAACCCCGAAAAGGTGTAAGGGCTATTTGGCTCCTCCCTTAAGCCTCTTCCATATGGCCTTACTCTATGACCATGCACTAACTCAAAGAGCTCTTTCAAAATTCGATACCTCGGGAATCCAAATGTGGACTTTCTTTCCTGTTCAATCCCCGAACCCCGAAATATTTTTGGAACTTTGACCACAACTTTGACTTCCACCGCACATATCCTCTGACTGATACTTGGGAATCACCTTTCAACATTTCTCTCTTTGTGATTTTAGGAGTTGTGTTGACCATGCAACTTTACCTCTTGAGTCCCGAAACCCCGAAACCCGATTGGGGCCCAACGACTATTAGCCCTCAACTCTATGGGGCCATATGACCCTCCATCAAGGATTGGGTCCTATTCCTTTCTCTCTTCAGGATTTCACGATTCATGAAAATCCACAACAAAGAGTTTCCTTACCTTTAGAAACTCTGGTTCCCGAATCCCCAAAACCTCTCCTCCCACATGATCTACGACTGAGATCTTTCTTGATCCGATGGCTCTGGATCTTTTGGGATTTTTCCACCCGGGAATCTCTTATGCTCGATCCAAATCACTGGTCACTCCATTCCCCAAACTCTGATACGGGAATTCTCATATGATATCCAACGACTCTCATTGATTTGGATCCAACTGTCACTACTCCTGACCTTTGAGTATCGAAAGACACTCCCCTTAACCTTCTCGTTGATCTGCAAGATCTAACGACTCATGGCATTTCACACTTCTCCATGAAGCATCTCCACCATTTTTTTCTGCTATTCTGCATGCATCTGGACGTAGATTTGATGACCCCGATCTTATCCTCTGCAGTTGATATATGGATACTATGTGCCTCCCCCTGAGTTGTGGTTTCTCCTCGACTTGGAATATTTTCACTACTTCAAAGGTCTCAGCCTTCGATATTTCTCTTGCGATTTCTGATGCTTAGTCTCGCCTGTGTTTTTGGGACGTTTTCCCTCCCTATATTTTCATGCTCAAATCTCTAAGGGATTCGACCCTTGCCTTCTCCTTAAAATGGAGATTGGTGTCCTCATGGAAAACTCATGCTCAAACACTCCTTGTGCTATAAGTAGCCTTATGATGGCTTTCATTCAACACTTCACTGAATGTTGGCCTAGTGCAATCCTTACATAGGTCTTTTACCTCCTTGAGATTCAACTGCTCGAACCTCAATTGTCTCTGTCCCTTTCTCTCCTTGAAGGGATGGGATTGCCCTCTTATGCAACTTCCTTCTCAAGCACACCTTGCTGAGCCTACAGGGTGTTTAGTAACCCTATGAATATCTCTCCTTGACATTTATCCTTCTCTGAAATTGAATTGAGTTCCTTCTGTGCACTCTATGCACTTACTCAACGCCCTCCTGACAGAGATTCCACAAAACCCTCAGTGATTCCATCCTCTTTGTTCCTTCCTCTGCACAGTCTTCACCTCCAAGGTGTTCAACAACCTTGAGGTTTCTCCCTGAGTCAATGAATTCCACTGGTGCACCCTCTTGGCATGTCTCTATCTGAATTCTATAGAACTCAGGAGTGCACTCCCGCACTGGCTTTAAGAACCCGCAACGTTCTGTCATGCAACCTCTTGCATGAAGCCTCAAAGAACCCAGACCTAGAATCAAAGAAACCTGAATAGATAGGAAAATATATCTATCACCTACACATGATCTCTAACATACATCTACAACATAAAAACACACAAAAGACGTTCATTCAAATACTCGTAAAACACATGAGTAACAACATGCAGGAAAACTGCTCTGTTTGTATTAAATTTGAATGTATGTACAAAGGTTATGATCTCGGACTGCAACAGAGTCTTGGCTCTTTCTCCTATCTATCTCCTTGTGCTAATGCCTCTTTTTTTTCTTTTGAACAAAGGAAAAAAATCATTTTTTACAAAAGCGGCTCCTCTAGTGCTTTCCTCCAAGTTCACCAACTCTCATTGATTACAATGAATTACATTGAATGAAACTTCCATGGTTGTCTAGTCAACGTGGGATCTAGAGATCAACCTTACCATCAACCATTAAATATGACACAACTACCGCCTGCTCAAAGGCGCAGTTTTGGCTCTAAAATCCTTACAAACATTTAATACATTTAATTCAAATTTGAAATTCGAAAGTGAGAGGGTTGCGCCTCTCCTCTTCATTGAAAGCGCAATTGAAGTGTTGGTCGGTGCTTTGTTGGCTTGGAGTGATGCTCCTATATCAAGTTCATGAACTCTCCTTCTAAGTGAATCAACCACTTTGTTCTCCTTTCCTTTGATGTGCTTAATATCAAAGTCATACTCACAGAGGAATTCCAACCATCTTCTATGTCTAGCATTCAAAGTTGGATGATCAAACAAATATTTCAGATCGTTATGGATTTTCCTCATCTCAAACTCTTTCCCATGAGGTTGTGACTACACTTATTCAAATCGCGCACTATGGCTTCCAACTCCAAATCATGAGTGGCATAGATAATTTCATGCTCTTTCTTTTTTTCGGACTCGAAACATATCACAAACCCATTCTGACTAAGGACTCCACCAAGTCCTTTTTTGCACGCATCTTTGCAAACCATGAAATATCCATTTGGATCAACAATCCTCAAAATTGGAGCACTGATTAACAATTGCTTCAATTGTTGGAAGCTCTTTTCACACTCTGTTGTCCATTGAAACTTCACCCCTTTCCTTTGCAAGGAAGTGATTGGGTGAGCAATTCTTGAAAAACCTGCAATGAATCTTATGTAGTAGCCAGATAGAACCATGAAGGATCTAACTTCTATCACATTCTTATGTGTTTTCCACCCTTTAATGGCCTCAATATTTCCAGGGTCCACTGCTATTCCTTCTTTGGATATGATATGCCCCAAATAGTGAATTATGTTTTGATAAATTGAGCACTTTATTAATTTGGCATACAACTGGTGTTCCCTTAGCACTTGTAACACCATTCTCAAATGATTCTCATGTTCTTCCTCTGACTTGGAATACACAAGTATTTCATCCAAAAATATAGTGACAAACTTGTCTACGTATTCCAGGAAAACATCATTCATCAAGAACATAAAAATAGTTGGTGCATTTGATAAACCAAATGGCACCACTGTAAATTCATAGTGACCATACCTTGTACTGAAGGCGGTCTTGCTGATGTATTCATATCTGATCCTTACCTGATGATATCATGACCTGAGATCAATATTTGAGAATATATTTTCATCCTTTAACTGATCAAAGAGATCATTGAACCTTGGAAAAGGATACTTGTTCTTTAAAGTCACTTTGTTCAATTATTTTAAATCAATGCACAATCTCAATTACCCATATTTCTTCTTCATGAAAAAGACTGGCGCACCCCAAGGTGACACACTTGGGTGTATATACCCCTTCCTCAAGATCTCTTCAAGATGCATTTGCAACTCCTTCAGCTCTAGTGTACTCATTCTTCAAGGTGTATTTGACAATGGAGCTACTACAAGCATCAAATTTGTAGAGAAATCAATATCTCTCTTTGGGGGTAGCCCTGGTATCTCCTTGAACACATCCTCAAAATATTTTAGGATTGATTGATCCCCTATATTTGGAACCATATCCTTAGGTGATTCCTCCATATGGGCTGAAAATAATTGGTATCCCTTCCTGTAACACTTCTTCAGTTGCATTGTTGAGATTTCTCAGACAGTAACTTCCCTAGGAATTCCTTGGACTGCTCTTGGGTTCCCTTCCTCATCCAGGAAAGTAAATTCCTTGTCATGGTAGTCTAATACAATGTGGTACTGGTCCAACCAATCCATACCAATTAGAAAGTCAAATGAACCCAATGGTAGGATGTTCAAATCTTCCTTGGTACTTATCCCATTCATGTCCACTGGACATGATTTAACCAGCTCAACAACTTTTCTCTTGGTTACTATAGCTAGTTGTACTAGCCAAGATTTCTCATGCTTGATTCTTGGAAAAAGAAATCGATCCACAAATTTAGGATCTATGTAACTATGACTAGCTCTTGAATCTATCAAAATAGTAAAGGCATGGTTATTGATCATACCTTCAACTTCAATCATGTGTGATTAAAACTCAACTTGCTTGCTGTCTAGGGCTGCACAGATCGTAGGTATACTTCTTCTCATGTCATCCATTGTTTCTTCTTGTTGTACATTGTGGAAAACTCTCACTTTTTCATTTTTATTAGGACAATATATATACTTGTTGTCTCCTTTACATCCCCAACATTGAATGGGTGTCTTCCCTGGCCTTTGCCCACCAACCTCGGCCATTATGTTCTCTCTAAAAGATGGTTTTCCTTGAGGACTATTTCTGAAAAAGGGTGGCTTGTTCCCCTTCTTTATTTGTTCCTTGTTAAACTTCTTCTTGTCCCCCCAAGCCTTTTGGAAAGTAGGATTTCCTTTTTGTTAATCATATAAGTATTTTTATCTCCTTATGGTTTCTTCCAGAGTCTTGGGATCATCATATTGGATTTTATCACTGATTAAAGATGGAAGCCCACTCAGGTACCTCTGAATATTCATTGTCTCATCCTTGATGAAGGAGACATACTCCAACAACTCTAGAAATATCCTTTCATATTCCTCAATAGTCATGTTGCCCAGTTTGATTTCAATGAACTATTTCATCTTTTTGTCATAATGCCTCTTGGTCAGGTATTTCTTCTCAAAATTCCTCTTGAATTCCTTCCAATTCACATTTTTCTCTATGAGGTGTTGTGATTTTACTAGTTGATCCCACCACATGGATGCCTTTCCTTTAAGTTGGTAGATAGAAGCATGAGAAGAGTAGTTATGCAATTGGAAGTACTTCTTCATGCCTAGAATCCATGTTTCAACATCATCATCCTTCGTGTTCTCTCCATCAAAAGTAGGAGGTTTGATCTTATTCATTTCTCCTTTTAATTCATCCACCCCAGACCTCCTATGATTCCTGACAGGGGATGGACTTGAGATTCTATGTGATCTCCATTGGGAATGATTTTTGGAGTGATGATGATGTATGCTACCACTCCTTGATCTTCCTTTATTCTCAGGGGTCTCATGGCTTATTGATTTGTTGGAGCCACTCTCCTTATCCATCTTATTTTCAATCATGTCCAGGACTTTCATTAACTTCATATTGAAGTCTTCCTGTTGTTCCTTGGACTTCATAAGCCTCTCATTATCATCCTTGTGGATCTGGAAATATGTCTGCAATATTTTGATGGTGTCAACAAGATTTATGTCTTCCTCCTTTCCTCCTCCATGTCCATTGGAGTTGGTTCCTTCCAAACCCAATTGGGCATTCAACCCTCTGATTTCATATTCTTGGATGTAGAATACCTGTGTATCCTCCATCACTATGCACTTTTTTTTTTTACTCTGATATGAAAACTGTTAATTCTGCAAAAATGTGCAGCCAACAGAACTTTGTCAGGCTAACTGTTCTTAATAACTTCATGAAAACATGAACCATTCTGATTCATTAATATATATAATACTTATTTTCTGTTGATATCCTAAGAAATTAATTATTAAGATCCAATTCCAAGGTGAACATTTATCTTCTACTATTCAATATCTTTCCAATGGTTGTTTCCATGCTGAATTCCGAGTTTTGAGCAGGAAGTTATGGATATTTGAACAATTTGTCCCTATCGTGTTCTTTAAACAAAATTTTGGGTTCTAGTCAATTTCCTTCAGCCCCCAAATTCATGTGACCAAAGGCTGTGACCCATCGCTAATATTTAGGCACTTATCCAGTGCTTCAGGCCTCCCGAGCTTCAGAGGATATGCCTCCATTACAATACATTTTCCCCAAATGTTGATTCTCTGAATACTTGGAGGATGTAGAGATCAACGACCCTTCTTCATTGTTTATATCTATGGTGGATTGGAGCTACGGGACTCTGGGATTTGAAGGTTTTCAAAGTAACTCACAAAAAATATCCTGGAGCGTCGAAATGGCGAACCCGCGAAGGAGAGTGGATCTACGGTCCACATTCTCTACTCAGATCAACCGTGGATAGGACCTTTAGGAACTCGAGCTTCGACGATTTCCAAAACAATTCACTGTCAATATTCTGAAGTGCCAACCCACCAGATATCCCCTCTCTTTCTTCCATGTGTCATTCGTGATCAATGGTCATGATGGAGTCTAACCTTCAAGCCTCCAAAAGTCCTCGACCTCAACAGTTCTATAATGCAATCCCTCGAAGTACAACTCCTCTGGACTATAGAATTTGGTGCCATGTTTCCTTTCTGATCAATGACGATGACTTACTCCACTCTTTGGAGCTTTAGAGGTATTCATACTTAATAACTCTTGATCAATTTCCTCTGGATTGGTAATTTTCCAGACTGCAGGATCTGGCGCCACGTGGCAGAACACTAGAAGCAAACACATGGCCCAATCCGAGGGATGACACGTGTCAATTTCTAAATGGAAAATCATCCTTTTAAAAGAATATAGAACACTGACACGTAGCACACATCATGTGTGTCCACATCACCCCCAAGTGACATCACTACCATGTCACTTCATAACTTCAGGACTTTGAGACTACGGGACTTCGGAGGTCCGAAAGCTCTTCCAACAACTTTCCTCGAACACCAAACTCCCAAACTGTGTAACCTTATGGGGCCCACGAAGTACATTTGTCACCAATAAAAGTGGTGACACAAGGCCCCACCTTCCAATGATACATGTTAGGTCCCAATTGGTCCAAAGGGCTTGTAAAAATTATAAAAACAAGTGACACCTGGTAGACCTAGGTAGGTCCATGTCACCCTAGGTGTCATCATCATGCCACATCATACCCTTTGCTTCGGGACTTTCGAGATTTCCTATCTTTGACACATTCTCAAAACTATCAAACTACCAAATTGCTGAACTGGTCCATGTCACTCGATGGCATCATGATGTCACATCACTTTGGCAACCCAGGACTTCAATGATTTTGTTTTCTCATCGACACTTTCACAAAACTACCAAACTACCGAACTATCGAATTGTTGAACACTTCCACGCCACCCCAATGATGTCATCATGACATATCACTTCGGAAAATTGGGACTTTGGTGATTCTTCTTATTGATAATTTTTTCAAAACTATTGAATTGTCGATTGTCGAATAGGTCCATGTCATCTTCAACATTTCGGGACTTCGGTAATTTGGTAGATCTCTTCTCATATGTTCACTTACAAAATTCCAAAACTATCGAATGTCGATGACTGCTTTCCATAGTTTTTGAACTTTGGCGATTCTCTGTTATAGCTTTAAAACAACTAGAGGGGAAAAGTCCAAAGGACTAATGTGCTTAACCTTCATGCACCTTCTACAGATATGACGATTGTGAGGGGTCTATCTTCTTCCGAAAAGATCCAATGACCTAAATTTAACTTTATGGCCCAATACCACGTCTATTGTGGTTTATAAAACCACTATACCTCTTTATCTTTCCAATACAAACTAGGATCTCTCTCAGTGACCTCTTGGCACTCTATGCATCAAATCCCTATGTATTTTTTACTTCAAATTCAACATTTGTGGCCCATCCAGTTTCAGCATTGAAACCATGGGCTCTGATACAAATTTGTGACATAACCAACCCTACAAGGTCAGCTACTACACCACCTAAAAACTTCTCTCTAATTCTCTTCTATGATATTGTGATGTCCCTTGATCACCCTTGTTGGCATAGGGGTAGACCCAGGGTTCATCCCCAAGAGCACACCAACAAGCCCTAGTCACTGGCCCTTTCGGCTACACCTGCGAAGAAGATGCAGTCTCACCCGAAGTATCTATGGGGGGGTTTGTAGGACAGAGATGTCTACAACCAAGGTAAATCTCGAGTGGATCCAACACTAGAACAATACAACACTCATATATCGCTTATCAACTTAGATCAACTCCACACATATATCAAATCTACCACAATAATGCAATACCAGAATATCAAAGGCAAAGAACATAACATCAATCACACACAACACAAGGTATACATGGTTCACCCTCTCTCTAGGGATACATCCAAAGAACTATGCTTTATAATATATTAAGGTGAAGCATACAGTTCGTTTCTGCTCTCTCAGCTAGCAAATATTCTTTCTTCTCCTCTCTATCTCTCCCCTCCCTGTGAACCCAGTTGCAAGGTTGATCTTCGCACCCAGTTGAAGATCTTACAATACAGAAGGATCTCATACTCAACAGTTCTCTCTCACACAATGTTACTCACTCAATCACACAATAACAATCATAACACTAGCAATAGTAACAACAACAACAACAACAACCCATCCCAGGTCCTTTAGACCTCTATTTATACATTACAATCACTCACCGACATCCTTAGGATGAAACCTAGGTGTCAAAACTCTAGATACCAAAACTCTAGGTGTCTAAAACCCTAGGTAAACTTAACTCACATTTTTAGGGATTTTCCAGCCTATCTTTCCTTCCTTCTCGCACGGTGCTCCAAATCATCCAACGGTGTATTTTTCCGCTTGTTGAGTTGTCCACAATCCTCCTTCCTTACCGATTTGTCATCCTTGATCTCCTCATCCAACAACTTGCTTCCTTTTACTTCACTCTGTCCTTTCTTCTCTTTTGCTCACTTTGAACCAGTAACAGTCACTGTGTCTTCCATGCAATTCACATTTTGCCTTTTCTTCCTTGATCTTCGCTTACTTTAATAAACAAGGGCCAACAATCCCCCAACACTCACCTGTGAATTGTCCCAATGCACTTCATATCAGTCCTTTCTGTTTTACTTCGACTTCAAACTGTGCAGTGCAGCCTCTTCTTTCTATTGTATGCCTCCTCTCCTTCCTTGTGCAGATTGTCTACCCATTTTCAACTACACCTGGTACCTCAATCCTTTTCCTTATGCTTTTATTGAGAGCTGCGAGGTAGATGGTTGTCATAGTACAACTTCAACCAACTCCCATTCACTAATCCTTCCTTCCATTCTCCATTCAAAGTCTTCAACTGCGCAACTCCTCCTTCTGTAACATAGGCGATCTCATATGGCCTGAGCCAATGCGTTCTGAACTTCCCAAGATGTTTGATGAACTTACTGTCGTATGCCAGTACTAGATCGCCTTGTTTAAATTCCTTCTTCTCGATGTGTCTGTCATGGTAGGCCTTCTCTCTTTCTCTCTGTACATGCTGATGAAATCCTGCAACAAATCTTTCTTCCTCCAGTTCAACCAATTGTGCAAGCCTCTCTCGAATAGTACCAGTGTCATCCATATTTGTAAAGGAAACAATTCTTAGGCTTGGTACCAAATATTCCATTGGGACAACGACTTCGAGACCATATACCAACTTAAAAGGGGTCTGCATTGTTAGCTTCTTGCAAGTGATTCTATAGGCCCATAGTACTGGTGGTACTCTTAAATACCAGTCATTCCTGTTCACATTGTAGATCTTCATCAACATTGTTTCCAAGATCTTATTGAATGCTTCCACTATCCCATTTTCTTGTGGATGGTAAGGTGTTCTCTTCTGATGGTGGACTGCAAATTCCTCAGTAAGGGCTTCAACTGTTTTATTTATGAAATGTTTTCTTTTATCACTCATAAGGATCTTTGGGCATCTAAACCTAGTTATGATGTCATCAAATATGAAGCACGCAACTGTAGTTGCACTACAGTCCTTAATTGCTCTTTCTTTGGCCCATCTAGTCAAGTACTCTATCGCAGTAATTATGTACCTTGCTCCTGTGCGCTTTCTTGGTGGGTTTATAGGTCCCACGAAGTCAATGGAACATTTCTCAAATGCTTGTAGGGTTAGTTGTGGTTCTAGTGTCATTTTAGCTCTTCTAGATGGTTTTCCAACTCTTTCGCATACATCGCAGGATCTGTAATAGTCTTTAGCATCTTTGTGTAAGGTAGGCCACCAAAGGCCAGCTCTAAGAACCTTCTGTGCAGTTTCTTTCCCTACGTAATGTCCTCCTACGATGCCCTCATGATATTTTGTGAGGATTAGTGGTCACTCTACCTCCATAACACACGTTCTCAATATCTCATTAGGTCCCATTTTGTATAGTTGTCCAACTATAAGTGAGAAGTCTGCAGTGCGTACTACTAGTTGTTTCTTCTAGGGAATTGTATATTCACTCGGTGCCATTCCTGTTGACAGGAACTTGACTATCTCTGCGAAGTGGTCATCAATATTTCTAATGGCCAATAACTTTGCATCCAATAGTGTATCCTCCAAACTAGTTGGCTCTTCGCCATGTTCCAACCTTGACATGTGGTCAGGACCTTTGTTCATTCTTCCTTGTTTGACTATGATCTCAAAGCCATATTCCTGAAATAGTAGAATTCATCTTCATATTCTCCCCCCCAACACTGGCTTGTTGACTAGGTATTTTAGCATGGAGTGATCAATAAACATTTTAAAGTGTCCTCCCAACAAGTAGTGACAAAATTTATGCAGTGCATATACCATGGCTAATCCTTCTCTCTCAGTGGTGGTGTAATTAATCTCAATTGTTGATAGCTTCCTACTCGAAAATGTTGATGGTCAATATATCCTTCCCCAAGTTGTGCTAACACTACTCCTAAGGTAATGGAAGATGCATTGACATGCACGTGAAATTCCTTGCTCCAATCTGGGAAAACCAGAATGGGCGCAGTAACCATTTTTTGTTTGAGTGTGTCGAAGCTCTGCTGGCATTCTTCTTTCCAACTGAACTGACAGTCTTTCCTTGAAAGCTTCTCCATGGTTGTTGTAATCTGGGCGTATCCTTTAATGAACTTCCAGTAATATCCAGTATGTCCTAGCATAGTGTGCAGCTGTTTGACTGAAGTAGGAGGGGGTAAGTCAACTATAATATCAATTTTGGATGGATCTACCAGCAATCCCTTCTTGCATACAATATGACCTATCATCACTCCAAATGGTGAGAATAAGATTCACTTCTTCAGATTCAAGGCAATTTGACACTGCCTGCATTTGTCCAACATTATCCTTAGACATTCAATATGATTTTTCAATAAACTAAAAACAATCCAATCATCAAAATATGCTTCTAGAAATTTATGCAGAAACTCCTTGAATGCTTCGACCACCACCCTGGAAAAAATGGTCGGGGCATTCTTCAATCCAAATGGAATCACTGTATACTAATAGGATCCCCATTTTGTTGCAAACATGGTCTTATGGCTATCTTCCTTGGCAATTTGGATCTGATGGTATCTTGAAAATCCATCTGTAAAAGAATATACCTCCTGGCCTCCCACATTATCTAACACTTCGTCAGTGAATGATGTAGGGAAGGGGTCATGCAAACAAGCATCATTCAGCTTCTTGAGATCTACATAGATCCTGATCTCTCCTATCTTCTTGTCTTGCACCACCATAGGGCTAATCCACTGTGACTCTTCGACAGGTTCTATAATTCCTGCTTCCAACATTCTATCGAGCTCAATCTTCACTTTCTCTTTATACTTAGGGTTCAATTTGTAGGGTCTCTATTTGACATGTATTGCATCTAGTTTCAAAGGGATCCTCATCTCTCCCATAGGCCCTTTAATTCCCTTCATATTAGTGAACTTGGTTGGAAACAAGTCCTGATATTCATGCAGTGACTCTGTTATTTTGTCAATAGTAGCAACATCCCAGTAATCTCCAACATTTGCAAGCTTCAGCATTTTCTATGTTCCAATATTGATCTTCTTAATCTTGATCATCTATCCAATGAATGGTATCTCAACTCCTGGTCCTTCCACATCTCTCTGGCCTTATGTTTATGCAATGTTCAACTTCCTCGGATCATCATCTTCATCCGCATTGATGTTGTAACAGTCTTGCAGTTTCTAGAGAGGTGAAATCCATTTGTCCTCTTCTTGTTCTAAAGGGGGGCTAGAGGCCTCCTCAAATACTTTTTGTCTTACAATATGTAATGCTTGATCTATTGAAGGATATTGACTGTCAAATAATAAGGTGGTTACAAAGTTCTGATTCATACCTTCCCAATCTGCAGTGATGAGGCACAACTCTTCTTGATGGTACTAGTTGAAAGGAGTTGTGTCTAGTGTGTTAATGAACTTGTGCACCCACTCGTCTTTAGGAATGGTTCTCCAGGATTCCTCGCAACTTCACACATGGTCCTTTGGGTAGATTTGACCTGTGTACCAAACTTCACAGCCTTCTACTTGTGATGAGAATTGCGCAGTCATCAAGGTACAACATTGTACCCATTCTGTAATGTTGTTTTTGTGGGTCCCCCACCATTTCGATGGTGTTTCTTTCAAGGCCTCATCCATTGCCAACAATCTCTGTTGTGTTGGTACACTTTAATTGAATTCTGATAAGAAGGTTTCTAAAGGATTTAGACCATCAAAGGTGGGAAAGTTACTTACTGTTGTGTTGATACAACAAAATTCTCTGGTTAGTCTAGCACATCTCCTTGTAGATACTTCATACATTTTGTTCTTCCAATTCTCCAGTGCTTATTCTGAATCTGATGAACATGCTTTGTCACTTCACTAGCTTAGGTTTCCATCATCTGTACGATTAATGTAATCCTGCTGCCTAGCAGTTAATTTGTATATGTTTTCCAGTTCATATGCACAATCTTCTTCTCTGATAGGTTTTGTGTTTCAATGAACTTCGTTTGGACCTGATGGTGCAATGACCCTAAGTCCATCTCTTTCAAACGTCATTCATCTTTTCTTTAAATCAACCATAGTGGAATTATTGAAATCCCAGTCAATTCCTAACAGCACAAGGTAAGGACAACTATCATCAACTATCCAAATTACCTCAAAATATGCAAATGTTCTTACTCCATCGATGTCCACAGGGACATGTTGCAATCTACCAAAAGGGCTTACTACCTGCTAGTTAGCCATCCTAAGCCTGATAGGGGAGTATATCAACTTTGGTTTTTCGATTAGTGCCTAGGTTTTCTTCATCATGACATTGGCGTATGACCCTAAGTCGAGGACCACATAGTCTATATCATATTCTCCTATTTGAGCATTCGAGTGTAATTCCTTGTTTTTCCTTCTCTTTTTAGTGATTTGGTGTACTTCCTTATGTAGTAAGGGGTCTATCTTTCCTAGCTCATACTTTCTGATTAAATTTTGTATCTCTTGTACAATGCTCTCATCCTGAATCAACTTAATGCAAATATATAAAAATTCCATGAGCTTGCTTACCTCGTGTCCTTCTTTTGGCGAAGAAGATTGATCGAATGCCAAAGGCATTCCATATTCTCTTAATTTGGTCGTGTCTTTGATGAAGAAGATTTCTCTGCTTTGAACTCTTTTCTTGCTTCCTCAAATATTTGTCTTTCTTTCTTTACATCAAAAGTTTGGGTCTTTTCTGTAGCTTTCCTGACTCATAAGTCTTCTGTAGTCTTTCCTTGGGTCAATCTGTCTTCTCCTGTAACAGTTCCTCCTCTAGTAATAACAATGACTCTAGTGTCTTCATCATGAGTTTCAACATATATTAGTTGCACTTGTGGGTTCTGCTGAGGTCCTTGTCTTTCCTGAAGCTTATCTAGCAGCACAGGACAATCTTTTATAACGTGTTCGAAGGAACTGCAGTAGATGCAAGTAGTGCAATGGTTCTAACAATCCCTTGCTAAGTGTCCTGGTTGTGCATAGTTGTAAAAAATGATCTATCCTTATCCTCAACCCATACCTCCTCCTCCTCCTCCTCCTCTGAATCCACCACGAGGATTGAAGTTTCCTCTCCCAGGGGAGTTGTACTGCATAGTGTTTCCTTCTTTCTGTACTTTTCCTTGAATTTTTTATATGTCTCTTGACCTTTCATGCAAGAGTTCATAAGTCCTACATTCTCTATCATCATGCCCCACAGACTTACATAACGTGCAATACAAATTTGTGGGTGTTTGAACATAGTTTTGCATGTAATATCACTCACCAGGGTGATGCCTATTTCTGCATACTTCGCACCAAAGAAGGGTGATTTCCTTCAAAGGGCTCAGAGCTCCAGAGGCCAAGTATTCATGAAATAAGGGGAAATGTTCCGTGTCATGGCCTTCTGATTTTCATCTGACACACCAGATCTCTTCTCTTTTATATTTTCCCTTGTCTTTGTTCATATATTCAACTTGTAGAGACAAACTAGTTAGTTGACTCAATATTTGACTCATACCTAAGTTGGATTCTCCCATAGGGTCTAACTCTAACTTCATGGCGATCTCCAACACCTCGGCCTACGAAGCGATCTTCTGTTGCATCAGAGGAACTCTGATGCATGGTAAGAGAGAAACAATAAACCATTCTTTGTTCTAATCATCTAGGATCTGAAAGCTCAATTAGTCGGTTAAGGTCTTGAATCTCTAATCGAATTCCCAAACAAGTTTACCTACCTTCTGTTTGATCTCTTTCAGTTCTATAATACATTGTGACTTTGACTTGGGTTTCTTGAACTCTGCAATCAACGCATTCTTGATATCATTCAATATATTAGGGTGTACAAGTCCTTGGACAAGCTTCATGTACCATATCAGTGCGCGATCCCTTAGGTTAGTACTAAACTAAGTTCTTTTAACAACTTCTTCGGTGACATTTTTAATATTCAATCCGGCTTCACATAGGATCCAGTGCTAATTAGGGTCTTTAGACCCATCTCCCCTAAAAATAGGGAGCCTCATCTCATCTTCCATAGATATTCCTAGGGTTCATGACTGAGTATGTGGTGGACTACTAGTGACAGTGCTTTGAATGCTCCGATGGCTTGGATTAATCTAATTGCTTAATGCTACTAAATCAACAGGAGGGATAATAATACTTCCTTCAGTAGTCTGCGCAGTTTCTAAAGTTTATGGCTCTTCCTAGCGAGGCTCTTCAACTTTCCCTTCCTCTTCCCTAGCGGGTTCTGAATGCTCTTCATTCGTCAAATATGCCTCTTCTCTAGAGTAGAAACCCTCGTCCCCATATTTCTGCTTAAACAGGTTCACAAGGTGAACTTCTTTGAATTCTCTCCCACTGTGCGTTTGTCCAGCCTCTGTGTCATTATCACTATCTGAATTCCTAAAAATTATCTTTTCCAGATCCAACCAATCTACTATATCTTCAAGATGTTCTTCTCATGTAATAGCATCTTGATCCTCATCTTCAAAAAATGTAAAAATTTTCCTCTAGGTCCCTTGAAGAAATATCTCTCGGCTTGGCTATATGACTCTACTCTATCAACAAAAAACTTGGTCATGTACCCTCCAATGGTGCTATCAAACCAATGATATAATACTCTTGACACAACATTATCAACTCTCTTGACCTTCTTGATTAGCGTCGACATCCAAACCACAAGTGGCCTAGATCTAACCTCAAAATGGGTATCTGCTAACCTAGCTAACCACTCATATAGCTCCCGATGGATTCCTCCAAACAAAATTTCATGTATATCAGTAAATATATATCTTCCTATCCAATCCTCTATACTAAGTTTAGGGTTCTTGTTCTGGGCTTCAGTGAAGTCCTTTTCTTGATCCTCTATCTACTTATAAATCTTTGCCTTTGAAGGGAACCACCTTGACATTCCCTCAAGAATATTCCTGTCCCGACAACATAACCATTTGTTGGCACAGGGGTAGACCCAGGGTTCAACTCCAAGAGCGCACCAACAATCCCTAACTACTGGTCCTTTCGGCTACACTTGCAAAGAAGATGCAGTCTCACCTGAAGTAGCTATGGGGGGGTTGTAGGACAAATATGTCTACAACTAAGGGAAATCTCAAGTGGATCCAACACTAGAAGAATACAACATTCATATATCGCTTATCAACTTAGATCTACTCCACACATCTATAATATCTACCATAGTAATGCAATACCAGTATATCAAAGAAAAATAATATAGCATCAATCCAACACAACACAAGGTATATGTGGTTCACCCTCTCTCTAGGGGTACATCCACAGAAATGTGCTTTATAATATATTAAGGTGAAGCATACAGTTCTTGTCTACGCTCTTATCTAGCAGATATTTTTTCTTCTCCTCTCTATCTCTCCCCTCCCTATGCACCCAGCTGCAGGGTTGATCTTTGCAGCGAATTGAAGATCTTGCAATACAAAAGGCTCTTGTACTTATCACTTCTCTCTCACACAATGTTACTCACTCTATCACACAATAACAATCATAACACCAACAATAGTAATAACAAAAACCCCTCCCAGGTCCTTTAGACCTCTATTTATACATTGCAATCACTCATCGACATCCTTAGGCCAAAACCTAGGTGTCAAAACCCTTGATACCAAAACCCTAGGTGTCTAAAACCCTAGGTCAACTTGACCAGCGTTTTCAGGGCTTCGCTAGCCTGTATTTCCTTCCTTCTCACACGGTGCTCCAAAGCATCCAACGGTGGATTTTTCCACTTTTTGAGTTGTCCATGATCCTCCTTCCTTTCTAATATGTAATCCTCGATCTCCTCGTCTATCAACTTGTTGCCTTTTACTTCGCTCTGTCCTTTCTTCTCTTTTTCTCACTTCAACCCAGTAATAGTCATTGTGTCTTCTGCATAGTTCACATTTTTCATTTTCTTCCTTGATCTTCTCTTAATTTCATAACCAAGGGCCAATAACCCTTGTCGAGGACACACCACTAAATCAAATCCAAACTGTTCTGAAAATTAGTTGTAACACAACCAACCACCAAGGACAGTCATGCTACTTGAAACTACCATGCTATGATACACACACACACACACACACACACATATCTAATGAAATTGTAAACAGACATAAACATTTTGTTCATACACATATTCCTGTGGAAGTGACAGTAATGCATACATGCAATAAACATAGACAATTATGATGACATTCTAACATATGTACAAGATACACACATACAAACATGGCATGTAAAATTAACATAGATTTGGTACTTAACTTTTTATGAGAAGACCACTGACTACTTGCAGACCTTTCAAAAACCTCCTAGCCTTAGAACATGCTTCTCCAAGCTATCAACAATGGGTCACCCCTAAGCTGGGACTAAACCCCACCCAGGGAAAAGGAAATCCTAGGCTAGGCTAAGACTATGGAAAGTTTCACAATGCAACAGGAAGGATTCCCTCCAAGAAGCCTACTTATGCCCATCGCTCATAGACTCTCATTTCCCACATGCCTGTCCCACCCCGAGAATATACACCTTCACTACACCACAGTCCATAGGCCACTCCACTTCCCTTTGAGGGATTAAAAAACAGGATAGATCAAAAATTCTCAGAGCTTTGTAGTTGTTGATGGAATCCATCTAGGAGAAATCACTTCCATAGCAAACTCTCTCACCTCGAGAGAGTTTCTCACTGGCCTGACAACTTGCTTCTTCAACCCCCAAGACTGACAACCTGCCTCTTCAAACTACATGCCTGACAACTTGCTTCTTCTATTCGACTCTTCAGTCAACCAGGTAACCATAGTAGTAAAAATTGGGTGAGACAAGGGACGAATCAACAAAATACATAGGTTCACTATGGAAAAGGGTTCAATAATAGTGGAATTGGATGACTGTGTGCTTGCTCAATGCGTTAGTGAATGGGTGCAAAGGATGGCCAACATCCGAAGTGAACTTGTGAGGAGAGATGGAAAGAATGGTGAGAATGGTGAGAATGGTGAGTGTGAACCCCCACAACGATGGAAATTCCCACATAAATTTGCATGTGCCCATAATGACACTTGGCTCTCTAGGAGTTCATTCCTCTCCACTTGGATTTCCCTTCCTCTTGCCTAAAGGAACTTAGGATAACCAGGTTTATTTCCCAAACTTTAGTAATTTAGGAAATACATTATATTATTCACTTAGGTTAAGCACCCAAGCTTAGCCCCTACTTCCTAGTCTCATATCCCCCTTCCCTTTCCCTTCTTAGTGAAGTTTAGTCCCCCACAAATCTTTCTTCATGGTTAGTCTACACTCATCGATGTATTTTTATTAATTATCTACATAATTTCATACACAAAATCAGGCTCACTGACCTTAGCATGTAGGCTTTATGGCCTAATAAACACATAATCCTTCCAACTTATAAACATTTGGGTCACCAACCTATATACATCATTAACCATCATTACAATTCAACAGGGGCTCGGCCTAGGGGTATTACAACACTCCTAGGAAATAAATAAATCTAATTCCTCAAGTGGGGGATCTAAGTCTAAGATTAGATCTAAATCTCGTGGAAATTTTGTAAAGGTATGATGGATATGTGGAAAAGAAGGGCACTACAAGAAGTGTTATCACTGGAAAATCATTTTCAACATTGCACACAAATGATTGAAGAAACAAATCAATGCCAACAACAATTTGTCCACCTACAACACTAAATTCAATCAAAAGTAAAAAAAACTATACAATTGGGTCAAAAATCAAAGTGCGCAAATTCACCAAAGGAAGTGCGCGCATAGTGCGTAGTATATATGGGCCAACAAATTCCTCAGTGGGCACTATACACAAAATGCACAAATTTCTATGAGAAAATCCACCCACTTCTATGAACGATGCATTTATGGATCTTGTCGGCTCCTCAACGTCTTCTAGTCCAACCCCCAACATGATTTGACACTCATATATGAAAGAAATCTAGCTTGGGGGTTGGTCAAGGGCTAGAGGGTTCCCTAAAAGGCCCCTTGTTCACACTATGAAGCAATTGCATTTTTCCATGAATGGATGTTATAATTAATATCCATGGGTGCGCTAAGAAATAAAGATCTTCAAGGTATTGTTATGCTGCGAGAATTCTTCCTTGAGAATGGTATTTTCTCTTTGAAGCCTTCAAGCACCATTGCAATAGGCCATTCCACTCACCTCTTGAGGGAATAAGCATTGTTTTTCTTAACAATTTTTCATTTCTTCCATTACATGGAGAGAAGATCTTTCAATTAGGGAACTCAAGAGCCCTCCCAAGGAGGAAGAGGGGACTCATAAGTCCCTACCTTTCTCTACGGAGTTTTTCCTACTAATATAAGTTTCTCAATATTTCTAACATTTATTTCTTATTTATTTTTAGTCATATTTATTTATTTTCATGTGTGTTTGGTTTGTCTAAACCACTCACAAACTTTTGTCTTGTCTAGCAGGCTTATCTAGGCATGCAAGAGTTGTTGTTTTGCTCACCCAAGTGACAAAACCAACACAACATATTGGTGACCATACTGGGGATTGGTATCAAATTCCTCCCTATTTTAGCCTTGAGAGAACTTCATTTTGATTTTTTTTCCTTGCAGGTACCAAAACCGGCCTAGCCCAACCTACCAAAGTAAAAATTTAGAGCTGGGGAAGGAGTATTTCACTTGTAAATTTCTGCCCCCACAAGTGACAAGAAGTGCGGGACTTTTCAAGCCCATAGATGTGCACTATGCATGAAACAAACTTCATTAATCTATGCATTATGTGGATTGTGCACCCTTTGCATGCCTGTCATAATTATAACCCACACATAAGTCCAATTTTTCAAAATTGTAAGGGTTTTTATGACTGGTTTGAGGGCCCCTAGTCTTCAGAGTTTTATTTTCATACTCTTTGTAAGGAAAATACACTGGACTTAGAATCCTTTCCCATAAGAAATTTTATCTAACATAAGAACTTAGGGGGTAAAAAATAATCACTTTTATCCTCTTTTCCTTTGTTTCCACATGAATGACTCATTTGTCTTGTAAAAGTTTAAATTTAAAGTTGTTGTTTTCATACACAATCAACTAAATTGGGACTAGAAGTTAATTTTGACCCTTGATTATTCTCTTCCCCCACACCCTAGTGTGATATTGGGAATCATAAATGTAGTTAAAAGGACATTTCATCTCCCTTAAAAAATCTTTAGGAGAGGACAAATCCCCCCTAGGGTTCCTCTTAGTTTTTGAAATCATCTTAAAGCTTTGTAAGGGCCCATACATGCCCACATGTTTGCAAAATTAGGATAGTTTCTAAATGATTTCTTAGTTTAGATCACAATCTAGGGGAGTTTAAAGATCAAAGTAACGGTCCCATACATGCCCACATGTCTACAAAATCTAGGATAGTTTCAAATCTTTCTTAGTATAGACAACATTTTAGGGAGTTTAAAGGATTTGTAAGGACCCATATGTCCACATTTCTAGTTCTTTATTGTTGGCATGTTTTACAGGAAGCGTTTTATTGTCATTGATGGCAAGATCAGAGTATGCAGTGAAGGCAAAACAAGGACAAAGTAAGCTCAGGAGGAATTAGCACAGATTCGAACGCAGTGCATAGGTGCGCACCAGGAATGAGGTTAACCCATTGCCAAAGCTCAAGAGAAATAGCATCAGGTGGATCAAAGGTCGAGGCCCTTGACACTTAGAAATTCTTCCAAGTAAGGAGGATGCATAAGCTCAGGAGGAGAAGCGTCAATGATTGTTGGATCCTATCCTGACTTCCCAATGGCCATCACATTTGAATGTAGACAAAAATAACGTGCAGAAGAGGAGGAAAGATCTCAGGCATCAGATATGAGCATAAGATCTGACCATCGTTGGATCAGGGAGAGCCTGCATGTTCATTAAACAACACGAAGTGACGAAATCACGAAGCGGTGAAATCCCAAAGTGGCGAAATCACGAGAAGATCTGGACCATCAATACACCAAGATTATGGACCATTGATCTAATCTCAATCTCGAAGTTTCACCTATCATGACTTGGAGTGACAAGAACCTCCATCGAAGGAATCGCGATATGATCTAAGCCGTTGAATCAAGATCACATCTGGACCGTCGATCTGACTCACGTTAGCAAACCACATCAGCTAAGAACACATGGCACAACCAGGCAATGACAAGTGTCAAACTGATTCAACATTTCAGGCACATGTAAGTCACGAATCAGAGTGAAACATGGTAGTTATTCGACACATGTGACGTCAACAGGTTTACATCACTTCGGAGTTTCAGAAATGAGGAGTTGGAGATGCATACGAACATTCACCACAGGAATGCCGAAATCGCGATATGCGAAATCACTATTTAATTGTAGTCGTCATATCAAGGTGCGACCTGGACCGTCGATCCGACTCCATTTCAGTGTTTTGCGAATCACAATTTGGAGAGGCAAGAAATCCTACCATAGGAGTCCCGAAGTCACGAACCCCGATATCACGATAAACGAAATCATGAAGAGATCAGGACTGTTGAATCACTTAGAGTGTGGACCATTGATTCGAATCCATTTCGGAGCTTCAGATATCGGAACATGGAGCATCAAGAGACTCTACCATAGGAGTGCCGAAACCTCAAAATTCAAAAATGCAAAACACGTTTTAGCTCAACCTGTGGTCGCAGCCATTGGTCACATCGACGAAAGATGAAGGAGGGAGCTAGAGCATCCAAGCTCCTTTTCGGAGCTCGCGACATGGAGAGTCAAGATGTCTCATCGACGAATCTCTGATTTCTAAAAATGCAAAACGAATTAATAACGATAGAGTTAATCCAACGTTGTTGTTAAATCTGATCACGATCGGAGGGATAATGTTTCCCCTCACAGTCTAACTGTTGGAAACCATTGATGATTTCTGCCAAAGGATTCGAAGAGACTCTGTGTGATCGCCATAGGAGATGAAGAGTCTCCAAGATTCATCTAGTGAAGGAAGACAACTCTTAGAGGGATTGACAGGTGGATGAGCATTGGATTTTGTAGCTGAAAATATAAAGAATAAGCTCATCAAAGACAGAGAGGATGAAGATCCTCAACTGCCAGAGAAGCTGAGACAAAACACCCAGTGATGCTGAATGCATGGGAAAAACTGCCGAAGAAGTTGAAGAGTCGCGATGATGATGAGGCGGAGCACTCGAGATGTGGATGAATTTGGTGTGGAGTGAGCATGCAGAGGCATTGCGAATATTGGATGCACAAAGAGAACAGAGACTATAAGAATGTGAAACTAAGAAGAGATACAGGTTGTCACTGTGAAGGAGAATTTAGGGGTGTGCAAGGATGCAGAGCGTAGGAGAAGAAATGCACAGTAGAGGAATGTTGCATTGAAAGGATATGGCGCATAGAGAATAAAAGGAAGAAGAACAGAAAGTGCAAGGAGTGTGTAGAAGACACTGATGCAGACAGGGCAGAGCGGTGTAACAGAGCAGCGACAAGGCTGGTAAGCCATTGAATAACTTTATATTGTTGTAATAAGTTTTAGTAACAAAGAATTTATAATTCAGGGTGGTTGGGAGGTGCTAGGGAGGACTGGTGTCCTCAGATGTTCAAGTGGGTGCTTGAACACAGGGAGTTGGTGCTTCCTTCTAGTTGGTGATAGAGAAATCAGGGAGTTGGTGCTTCCTTCTAGTGGGTTCTAGAGAAAACAGAGAGTTGGTTCTCTCAGCAAGTATCAGCTTGCAAAACTGAGGTTGTAGCCTCATTATGCATTGGTGCTCATATGTATGATAATGTAAAGAATGTAACTATTACTTATCATATAAAGAAAAAGAGGTTTTTACCCTGTATGGGTTTCCTCGGGAAATATCTGTCTCTGTATTTCTCATATATGTGACTGATGTTGAGTGTGCCATTGTTTATTTCCCTGCATTATTGTCATCATCATTGAATGCCTTGAAAAGTTTTTAAAAGAAGCATAATTGTTTAAGCACGGTAACAACTGATTCACCCCCCTCTCTCAGTTGTGCAACATTTATGGCTTTAAATATTCCACAAGGTTGTACCAAAGACACATAGTAAGATAGGTAAAGAACATTTGTAAGGATCACAGTAAGTCTAGATTTTGCAATCTCACACTTAAATTATTAAAATATTTTCACACTTGCCACTTTCTTGCACACAAAGCCACTCCTCACACACATAATTTATATTTGAATAGTGGAGGTCGAAGTAGGTTTCCTCCAAATGAACTCTGAGAGATCCGACTACTTATTTGGAAATTATTCACACGCAATTAATTCAAACGAGTTTGGTTCGTGACCCCAATATCTCAGCCCACCACATCTAAAAACTTTCTAATAACACACTAAATTTTCCTCCACAAGAGGTGCCAAGAGAATTTTTTTAGTCTAGGTAGGATCTTGGGGGTAGACATTCAAATAACCTATCGTTATTTGGTTCTCACATTTTCAAACAATAGAAGTTAAGAAATAGGGAACTTTCAAATCCTCCAAGTCAAGTGTTCCTACACAATAAGGTAGGTAGATACCCGTGAAGGGTCGAATGCCGAGGTTTGCTTGTTCTACACATCCCTCCTTGAGTCACCCAACTCTTGTGAGGGAATCCAACCCGTGACCCATTTCTGAGGCTGTAAATCTAAATGTTGCACTTTTACCGAGGTACTTAGTTTCCAAAACTTAGGATAATCCACCCATGTTGCGATTTTGGGCTGCAATCGCACCTTGATCATATTTTTTGTGGTTATTGGGAAATATCTCCAGCTCTTTCAGGATATGCATCCTTTACCCCTCATTATAACTGATTACTCCAAGCTTCACTAGTTCCTCTTTCGGTCGCTTTAGACCCCATTGTTGAGTGTTATTGGAAGGCCTAATGCTACTTGAGAGGAAGGACGATACATATTTTAGGACACGGGAATTTGTTTTTATTGTTCCCCCACAGGAACAAAATCCACCTATCCACCTGCTTGTTTATTTTATAGTTGATTTATGTATGATGTTCATTTGATTACATTCAATTGTGATTTATTCTATTTTGTGAAGGTAAAAAAGATACAAATCTCTTGTTCACTTATTTCTCTCTTGTCACCATTTTCACACATTCACTTTGCTAGTCATAAACCATATGGGACCCACATAATCACCATCATTTTAGATGCTTACAAAATCTCCTTCCTATTCTAGGAGGAGTCCCTAGTCTTTCCAACTCACTGACTCAACCATATCACACCCCTGTGAATGATATTGTTTTGGGATTAGCTTTATTTGGTTCCACTTTTCTTGGGTCAAATTCCCAAGGACATATATCCATTAGTTCTAGTTCACAAGGAGGCGGGCGTCAAACGTCTTCTCAAGGGAGAAGTACAACCTTACCAGATCCCTCTCAAGGGATAGGTCCACTACCTACTCACACAATTGTTGGAACTAATCCTCCACAAAATATCCCTATGCCATACTTGGTATCCCTCAACATTCCTGATTTGACCAAACTCATGAATTATCCTAGTTTACATGACCCTACATGGCCCAATATGCCTACCAAACTACCTTAAGATATTCCAAAGTTTGAAGGAAAACTGGGGGAAGATCTCGCCAACCATGTTATGAAATTTCACTTATGGTGTTGATCAAACTGCATCATGGATTATTTCATCCTCTTAAGGTTATTTAAAATAAATCTCACGGGCTCGTAAGACAAATGGTATGTGGACGAAAAATGAGGGTCCCATGTGACCTTTGAATCATTGTCCAAGGCCTTTTTGTCTCTTTTCCAACTATCAGTTCGTCATGATACTGGCTTAGAACTTCTCTCTGATTTCAAAGAAACCACTTCTATCCATATAGTTGACCACATCCATGAATCGTGTTGGCGACGTAGTTTGTGTAAAGCAGAAACCACCAAAGAACAATGTATTGATTGGTTTCTCAAATCAGTTGTTTATGTTATTACCAAGGATGTAGCATCCACTTTCCCTCAGTAAGAAGAGGAATCCATATGAAAGTCCTAACATTTTTACCTCATCTATGCTCAATCATGTTACTTATACATAGTATTAGATGATGCACCAAGACCCATACCATTTGTCCATGACACACCTGGGATGTCCCACGTTGTGGATGGGTTGATTGGTTCTATGACCCATATCAAACCTTACACCAACCCGTCACCTACTTATAGTGCACATCTATATCCACAACCATATGGAGGGACATATTATTACCATCCTCCCTCTCACCAACATTCATATCCTATTTCCCCCCCCTCCACCAATGGGTGGACCCTCACCGATACCCATGATTCATATGGTATCTCAACCAAGTACAAGTTCACCTTCAAACCCCACATATAACCTTAATAGTAGTGGAAGTACTTCAACTTCCTACAAGCCATATGGATCATCTCCACAAAATAATCCATATTTTCCATTTCCTGGTCCTCCACAACCGGTTGCTCCTCCACCAGAAAAACCACATGCCACCATTAAATTTGTTCAACCCTCTCCCATTCAAAAACTTCAAACTTTTGAACAACTGAATATAGAAAATCTATCCCATCCACTGAATAATTCCAAGAATAAAGGGAAAAATCAAAAGAATAATAACCCAGTACTAGGAGGAAGTAACCCCCAATAAAACCATCCCGCTGGGGGAAACCGGAATCAAGGCAACCAACACCCCCAAGGGGGCACCGATAACAATCAACCAGAACAAGGGAAGAACAATAACCTCCCAACTAACTTCCCTTGCACTCTGTGTGGTGATTATGGACATTATACATACAAATTCCCCGAAATTGTCGATTTCAAATGGATGAAAGGGTCAATGAACACACAACGTCCTCTAGCACCGCATGCCCCTTCATAGGCCCCATAATAGTATTTTCAACTGCCACCTCCGATTATTTTGAAAAACCCTATTTCACACCAAGGTGTGATGAATACCCAACAGGAGGTACACCCTGCTCCACCCCAAATGGGGCATTATCAAAACCCAGGTCACAATCAACCTGGAAACTCAGTCGATCGCAACATCCTCCTTACCAGCAAAGAAGATATTTTTCTGCAAACATGCGGTATCCAATACGGTGTTCCTTGTGAATCTACCCCAATCGCCTTAGAAGTGACTCCAACTACAGCCAGACAACCATTGATGATTCCACGCCCTAACACTAAACCAAACCCTCGTAAATCACTTATGTCGTTACGATGGAATGCACATAACCCTCATGCTAGGGCATCCCATAAATACAGTTTGGTCGATGACTCAGCACAGTCTCCTATAGACATGTCTGTATTGGAGATCCTCCCAACCTATCCAACTCAACGTAAATCCTTTCTTTCCGCCTTGGGGGTAGTCGTCCGGGCTGATACTAGACTCATCACCTTTTATCTAGATAGCGGATAACCATGCCTCCCCACCCTGGTAGCTTTTCAGATACCAGTTAAGATCCAGAACATCACAGTTCATCAGTGTATCATCATTGAAGGTGCATCCGCATGCATCATGTCCAAAGTAGTATGGAAAAAATCAACTCACCTGAGCTAGTACCATCCGCCATCACCCTGAGAGCTTATGATGGTCGACCATCATCCCCTGAAGGGCTCTTCCGAAATTTCCTCGTATAACTTGGGGTAAAAACCATCCTCTTCGACATTGAATTTATTGATGCCCCACTTGATTACAATATCTTGCTCGAACGTAGCCACATGTATTCTATGAAGGCGATATCCTCTTCTGTGTTTCACATGATGATGTTCCCCCACAACGGGAAAATTGTCACCATCGACCAACTTACACATTATGAGCCTAATCATTCCACCAACATTGATAACATTCTCCCTCTTGTACACACTAGCTCAGATTATTTTTTGGTCATCGACATGGGTCCCAAAATTTTCAAAGACCCATCCTTGTTGGGGGAATATCATGAAGCACCACATCTCCTACACCCTTTCGCACAAGTGTGTGTAGTATATTCTAATGGAATATATCTCAGAGACAATACTCCTCCCACCGAGGCACCTCCCTACATAAAAGTTCCACCAATTGAAGAAATATTACCTCGGGAGTTTCCTGAGCACCCCACTACACCACTTATCCCAGATTCTCTCCCCCCCCCTCCAGGGTAAAATATCGGTTTGGGAGTTATTCCCCTAAGGAATTACCAAAATTCCCTTTTTCTACCCGTCACTTGGAGTCCAATAATTCCAGGTAGTTCCTACTCTTACCCTTCTAAACATGGTTCTTTCCATCCCCGTATGGTATCTCCATCCACCCACTATGGTTCCTACACCATCTCTCCCTCCTCAAGTAGAGGGAATACTGATGTAGATCCTAGTACAAGCTCCTGCCACACCATCCCCACCCCCAACTAGAACTAACAACACCGAAATCTTCCTCAATTTTGCCGAAGGTTAGCCGCAATACGCCAAACATCTCAACCATATCTCTCTCAGCCAGTCCCACCTGAGGTTCACAATACTGATACTCGATATATTTCGTCATCAATCCCCGAGTGAACGAGGTACCCTCCATAATATCAAGACATTTAATTTATGTACAACGGTTGCTCACACCCTGTACATAATATCCGGTCTACTTCCTCACCACTTGAAGACAATAACACTTACCCATTGACAGTTCCCCCTATCACCTCCCAGGATCCCCTATATTCTCACATTTTTCATTGCGACAAAGATATCCTTAAGGAAATCACTACCCCTGATTTCCCATGGAATGTGCTCCATCATCGAGCACTTTTCCTTTCATAGGAGGCCTTTCACCCTCCTATCCAAGCTTCCATGTGCGCAATCAAAACCAAGGATTTTATTCCTTTGGGGCATCTAGACTGGTTCAACAACCCTATCCCTGCCCCATATGATTTTGAAGAAGGAAAAATGGCCAAGATCTCCCCCACTATCAAAATTGACATTTCCATTAAACCAATAATTGTAGAATAAATCACCATTGGTGTCGCATGCTCCCTTGAAGAACTCATTGCTTACAAATCTCTCTTTCAGGAATACCATGATATTTTTTCCTGGTCATAAACGGAGATGCCCGGCCTTGATCCATCTATAGTCGAACATAAAATCGACACTTAGATAGATGTCGACCTTGCTCATCAAAAGCAACGCCCCCTTCACCCATCCAAAATGGCGGATATCAAAGAAGAAATTGACAAGTTATGCATTGTTAGATTCATTTACCCCATTGCGTACACTTCGTGGGTCTCCAACCTCGTCCCCATTAACAATAAATAGGGCATTATTTGCGTCTGCACAGACTTTGACAATCTCAACCACGCTTGTCCCAAATTCAACTTTCCAACCCCTTTTTTCAACCAAATCATCGGACTGTGTCATCCACGAGGCATTATCATTTATGGATGGGTTCTCTGGCTATAATCAAATCCAAATCCATCCAGGAGATCAATATAAAACCGCTTTTACTATCCCTTGGGGTACCATTTCTTATTATGACATACCTTTTGGACTAAAAAACATCGATGTTACATTTCAATGGGCCTTGACCTATGTTTTTCATGACCTTTCTTACATCATCCTTGCTTATTTGGATGACCTCATTGCTTGATCCAAAAATCGAACCCAACATTTAGATGACTTACAATTTTTTTTCCAACACTGTCACAAATATAATATTTGCTTGAACCCCCTCAAGTGTGTATTTTGTGTCACTGTTGAGAACCTCCTTGTTTTCATTGTCTCCCAACATGGCATCACTGTGGACCCCCTCAAGTTCCAAGCTATCGCAAAAATTCCACCACCTAGGAATTTACGCCAACTACAGATCTTGCAAGGCAAAGCCAACTTTCTACGTCGCTTTGTCCCAGACTACGCCACTCGCACACATGGTTTCCTCCACCTACTGTGACATGATATCCCATTTCGATGGGACGAACATGCTCAAACAACTTTTGATGATTCAAAATCCACTCTATCCAATATCCCTTTGATTATCCCCCCAGGCTATGATCGTGAATACATACTCTACTTATGATCCTTCGTTGTCTCAATAGCATGAGTCCTCATCCAACTAGGGGATGATGGGAATATACATGTCATTTAATACATCAGTAAGAACCTTTCAGGGTCACCCCTAAAGTATAACCATGATGAGAAACGTGCATTAGCAGTTGTCCTTCAGTCCAAAAAATACGATATTACATTCTTCTTAGAAACACCAAGGTCATAGCAGATTCAAACCCCATGCAATACTTTCTTAGTCGATGGAAGATTAATGGAAAATTTTCCATATGGATCGTCATCCTCTAGGAATACGATCTATAATTATCTACTCCCAAAAGAAAGAAATCTCTCATCCTAGCCAAACTGATTATCGATTTTCCCTTAGACGCTAAAGCTTCGCCCATCAATGAGGATTTCCCCGATGAACACCTCTTCTTCATCCCCTCCGATGACCCCTGGTACAATGATTTCCTCATCTACCTTCACACACAGAATTTTGGGTCTCATCTCTCTCGAGATGATCGTTGACGCATTCACCATCAGGCCCCTCGATACCTCCTCATCGGATATGTTCTCTATCAACATTGTGTCGACACCATTCTTCGTTGATTTATTACCATCGAGGAAGTTGATCGAGTATTGAACGATTGCCACAATAACGCTTGTGGTGGTCACCTCTCGGGTATGTCCACCACCCAAAACATCATTCAAGCAGGGAACTTATGGCCCACTTTGTTTCATGACTGCATCCACGTTGTCAAGCGATGTGACAAATGTCAACTTTATAAAAACAAAGCTCGAGTGCCACTATCTCTTCTACATCCAGTCATCACAGTCGACCCCCTCTGTAAATCAGGAATAGACTTCATTGCGCACCCTCTATGCACCTATCAAAACCATAACCTGCGCATAAGTCCAATTTTTCAAAATTGTAAGGGTTTTTATGAATGGTTTGAGGGCCCCTAGCCTTCAAATTTTTATTTTCATACACTTTGTAAGGAAACTACACTCCACTTACAATCCTTTCCCATAAGAAAGGTTAACTAACATAAGCACTTAGGGGGTAAAAAATAATCATTATTCTCCTCTTTTTCTTTGTTTTCACATGGATGGCTCATTTGGCTTGTAAAAGTTTAAAATTGAAGTTGTTGCCTTCAAACACAATCACCTAAATTGGGACTAGAAGTTAATTTTGACCCAACTCTTGTGAGGGCATCCAACCCGTGACCCATTTTTGAGGCCAAAAATCTAAATACCGCACTTTGATTGAGGTACTTAGTTTCCACAACTTAGGATAATACACCAAGGTGGAAATTGTGGGATGCAATCACACCTTGATCAGATTTTGTGTAGCTTATGGGAAATATCACCAACTCTTTTGGGATATGCACCCTCTACCCCTCATTATAATTGATTACTTCAACCTTCACTAGTTCCTCTTCTGGTGGCTTTAGATCCGACTTGTGAGTGCTATTGGAAGGCCCGATGCTATTTGAGAGGAAGGATGTTACGTCTTTTAGGACACAGGGATTTTTTTTTATTGTTCCCCCATGCAGACAAAATCCACCTATCCACATGCTTGTTTATTTTACAATTGATTTATGTATGATGTTCATTTGATTACATGCAATTGTAAGTTACTCTATTTTGTGAAGGTAAAAAAGATACAAATCTCTTGTTCATTTATTTCTCTCTTGTCACCATTTGCACACATTCACTTTGCTAGTCGGAAACCATAGGGGACCCACAAAATCCACGTCATTCTAGACACTTGCAGAATCTCCCTCCTATTCTAGGGGGAGTCCCTAGTATTTCCAACTCACTAGCTCAACTATCTCACACCCTCGTGAGTGCTACTATTTTTGGATCAACTTTATTTGGTTCCACTTTTCTTGGGTCAAATTCCTAAGGCCATACATCCATTAGCTATCCTTCATAAGGAGGTAGGGGTCAAACTTCTTCTCATGGGTGAAGTACAACCCCACCAAATCCCTCTCAAGGGACAGGTCAACTACCTACTCACACAATGGATGGAACTAATCCTTCGCCAAATGTCCCTATGCCATACTTGGCATCCCTCAACATTCTTAATTTGACCAAACTCACAAATGATCACATTTTACATGAACCTACATGGTCCAATATTTCTACCAAACTACCTTAAGATATTCCAAAGTTTGAAGGAAAATCGGGGGAATATCCCACCAACCATGTTATGACATTTCACTTATGGTTCTCATCAAACAACATCATGGATGATTCCATCCACTTAAGGTTATTTCAAATAACTCTCACGATCTCATCAACCAAATGGTATGTGGATGCAAAATCAAGGTCCCATGTGACATTTGAATCATTGGACAAGGCCTTTTTGTCCTTTTTCCAGCTACCATTTCATCATGATACTGCCTTAGAACTTCTCTCTGAGTTCAAACAAACCACTACTATCCATATAGCCGACCACATCTATTAATGGCTTCGGTGACATAGTTTGTGTAAAGCATAAACCACCAAAGAACAACATATTGATTGGTTTCTCAATTCACCTATATTTTTTATTGCCAAGGATGTAGTATCCACTTTCCCTCAGTCAGAAGAGGAAGCCATAAAAAAGGCCCAACAATTTGACCTCATCTATGCTCAATCAGGTTACTTATACATAGTATTACCTGATGCACCCATACCCATACCATTTGGCCAGGACAAAATTGGGGTGTCCCACGTTACTGATGGGTTGATTGGTTCTATGAACGATCTCAACCATTACGCCCACCCATCACATGATTATGGTGCACATCCATATCTAAAACCATATGGAGGGATGTCTTATTACCCTCCTCCCACTCACCAACATTCATATCCTATTTGTCCTCCTTAGCCAATGGGTGGACCCTCACCAGTACCCATGATGCATCCACACTCTCAACCAAGTACAAGTTCAACTTCAACCCCCCCATATAACCTCAGCAGTAGTGGAAGTACTTCAAATTCCTACATGCCATATGGATCGTCTCCACAAAACAATCCATATTTTCCATTTCCTAGTCCTCCACAGCCAGTTTCTCCTCCACCAGGACAACCACATGTCATTGTTAACTTTGTTGAACCCTCACTCATTCAACAACTTCAAACTTTTGAACAATTAAATAAGGAAAATACGGCCCATCTATCGAATAATTCCAAGAAGAAAGGGAAAAAACAAAACAACAATAACCTGGGGCTAGGAGGAAATAACCCCCAACAAAACCATCCTATTGGGGCAACCCGAATGAAGGAAACCAACACCCCTAAGGGGGCACCAGTAACAATCAACCACGACAAGGGAAGAAGAATAACCTCTGAACTAACTTCCCTTGCGCTCTTTGTGGTAAGTAGGAAAATTATGCACACCACTTCCCCCAAATTTCTGATTTCAAATGGATGAAAGAGTCCATGAATGCACAACGTCCACCAGTGGTGTATGCCCCTCAACAGGCCCCAAAATAGTATTTTCAACCACCAGCTCCGGTGGTTTTGCAAAAACCTATTCCACACCAAGTTGTGATGAATACCCAATAGGAGGTACACCCTGCTCCACCCCAAATGGGGCAGTATCAAAACCTAGGTCCCAATCAATCTTGAAACTCGGTCGATCTCAACATCCTCCTTACTAGAGAAGAAGAGATTCTTATGCAAATACATGTTCGCCAATACATTGTTCCCCCCTAATATAACCCAACTTCCTCAGAAGAAGATCCAACTATAGATGGAAAACCATTGATGATTCCATTTCCTAACACTAAACCAAACACTTGTATACCTCATATGTCATTAGGAAGAAACATACATAACCCTCATGCTACGACAACCCATAACTATAGTCTTCTTGATGACTTAGCACAGTCTCTTGTAGCCATGTCCATATTGGAGGTCCTCTAAACCTTTCCAACTCAGTGGAAATTCTCATTTTATGCCTTGGGGGAAGTCAACCCAACTGATACTAGACTCATCACATTTGATATAGATAGCAGAGAACCACACCTCCCGCCCTGGTAGCTTTTCAAATACTAGTTAAGATCCAAAACATCACAGTTCATCAGTGTATCATTGATGAAGGTGCATCCACATGCATCATGTCCAAAGTACTATGGTAAAAACGTGAATCACCTGAGATAGTACTATCCTCCATCACCCTAAGAGATTATGACGGTCGACCATCATCCCCTGAAGGGCTCTTCCAAAATTTCCCCATAGAACTTGGGGGAAAAACCATTCTCATCTACATTGAAGTTATAGACACCCCACTTGATTACAATATCTTGTTCATACGTAGATACATGTATTCTATGAAGGAGGTATCCTCTTCTATGTTTCACATGATGATGTTCCCCCATAACGTGAAAATAGTCACCATCGAAAAAATTACACATTACAAGCCTAATCATTCTGCCAACATTGATAATGTTCTCCCCTTTATTCGCACTAGCTCAGATGATTTTTCGGTATCGATAAGGGTTTGAGAATTTTCAAAGACTCATCCTTATTGGGGGAATATCATGGAGCAACACCTCTCTTAAACCCTTCTGCATAAGTGTGTGTAGTATCTTCTAATGGAACAGATCTTAGAGATAATAATCCTCCCACCGAGGCCCCACCCCACATCAAAGTTCCACCAGTTCAAGAACTATTACCTCAGGGGTTCCATGAGCACCCCACTGCACCACTTATCCCATATTTCCCCCCCTTCTAGGGGGAATCCTAATTTGGGAGACAGTCCCCTAAATCATTACCCAAATTCCCTTTTTCTACCTCCCACCTGGAGTCCAAGCATTTTAGTTAGATGCTACTCTTTCCCTTTCAAACATGGTTCTTTCCATCCCTGTATGGTATCTCCATCCACCCACTATGGTTCCTACACCATATCTCCCTCCTCAAGTAGAGGGACTACCGATGCAGATCCCAATATAGGATCATGCCACACCACCCCCGCTCCCAACTAGTAACAACACCACCACCACTTTGGGCAGATGAAATAAGAACGAGCCCACAACTCCACTTCCTCCCCAAACTCAACCTCCTTGCACACTATGCGAAAGAGAAGGACACCCCAATAATAGATTTCCTACTCTTCTCAAGTTACGCAATCTGATCTAGCTCCCTAGAGCAACCACATTGCTCACCACTTCACCAAGTACATCCACCACTACTATGGAGTCCTCAACCACATGCTATAAAGAGTTGCGAAAAAAATTCGCTTGTGCCATCTATTCAAAGTATGGCCACTACACTCATCGTTTCCCAACTCTACCTCAATTTCTCCAAACGTTAGCTGCAGTACACCAAACATCTCGACCAAATTTGATGTAGGAGCATCACCTCCAAAGTCAAAGATGCAAGTGTGGAGGCAAAGAAACGATATCTCAACATGACAAAGTTTCAAATCAACAATTAATTCAGGAGTAAATCGAGTTGTTGAGATATTTTTGAAAACAACATTTTTAAATATGTCTTGTTTGTAAAGTCGTGAAGGACTGTAAGGAGTTACAGATATAGAGTGTTGACTCTTATATGGAAATAATTGGTAGTTATTGTAATAGGAAAAAGTAGGTAACCACTAAGAGTTTGATAGGATAGGTTGCAGAAAGGAGGATGAGAGCTTGTGGAGCCAGTCCTTAGATAGTTTGTTGTTGCATTGTAAAATTATTATGAGATAAAGATTAGTAGAGAGGAATAGGGTACAATAAAGATGCAGTGGAGAACTACAATATTATGTAATTTTTTTCATGAATGAATAGAAAAGATAGAAAAGCCCCAAATCTTGGAATGTGTTCATTTTAATGTGTGATTGAATGAATGTTGCATTCTATGTATGTGAGTTAGTTCGATTTCGTTCATGTATGATTGTTCAAGATGTTGATCGTATGAGTTCATGACGAAACTGGATAAGTTTCAAGTGCTTCTCTTCTGAAATTCGTATGTAAGGTGTGCATCTCGAACGCAAGGAGTGAGTTGACTGAGTCTCAGATTGACTCAGAAATATTTCAAAGAGAGAGAAAAGGAAACTTAGACCAGGTGCAAGGGGTGCATAGCATCAAGAAGCGACCAAGTGTTGAAGAACCAAAATAGAGGAATGCCATGAGGGTGAGAAGAATTTCTTTTCATGAAATCCTTCGAATTGATTTATCGAAATCCACGAATGCAATGAGTGCATGGAAAGTCAAAACACTTTAAGAATCAATCTCATAAGGGATATCACTTTCATAAGTGTTGACGAGATCCAAGAGTCGGACTTGTAGGAGGAGAAAAGGTCGAAACCTTTGAAGACTGATAAATCTTCGAAGTCAGAAGAAATCAAAATATCGGGAGGAGGAGCGACAGTGGTCGTTTGATCACAGTGCCAAGGATCAACAACTGTCTGATCAAATAAAGGTGCTCGACCCTTAGTTCTTCACACACACAGGATAGAGAACTCACCAAGGTTTGTGAATTGAGATTTCCAAAGTCTAGGGAGCCGAAGAGCCGAAGTAAAATTTCAATCTTTTGATCATCCGAAGAAGATATGAACCGTTAGATCATCTGAAGTAAACCTCAATATTCAGATCGACCAAATGAATTTGAGTCGTCAGATACCATGAGTTCAGGAGGAGGAAAGTTTGAGACTTGAGATTCCCGAAGCGTGAAGAGCCAGAGAGCTGAAGAAAATATCAAGCATCGGATCGTCCGAAGTGAATCTGGACCGTCTGATCCAAAAGAGATGTGGCATGAATATTTGGACTCTGGGTAAAGTATTGAAGTAATTCATAGCCGTCAGATCAAGAGGAGACGTGGCATGAATCTATGGACTCTAGGTAAATTCCTGAAGAAATTCATAGCTTTAAGATCAAGAGTAGACATGGCGTGAATCTATGGACTCTGGGTAAAGTCCTGAAGTAATTCATAGTCATTATATCAAGAGGAGACGTGGCATGAATCTGTGGACTCCTGCTAAAGTCCCAAAGTAATTCATAGCCGTCAGATCAAGAGGAGACGTGGTGTGAATATGTGGACTCTAGGTAAAGTCCCAAAGTAATTCATATCCGTCATATCAAGATGAGAGGTGGTGTGAATCTGTGGACTCCGGGTAAAGTCCCAAAGTAATTCATACCTGTCATATCTAAGAGAGACATGGCATAGATCCATGAAATTTTGGTAAAGAACCAAAGAAATCCTCAATTGTTAGATCGAAAGGAAAGGTGGCACAAATCTGTGGACTCCAGGTAAAGACCCAAAGTAATCCTTGGTCGTCAGATCAAGTGGACACACGTTAGTGGATTATATCCTTCAGATAAAATCCGTTGGGAAAAAGGGTGAAGTTTGAGATTTGATATCTCAGAACTCCAAAGACCCAAAGGAGATCTCAATCGTTGATCGAGAATAGGGTCACAAGACCGTTGATCTAGTTGAAAGGTAAAACACCTGAAGTAGAAGTAGGGTTGTTGATTTAGGAGGACAAGTGTCTACAGATCGTCAACTCTGGAATATTGACATGCAGAGGAAAGTAGGTTTTGAGACTTGTGTTGCACCCTTTTCGTCACCTTGGTGAGCAAATAAGAGGTGCTGGCATGCCCAGTTGGGTCTTGCTGAGCATGACAGCTGTAGAGGAAAGAGTTAGAGAAAGAAAAACAAAACTATAAGCAAGAATTAAACTAATAAAAACAAAAATCATAAGCATAGGGACATAGAGATAACAAAAACAAAAAGACCCATGTCACCAATGTTTTTAGGCTGATCTATTG
>SNQJ01S0008132.1:94461-145400 GCA_010110895.2 Picea sitchensis
ATCCTCCTAAGTGCCTATGTGTGCTTGACTAACCCCTTTATATGATGAGGGGACTAAGTGTGGTGCAGTTTTTAGAGCATGCTTGACATCAATTTTAAGAGGCCAAATAGCCTTCCCCACATCCCAACAACTTACAATGTGAAATTTTTCTTAGATGCGCGGCCCCTAGTGCAGACAGAGGCGCACAGAGCGCCGACGTGCAAACAGAGAGAGGTCCGAAAGCACATGCGCGTAGAGAAAGGATGTTAGCTAAGCGCATGCGCGCACGATGCGCATATGTGGGGTGGAATACCCGCGCACCTGTGACAAACGACCGAGAAATAAAAATCCAGATGGATTTCTCTCAATTCTCCTTTGAATTGAAAGGTTGGCAGGTCGGTTGAGGCCGGTTAGTGCACCTGCAAGTTAAACAAACTAAAAGAAGAGCAAAATAAACCCAAATTAGGTAGGAATTTGATACCTTTCCGCAGTGGAGTCACCAATCTTTTGCACCCTTTTCGTCACCTTGGTGAGAAAATAAGAGGTGCTTGCATGCCCAGTTGGGTCTTGCTGAGCATGACAGCTGTAGAGGAAAGAGTTAGAGAAATAAAAACAAAACTATAAGCAAGAATTAAACTAATAAAAACAAAAATCATAAGCATAGGGACATAGAGATAAAAAAAAAACACAAAGACCCATGTCACCAATGTTTTTAGGCTGATCTATTGATGAAATCAAAGGACCAAGAAGAAAGGGGACTATGAGTCCCTTCTTCCTCCAAGGGAAGGCTCTTGGACCCTCACAAGCTTGCTCTCCTTACAACAAAGAAAATGAAAATGGTGGTGAAATAACTCTTTGCAAATCCACTCAATGGAGAGGTGGATTGCTCAATGAAATGGTGCCAATGTGTTCTTGTCAAGGATGGAGTCCTTAAAACAATCTAGGCAGCATAACATTACTTGAAATTCCTTGAGAAAGTGAGGTGCATTCATGGATTTTTATAGCATTGCATTGGGTTTTTGTGTAACTCCTTTGTTGTGTGAAAAGAGGCCATTTAGGGCATTATTAGGTCTTTGACCAGCCCACCATTTGGATCCAGCCCAGATTTGGAGGTCAAATCGGCTTGGGATCTAAACCATAAGTGGTTGGGAGGCCGACCACATTCATAAATGCGTCGTTTAGCAGGTGCATGGATTTTTGTGCTAACAGTCACGCATCGTGCGCGTATGCATGCACTCTACGTTCATGTTACGTGCATGTGCGCGCGTGCCCAACTTCTGTAAAGCGCTCTTCAATTTTTCACTACTTTGTATAGTTTTTTCCCTTTTTTGAATGCTGTGAGATTAATTCAGGGCCATGAATGACTTCATTGTTGTTTGACGATGTTGAGTTCTTGTCGCCATGTGCGGACGAAATTTCAGTGATAACAACTTGAAAATTCCAAAGTCCCGAATCACAAAGGAGATCACATCCATTGATTTAGGGGAAGGTCTGGTCCATGGATTTGAAAAGGGAATATATGAACCGTTAGTTTAGACAGCAAGATTAGGAGATCAACGGTCCCGTAGCATTGTGGGGAAATGAGTTGCATGGAATTTAAAACGTTTAGGGCAGGCTACAATCCAAACCGTGGTTTTGGCAAGAGGACATGTGGAGGATCGAAGAGAATTACAGCCTGAAAATAGTTTGATCCCAAACCACTTTTGGCCACCCCCACAATCGTGTAGTCACGAGAGGTCATCTCCCAAGGTAACATCAAGAGGGGGATTATTAGAAAAAGGAGCTAACGCCCAATACTCTAATATTTCATAGGAGAGAGAGAGGGAAGGTTGTACATTCTATTATACCTACCCCAAGAAGTCGAAAGGGCTTGTGCTTAGATATAGAGGGATACCATTAAGGTTTCAGAGGGTCATTTAACTCAATAATCAAAGATCCTTGACCGGGAGGTCCTGTAGCACTACATGGGAGTAGGGGAGGCTACATCAGGTGGTATCAGAGATGATATTGAGTTTTTTGGCAGAAAACAAACAAATGAGAAAGGAGATAATTTTTTATCATTCGTGGTATCAAGATTTAATTTATGTCCATAGGAATCAGAAGGTGACTCAGTGAAATCATTCCACCCAGAAGGCGTAGAGTGAATGTAGAAATGGAAGAAGAAATGAGGAAACTCTCAATGAGAATCAACGTCATGGAAACAACCCAGATAAGAGCACTAGACGTTGGAGATATCATTGAAGCTGAGAGAGAAGAGATAGAGGTCGAAGAAAATGTAGCAGAGGATGATGCACAAGATCGCTTATTGAAAGTTGTTTCAAGAATAGGAGCCAGAGCAAGGATAGAGGTACCAATGTATGAAGGCATTTTAGAAGTTGAAGAATTGTTGGATTGGGTACGTGCTATGGACAAGTACTTCAATTATGAAGATATCGAAGAAGACAATATGGTGAAGCATGTAGTGACAAGACTAAAAGGTCATACAACGCTTTGGTGGGATGAACTATAGGCCTAACACAAGAGAAAAGGTAAACACAAAATTAAGAATTGGGATAGGATGGTAGCCAAGATGAAATCCAAATTTATCCCGAAGGACTATCAAATCAATCTATTCATAAGATTACAGAACTTGAGACAGAAAATCTTATCAATTAAGGAGTACTATGAGGAATTTTATAGACTGAACATCAGGGTTGGACAGAAAGAAAATGAAGATGAAAAAATAGCCAAATATATCAATGGGTTGAGATATGAAATCCAAGAGGAGATCATCAATATGTCTATTAGTAAAGTTGAACATGCTTATCAAGCAGCCTTGAAAGATGAAGAAAAATTGGCCAGGAAACAAAGGCAATGAAATAGGGGAGGAAATTAAAGTAGAGGTAAGGGAACCAACAGAAAGAATTTCCAGAAGTTGAAGCATGAAGCTAGAAAACAACATAGTTATCCTGAGAAAGGTGGAAGTTCTAAGGAAGGGAAACATGGAGGAAGAAGCTCTTTTTCCAGAGGAAGAGGAAGAGCCAGAAGAGGTGAAGTTAGATGCTATACCTGTGGAAAATCAGGGCACAAGTCTTGGGAATGTCCCAAGAGAAATAAATAAGGAGGAGGCGAAGCACACATCGTTTAAGCATAGAATCATGTGGAAGCAGAAGAAACAGAAGGAGGAAAGAACCTCATGATGAGGAAATTTCTTCTTAAACCAAAAAAGGAGATGGAGGAACTAGTTCAATGAACAAGTCTATTCAGAACTGCTTGCAAGATAAAAGACAAAGTTTGCAAGGTAATCATAAACAGTGGGAGCTTTGACAATCTAGTATCCACAGAGATGGTGGAGAAACTGGAGCTGAAGAAAATTGCACATCCAATTCCATACAAGGTATCATGGTTGCAAAAAGGACATCAAGTAATGGCAACTCAACAATGCCAAGTTGAATTTAAAATAGGAGGTTATAGGGATGAAATATTATGTGATGTAATTCATATGGATGTTTGTCATATTTTATTGGGTAGACCATGGCAGTTTGATAGAAAAGTTATTCATGTTGGAAGAAATAATAATTATACCCTAGAAAAGAATGGTAGGACACATATGTCGTTACCCATAGAATAAAAAGAACAAAAGAGGGAAGCTAGTTTGAGTATACTTCTCATGAGTCGGAATGAACTCTTGCATGAAGTCAAGAAGGAGAAAGAAATGTAGTTTGTTGTAGTGAGGAAGCTTAGAGTTATCCTTACAAATAATTCTGTGGAAGATTTTCCCAAAGAAATACAAGAAATGTTAGAAAACTTTGTTGACATAGTAGTGGATGAGTTACCACAGTCATTTCCACCCATTAGGAGTATAAGCCATCATATTGACCTTATTCCAGGAGCTAGTTTACCAAACAAATCAACTTATAGGCTGACACCTAGAGAAAAAGAGGAAGTCAAAAATCAATTCCAAGAGTTGTTGGATAAAGGTTTAGTCAAGGAAATCCTAAGCCCATGCACAATACCGACTATGTTAAGTCCAAATAAAGATGGAGGATGGAGAATGTGTACATATTCTAGAGCCATCAACAAGATGACCATTAGGTATAGATTCCCTTTACCAAGGATGGATGATTTGATGGATTGTTTGAGTGGAGAAAGATATTTTTCTGAGATAGACTTGGAGAGTGTATATCATCAAATAAGGATGAGAGAGGGAGATGAAGGGAAAACATCATTCGAGACAAATGAAGGATTGTTTGAATGGTTGGTCATGCCATTTGGGTTGACAAATGCACCAAGAACATTTATGATATTGATGCATGAAATATTGAAAGACTTCATAGGAAAAAATTTCATGGTATATTTGGATGACATACTAATCTTGAGTAAGACAGAGGGATAACGCTTAAGACATCTGACATCAGTGATGGAAAAATTGCAGCAAGAAAAATTGCTGATAAATATGAAGAAAATTTCTTTTATGAAGAAAAAAATCATATACTTGGGTTTTGTGATCTCTTGAAATGAATTTAAGATGGATCCAGAAAAGGTGAGATCAATCAAAGAATGGCCATCGCCAAGCAACATATTTGAGGTAAGAAGTTTTCATGGGTTAGAAAGTTTTTATAGAAAGTTTATTATAAATTTTAGTGGTATATGTACGTCCATGCTGGACACTATGAAGAAGAAACACAAGTATTTTAATTGGACAGAGGAAGATGAAAAAAATTTCAAAGAGTTGAAGGAGAAAATCACAGAAAAACTAATTCTGGTTTTACCAGATTTTGGAAAAACATTTCAAGTGAGATGTGATGCAAGTGGATTAGCTATTGGAGCAGTCTTGAGTTAGGATAATAGGCCAGTTTCTTATTTCAGGGAGAATTTGAATGACACCAAGAAGAAGTTTTCCACATATGAAAAAGAATTTTATGCAGTGATTCAAGCTTTGAATAAGTGGAGACACTATCTCCTAAATAATTTGTCTTGTACAATGATAACCAAGCTTTGCAATTTATTTCTAGGAAAGAAAAGTTGAATCAGGGACATGCTAAATGGGTAGAATTTATGCAAAATTTTACTTTTTTTATTAAACATATTGTTGGAATTGCTAAAAAAGTTGCAGATGCTTTGAGCAGGAGTTTAATTGTACAGGAATTCCAAGTGGATACCTTAGGGTTTGAACACCTTAAGGAGATGTATCAAGAAGATACAGATTTTAAGAAAGATTATGAGGCATGTAAGAATCCTTTGTTGGGAGATAGAATCCCATGGACTGAATATTTGATCCTGGATGGATTATTATTCAAGTGAAGCCAACTATGAATTACTTTGGGACTTTACCCAGAGTCCACAAATTCACGCCATGTCTCCTCTTGATTTGACGACTATGAATTACTTCAGGACTTTACCCAGATTCCATAGATTCACACCACGTCTCCTCTTGATCTGACGACTATGAATTAATTTGGGACTTTACCCTGAGTCCAAATATTCACACCGTGTCTCCTCTTTATTTGAAGGCTATGAACTACTTTGGGACTTTACCCAGAGTCCATAGATTCATGCGACGTCTCCTCTTGATCTAACATATATGAATTTCTTTGGGAGTTTATCCAGATTCCACAAATTCACAACATGTCTCCTCTTGATCTGATGTCTATGAATTACTTTGGGAATTTACCCAGAGTCCATAGATTCATGCCACGTCTCTTCTGGATCAGACCATCCATATTCACTTAAGATGATCCAACGCTTGAGATTTTCTTCGTCTCTCCGACTCTTCGTGCTTTGGGAGTCTCAAGTATAAAACTTGCCTCCTCCTGAACTCACAATATCTAACGGCTCAGATTCACTTAGTCGATCTGACGCTTAAGGTATACTTCAGACAATTTGATGGTTCAGATATGCTTCTGATGATCGAATGATTGAGATTTTACTTCGGATATCTGGCTCCCTGAACTTCGGAAATCTCAATTCTAAAAACTTGGTGAGTTATCTCTCCTGCATGTGCAAATCTCTAAGTCTCGTGCACCTTTATATGATAAGATCGTTGTTTATCCTTGGAACTATGATCCAACGACCACTGTCGCTCCTCCTCCCGAGCTTTTGATTTCTTCAAACTTAGAATATTTATCAGACTTCAAAGGTTTCGACCTTTGCTCCTCCTACGAGTATGACTCTTAAATCTCGTCAACACTTATGAAAGTGATATCCCTTATGATATTGATACTTAAAGGATTTTTAATTCCCACGCACTCCTTTCATTCATGGATTTTGATAACTTAGTTCGAAGGATTTCTTGAAAATAAATTCTTCTCATCCTCTTGGCATTCTTCTGTTTTGGTTCTTTGATGCTTGGTCGCTTCTTGATGCCGTGAACTCCTTGCACCTGGTCTAAGTTTCCTCTTCTCTCTCTCAGAACTCTTTCTGAGTCAATATAAGACTTAGTCGATGCACTCCTTGCGTTCGATATGCACACCTTGCATACAAATTTTAGAAGAGAAGAACTTGAAAATTATCCAGTTTCATCACGAACTCATACGATCAACCTCTCGAACAATGATACATGAATGAAATTGAACTAACTCAAATACAAAGAATGAAACATTCATTCAATCACACATTAAAATGACCATAGTCCAAGATTTGGGACAATTTTTTCTGTTCTATTCATTCATGAAATAAATTACATAATATTGCAGTTCTCCACTTCGTCATTCTTCTATCCTATTCTTCTCTAATGATCCCTATCTCATAATAATTTTATAATGCAACAACAAACTATCTAAGGACTGGCTCCACGATCTCTCATCGTCCTGTCTGCAACCTATCCTATCAAACTCTTAGTGGTTACCTACTTTGTTATATTACAATAAATACTAGTTATTTCTAGATAAGAGTCAACACTCTATATCTACAACTCCTCATAGTCCTTCACGACTTTACAAATAGGACATATTTTAAAATGTTGTTTTCAAAAATATCTCAACAAATCAATTTAATCTTGAGTTAATTATTGATTTGAAACTTTGTAATGCTAAGATGTCATTTCTTTTCCTCCATGGTTGCATCTTTGACTTTGGAGGCAATGCTCCTACATCAAGAGCCCTCTCTGCCACTCCCTCCTAAGGTTCATATTACTAATATTCGATATATTTATTTGTTAGTCCCCGAGTGAATGAGGTACCCTCCATAATATCAAGACATTTAATTTATGTCCAACGGTCCCTCACACCCTATACATGATATCCCATCTATATCCTCACCACTTGAAGACAATAACACTTACTCATTGAGAGTTCCCCTTGTCACCTCCCATGATCCCCTGTATTCTCGCATTTTTCACCGCGAAAAAGATATCTTGGAGGAACTCACTACCCCTGATTTCTCATGGAATGTGCTCCATCATCGAGCACTTTTCATTTCACAAGAGGCATTTCACCCTCCTATCCAAGCTTCCATGTGCATAATTGAAACCAAGAATTTTATTCCTTCAGGGTATATATACTAGTTCAATAACCTTATACCTACCCTAGATGATTTTGAAGAAGGCAACATGACCAACATCTCCCCCACCATCAAAATTGACATTTCCATTAAACCAGGAATCGTAGAAGAAATCACCATTGGAGCCACATGCTCCCATGAAGAACTCATTTCTTACAAATCTCTCTTTCAGGAATACTGAGATATTTTTTCCTAGTCATATATGGAAATGCTCGACCTCAATCCATCTATAGTCGAACATCGAATCGACACTTGGCCAGATGTCTCCCCTGTTCGTCAAAAGCAACGCCCCCTTCACCCATCCAAAGTTGTGGCTATGAAAGAAGAAATTGACAAGTTACGCACTTTCGGATTTATTTACCCCATTCCAATTAGCAAAAAACAGGGCACTATTTGCGTCTACACAAACTTTCGTGATCTCAACCATGCTTGTCCCGAAGAGAACTTTTCAACCCCTTTTATCGACCAAATCATCGATGAATGTGCCAACCACAAGGCACTATCCTTTATGGATGGGTTCTCTGGTTACAATCAAATCTAAATCCATCTAGCAGATCAGTATAAAACCACTTTTACTACACCTTGGGGTAACTTTTCTTATTACGTCATGCCTTTTGGACTCAAAACCGTTGGTGCTACATTTCAATGGGCCATGACCTATGTTTTTTATGATATTTATCGCATCATCCTTGCCTATTTGGACGACCTCACTGCTCGATCCAAAAATCAAACCCATCATTTAGACGACTTACACATCATTTTCCAACATTGTTGCCAATACAATATCCTCTTGAACCCCCTGAAGTGTGTATTTTGTGTCATTGTCAGACGCCTGCTTGGGTTCATTGTCTCCCAACATGGCATCACTGTGGACCCCTTCAAGGTCCAAGCTATCATAGAAGTTCCACCACCTAGGAATTTATGCCAACTATATAACTTGTAAGGAAAATCCAACTTTCTACGTCACTTTGTCCCAAACTACGCCACTCGCACACATGGTTTCCTCCACCTACTATGACATGATATATTGTTTCGATGGGACGAACATGATCAAATTTTTTTTGATTATTTAAACACCACCCTATCCAATGCCCCTTTGATTATCCCCCCAAACTATGATCGCGATTACATCCTCTACTTATCAGCCTCAGTTGTATCACTAGCGGGAGTCCTCGTCCAACTAGGGGATGAATGTCATTTCTACATCAGTATGAAACTTTTAGGGTGACCCATGAAGTATAACCATGATGAGCAACTTGCATTAGCAGTTGTCCTTGCAATCCAAAAACTGCGACATTACATTCTTCTTAGAACCACCAAGGTCATAGGAGATTCCAACCCCATGCAATACTTTCTTAGTCGACAACAGATTAAGGGAAAATTCGCCTGATGGATCGTCATCCACCAAGAATACAATCTATAATTTTCTACTCCCAAAAGAAAGAAATCTCTCATCCTAGCCAAACTCATTACGTCTTTTCCCTCAAATTCTAAATCTTCCCCCATAAATGAGGATTTCCCTAATGAACACCTCTTCTTCATCCCCTCCAATGACCCCTGGTACGACGACCTCCTCATCTACCTTCGCACACAATTTTTTTTGTCTCATCTCTCTCGAGATTATTGTCAACGCATTCGCCATCATGCCCCCTAATACCTATTCATCAAAAACATTCTCTATCGACATGGGGTTGACACCATTCTTCATCAATGTCTTACCATTGACGAATTTGACCGTGCCTTAAACGATTTCCATAGTGGTGCTTGCGGTGGTCACCTCTCAGGTATGTCCACCACCTAAAAAATCATTCGAGTACAGTACTTCTGGCCCACTTTGTTTCATGATTACAGCCACGATGTCAAGTGATGTGACAAATTCCAGCTTTATGCAAACAAAGCATGAGCACCACCAACTCTTCTACATCCAGTCATCACAGCCAACCCCTTCTGCAAATGGGGCATAGACTTCATGACTTGATATCCTCCATCTAGTAATGCACACAAGTAAATCATCATGGCAATGGATTGGTTTACCAAATGGGTTGAAGCTATGCCCACATTTAACAACACCACTGACACAACAAATCATGTTTTCTTCAACCATGTCATTACCTGGTTCGGATTCCCACTACAACTAGTGTCTGATCATGGTAAGCACTTTGAGAACGAGATATTTGTGGAACTCTCCTCAAAGTTAGGCTTATCCCATGATTTTTCCTCCCCATACTAACTGTTGAGGGTCCCTAAATCCCTTTGACTCAATAGTAGGAACAAAACCTACCACCGAGGCCCAATTAGACTCTCCAATGTTTAAGAGTGGAATGGTTCTCCAGATCTTGCGATTCGACCAAAATAATCGATGGGATTTACATTTTCTTTTGAAGGCTTTCTCCTTCAGTTCAGACGTTCTCTTTTTGTGTGTTCTCTTAGGTGGCACTGATATAAGATAAAGTCGGTATAAACCAACTAGGTAACTAAGTGGGAACACGCTTAACTACTGGAGAAGAGGTCGATCTTGGGATAACCCTTTCACTCTAGCATGCAGAAAATGATTGTGTACCACAGGCCTAGTACTAATACATTAACCATGCAGGTATTCTAATTACTATTTGAAATACAATTTATCAGAAAAAAAACATGCATGCAATAAATGATGGCAAGTAAAATAATTCACTTAACTCTAATCATCAATCACATAATAACACCATGATTTATCTTCATCATTAAAGAAAATAACTGTAAAACATTGAATCAGATAACATTTCAACATATTTAGTAGCTCTTACTCGTTACAACATCCATTCATGAGATGAAATAACAAATAATTATTCTCCACATCCAATCATACACACTTTTGATGAAAAAACTAACTTGTCCCTGGTCCTAAATAAGACTTCTCAATTAAAGGCATCTCTGAAATAGTTATTTACAAAACCAAAAATGAGGGTCTTTGCAACAACCATCGACCTTTTTCTAATAGGTCGATTCTCCTATTTATAACATACTATTAACTAAAAATAACTAATAAAGTGAAACTATGTAAAACAAAACTCGCCACATGGCACTTTCTTTTATCAGTATTTCTAAGAGTCATCTTAGGATATCACTTAAGTGGGTGACTCTTCTCGTACTCCGACCACTTGATGAAGAGATCCTCGCATGTGTTGGCATACGAGAATCTATTATGTTCCATTGGGGCCATTATGTTCCATTGGGCCCGAGTGAATCTCTCTTATCTATACTGCTTGTGCCTGATACTTGACTATTATGGCACTTAACTATTGCAACATAGCCCGAGCTTTCAACAAGTTCTCCATGAACTATCACACCTGACTTGGCGCCATGTCTGTCACCTTTTCTATTTCCTCAACCCATGATGAATATTGTTCGACATGCTTCTTGACTATGCCATGCAAGTCGACAAAGTCATCGGGTGTACATAACTTGGGGAGCCCGATGTATTTCATTACCCAGTTGATATTGATCCAAATTTTATTGCACTTGGTCCATTTTTCTTAGATTTCCCGATGAGGTTCCCGAGCCATTTTTTCCTAGTACTCAGCTGATTTCTTTATGTGATCGAGGCTGCTCTCTTTTAACATCCAAATTTCACGCTCTTATGTATATCGGCCTTGTTGGACCACAATCATATAGCAACCCTTTCCACGGTTTGTTGTTCTTTCTCGTACCACCTCTCCATATCCTTGCATGTGGCCAGTTCCATGAGGGTGTCTTTTTCCAGCTCGACTGTCCTTGCAATGAATAGGTGTTGTTCTTTTGTAAACTTGTTGTAGTTCTCCTTGAATTCTCTCCTTAGGTACACCACAACTTGTGTGGTGTGATGGTGATATTTCTCCAAGTAGCGCAAATGTTACAATTCTTTCAAAGAAACAACCAACTCCTTTTCATCCTTTTTTCCTCTCTCCAGGGTGGCATCTGAGATTTCCATCCCTGTGCTGAGAAGTTCAAACGTCTTGGCATGCTATGTGTTGATCAGATTTTCCTCTGTGGTGATGAGTATGGAGCGATATAGAGTGATCCTCCTCTTATTAGTGGTACTTTGCACAACATATTTTCATTTATGGTCATAAGAGATGATGTGTATGTCCGCAACTTCATCCATGGGTTCGGGGATTTGTTGATCTCCCCAGGTGAGCATTTTCCCCAGGCTCTCGATGTTATATATCTTTTCAAGACTAGGGTCTTGAACTTCTTCCCTGTGTTCCAAAGTCCTAGATTATGTTTGTCGCTCATCAAGAATTTGAGTACCGATTGAAATTGAGGCATCGGGGGAAGGCTCAGTACTTTCTTGATTATCAACCATTGAGACGACGATTTCTTGTCATGGAGCTTCTCCCTTTTGTTCAACTGTCTCTGGATCATCCTTCAAACTATCTTCTTGGGTCTCGAGTGCATTGGGTACCTCAGTTTCTAAGACACTCCCAATTTCTTGGTCATTATGTGGAAGCCCCTAAATTTGAGCAGTAAGAGCTGGGGAATATGTCTTCTTTGCCTCCTTTTCCTCTACGATATGTACAAGGGTCACAAGCGATACCTCCGTGCTCTCTTCATCATCATATATGTTTATTAATTCATGGAGGGGGTCTGGTGCACTTGCTCCCACTGATACTCTGACTATCTCCAGCTAAGATGAAACACCCACTAGTGATCTGGCCTACGGCATTATGATTTCAGGTTCATTTAACCCAATGATTTCATTGATGTCTATCATTTCAGGGCCTCTTGTGCCTATTTGGATTTCATCTAGGTTATCGACAGGGGACCCTGTCATTCCTGTGAGGTCTGGGTCATCTTGTAGCTGATCAAGTATCCACTGCACTAGTTCTATCATGAGTAACCCAGCCTCTCATGGATCCTGAGTCATAGGGAAAACTTTATCTTGAACAAGGGATACCAAGGGGACCTCTGCTGCTTTGACCACTACCAGGGGAACTGCTGCCTTGACCACTATCATTTCTTCTCTGGCTCTGAGGGCCTCTTGAGCCAATTTCTCTATGGTTGTCATCTTTTCGTCCAGGCTCATGGCTCTGAACCTAGTCTTTTTGGGGTTTCCCATACTTTCCACCACCTCATCCCAGTCTTGGGAATTTTCTGTGAATAATTCATCTTCAAATTTTGTGTGGGCTTATGGCCAGTAGGAAGACACTTGAGAAGCATGTTTCAAGACTAGACCCTTTGGGTCGTTCTTGAGGAATTGATCATTTTGGAATCTGAAATCCAATTGGCTCAACCCTTCTTATTTGGCTTGAGAGGTGTCTTTCACCAAGTATAAGCCTACATGGAATCCATAAGGTATAAATGCTTTCTTTTTAACCTTTACTAGGGTGGTGTTGTAGCTTTGCAAGATGGTCTGGTAGCATATCTCTCCCACTACAAGATGATCAGGGACATGCGCTGACAGGAGATGAGGTGCTCTGGTAGCCCCGAACACCCTAATGTAAGTATTTCTCTCATCCAGATACCAGTGTTCGACCTTCGATATAAACTTTTTGGCCGTAGCTGATAGTCTCGAGAATTCTTTCTTGAAAATAATAAAATAAATACGTTCGATGAATTCATCGCATATGAGGGATTAAGATTTTTTGTACCTGTTCTCCCATAAGATGCTGAAATATATGTAGACCGAGAGTTCTACAACATATCGGCTCAGGTTCATGCCTACAAAGATGTTTCTGGCACACATGACATCTAGTAAGTATGAAGCCATGTAGAAGGCCGGTGTCTCTTCTTCCTTCGACGTCTGAGCCTGTTGTATGTAGATGCTCAATTTCTTAGAAATGATGGCTCCCCAGTTGAATTCACTCCCAGAGATGGCCATTGTGTAAGATAGAGGCATCCATGCCTCTAAAAATGTGGAGCAATCTTTCTCCCCATACAATCGGTAGATGAGGACCATCAGGTAGATGTATGGATCCCTTAAGTTGGCCATTTGGTACCAACCGGCGCTCCGGTTGGTGTACTTCTTATCTTCTCTCCACCATGAGGCCATCACCCAGATGGTGTCGTGGCACTCATAGAATTTTACAAAGAAATCAGTGTTTAGTCGCTCCTCAGGGTCTCTAATCTTGTAATAATTTTGGACCTCCACTCGAAGGAACACTCCGACAAACCCACCATTATTGTCAATGATCAAATATTTTTGTGTGTCTGTGTGGTCAATGAGACACTTCAAGATTTAAACATAGGGAAAGATAGGGGTTCTCCTAGACACCATATGCAGGTATGACCTCCATATGTTCGGGAACACTTTGTCATCAAGTGCTATGATATTAGGATCATTGTGTGGGATGTATTCTGAGTATTCCTCTTGGCTGAATTTCTTAAAGAGCTCTCCCGAATGTGGTAGTGTCTTTTTGGACCCTCTTCTTGCCTATGTATGTCCAAAGGTCAGAGGATGAATGAAATATTTCTTTGTCGATGTTTTGATGACTAGCTCAGGTCTTTGCGTGAATTCCAATTGTCTTGCGACCCCTGGAGAGAAGGGGTGATTTTAGGGGATAAATTTTGCTCATGGTCTAATTTTCCATGGTTTTTCCGAAAAAAAAGATTCTCTTTTCTAAAAATGATTCACCCAAATTCTATAGGATAAAATTATTTTACCTTAAAAATCGCCAAAATTTTATACAAATTATATAAAATCCTTATAAATTTAAATATTTTTACAAAAATATCACCAAACATTTATAGTTGTCATATGAAGGATTAGTAAGATTCGCCAAGGTTTCTACATTTTAAAATAAATTTCCATCCTTAAAATCATCCCTCCTGGAGAGGAGCCTTCACCTAATTTTGGTTCTTTCATCTTCGACACCCTCGACGATCATCTAATGGTTGGCTTTCTTGGAGGCATTGTTCCTGTAATCGAAATAAATCTTTAGAGACTGTGTACAAAACAACATTGGAATAAAATGTATATATGAGGTGTAAACATGCAAAATCCACAGACTTGGTACATACCTGTAAAGCTTGCTAAACCTGGTTATTTGATACTCACAGGATCTTTGCAGCTCTAGAATTGCTCATCTCATTTCTCCATATGATCTGAATTTCCTAGGACGTAGAATGATTCTTCTTACCATGGCTCAAGAGGATTTAAATATGTGAAGAACTTACCGTGTTGTATCAACCATTGAATTCAGGTGATGAGTGCAATTTAAAACAAATCTGTCGCCAAATCTATGTAACTTAAATTCATCGTGCATTGACGGCAGAGGCACGGGGGTGATGCGGTCCATCGGTGATTTCAAAAGACCGTGTTGATTGGTACACGAGGTAGAAACTAATGTTGTATTTGGTATTAATTAGTCCATTAAATGCTCCGAATATAATCATATCTAGCACTAAAACGTCCCATCGTGTCGCTTTCTCAGTGGGTGGATCGGGGATGCACTATGAATGTTTTCGTCGATGTCCCTTGCAAAATCTCTGACATCGATTAATCTCATCGTACAATTATGACATGGAAAAACTGACTCGGAGGTGTGACTTGGACCTAAGGAACCAAGAATGACCTGAGGTAAAATTAGACCGTACGGTTTCTCCAATCTGGCAAAGAAATGTGGCGTTGAATATAGGTGGCCTAATCTATGTGTATTAATCAGAGTCGGGGTTTTCATTAAGTTATTTTTTTTAAAACATACCTTAAAGTGTTGATGCTGATAAGTATCCGGGATCGACCATCAGTGATACCTATCACATGTTTTTCTACGGATTATCTTCCTCAAAAAGTCTTGATGCCAAAGTGCATCAGGGATTGGCGATCAGGGGAAGTCTTTACCATGGTCACAAAGTCCATCGCGATCCTTTTAGATTTTCTTTGATTCCAATAGGCGCGTTAGGTATCGATGTCATATTTGCCTTCTTGATTTAATTATTGTTTCCCTTGTCTTTTACCGATGTCGAAGAGGAATCATCTATCGACGATATCCTTTTATAAAACATTTGTGCAAAAAAAAAATTATTTTTACCGATGCCGATGAATATTGGCGCTCGACGACCGATATTTCATGAGTGGTTCTTTACCATTTTGAATTCCTTTCGATTTCAAATCTGAGTGTGTTGGGTGAAGCATTTTGTATTTTTATTCTTTCTTCAGGCTCAAGTCATGGGGTTTTAAATGTCCGAAAACAATCTGAAAGGATAATGAGAGTCATGATAATAAGGAAAAGGAAAAACATTTTCGAAAAAATGAAATCGACTCAGACAGTGCAAAAATCAAATGGTAACCAAAAAGTAGAAAATTGAAATAGGATTTTTAGGGTGTGTTGAGTGCTCAACAAATGGTGACTTACTGGGCAAAAGAAGAATCTATGTTTCTTCCTCGGGCTCAGCTGATGCAAAAGATACTTAATAACTTAACTTGTTTTATCAGAGCTTCTTTTACCCTTTCATTTGAAGTTTCCTCGGTTGATGCATCCGGGACTTCCTGTGGGATTTTCAATCTTTATTCAACCTTCGTTTCCTATAACCCTCACACATGCCCCCTTTGACAAGAGTCTAGTAAAGAATTCACTGGAACTAGGCCTTTCAGTTACCTTTATTCATTTTCTATGGTGTTTCTCCACTTCCAGTGAGCATCCATAGCCCCGGTGGAGTCACCTCGACATCACAGAACTTGCTCCACTACCAGTGAGCATCCATAGCCCCGATGTAGATATTTTCATACCCTCTCCTACTGTGCACTCATTTGATATAGTTGATTTTTATTTTGGTAAAATGCCCTGAGGGAGTGGGAGAGGAGGACGTCTGTTATTTGCAAAAAATGAGATGGTTAAGGTGAAAATCACTAGCTCTTTCTCTGAGGTGCATGTATTCCTTTCCAACTTATCATCTTTCCCTTAAGGTTTTACCATACCACCAAGAAGATACTTCTGCATTTCTCCAAAGATGTTCATCTGCGCCGGTTAGATAGAGAACCCCTCGAAAGAACCACAGGTTCCTCAATGTTTCTTGTGTTGTACGTGAACGAAAAGTTGGGAACAGAGTTCGCCATACCACATGATTTGAGGTCAACCACTGTCTTGCTAAAAAACATCTTAAAAAGCGCAAAAGTACAATAGAAAAAGATAACACAAAAAAAGTGTTTCGCAATCGAAATAAGCATCGTAAAGACATAAAAAAATATTATTATTATTATTTTAATGAAAATATTGTTTTAGGGCTTCGCCATTCCCCGGGACGGCGTTAGGCTCCCCCTTCATATTTTGCAGTCGATAGGTACCTACCCCAATCTTCTCGGCCAGTTGGAAAGGTCCGAGCCATAGATTTTGAAACTTAGAATGTTTTCCTTTAGGATGATTTTCTCTATCCCACTTTAGGACTAAGTCTCCTACTTCAAAATTCTTCTCTTTAGCCTTATTATTATCAAACCACCTTTTAATTATCTATTGGTGGGATATGAACTTTGTTTTAGATTTCTCCCTTTCTTATTCTAACATGAGCATCGTGTCAATTATTTATTGTAAGATTGATGAGGGTTTCCCTCTGGACTCTTGACCAAATTGAAGAGATGGAAGATATAACTCGTTCGGGAGAATGGTTTCATGTCCGTATACTAGAAAGTATGGGGAATTCCCTATAACTTCCTTGGGTGTAAATCTATCTTCCCATAAAGTGTTATGGAGTAGATTATGCCAATTCCTCTGGTTGTCTACAAATGTTTTCTTCAATATCCTCACTAGGTTCTTGTTAGTTGATTCTTCCACTCTGTTTCCTTATGGATAATAATTTGAAGTGTATCTAATTATGATTCCTTTGTCTAGAGAAAACTATGTTAATAAGGTGGAAGAAAAGTAAGTTGCATTATAAAAAACCAAGACAAAAGGGACACTGAACCTTGTGATTAGTTGTTGTTCTATGAATTGGATTACCACCTTCTCGTTTACATGAGTCAGAGGGATGGCCTCTGTCCATTTCGTGAAATAATCAATGGAAGTAAGTATGTACCTATGTTGTTTTGAATAACTTGGTGTAATTTCTCCTATGATATCTAACCCCCATTGCTCAAAAGGCTTAGAAACAACCACCGGTTGGAGTGGGACAAAGGCTCTCTTCTCCCTCCCAACGCTTATTTGACAAGTTTTATAGTTTAGCGTATGTGTGAGCATCTTTGAACAAAGTGGGCCAATAATAGCCATCTCTTAGTATCTTATGAGTGGTGGTGTTTCCTGCAAAATGTACATCGACAAGACCATCATGGATATCTTTCAGAACTTTGCCATCATATTTATGTTCGAGACATCTTAAAAGTACCCCATCATAATTAACATGGAAGAGTATTGAATTTATGAGGCGATATTGTGCATATTTTAACTTGAGCGATCTCCTTTCCCTAGGGTTTATGTTTTCTGGGAAAGTCCCATGATGAAGGAGATAAGGCAATTTCTCATACCAAGAATCTTTCCCTAGGGAGATGTATGAAGCTTCACCACACCATAATTCCAATTCATTCTCCCATCCGAGGTCATCATTTACATGGTCCTGAGCTTCGACTGTTAGTTTGCATAACCCTTGTCCTTTAACCAGTTTAGCAGGTTTTATATCTAGATCAAATTTTTGGACTACTACCATCCAGTTTCCTCTTCTTTTCCCCATCTCATGTTGAGTAAATAGGGATTGGACTGCGGGGTGAGGCACAATGACTTTGGTTTGGTTCTTTAGGATGTAAGATCTGAAATGTTTTACTGCCTTGTATACCACATAAGCATAGTTGTCTGTAGAAAGATAATTTAGTTCGACACCTTGGAGATTAGTGCTCATGAATAACAATGGGGCCTCATTGTTGTCGTCATCCTTCAGAATTAATATTGTGGTTAACGATTGGTCGGAGGTGAAAGTATAGAGGAAGAAATATTTGTTGAAGTCGGGGCTTCGCAAGACTGGGGCCTGAGATATTGTAGTCTTAATATTGTTGAAAACCTTCTTTCGTTCATTATCCCACTTAAACTCAACATATTTATGAATAATTTTTTGTAGGGGTTTGATAGTTTCCATTAAATCAAGGGTGAATTTCCTCACAAAGTTGATTTTCCCAAAGAACGATTGCATATCCTTTTTTTTTGTGAGGTAATGGAAGCTGAGATATAGCCTTAATCCTTTCTGGATCTATGCAGATTCCTTCTTGAGATATAATGTGGACTAACAACTTACCTTCTTCAACACCGAAAATAATTTTCTTAGGGTTTAAGGATATACCGTATTTCCTACACATTTCAAAAATATGGGTTAAATGTTGGATGTGATATTCTTTATTCTTTGAATGCATAGTCACGTTGTCCAAGTAGACTACTACACACTTGTTTATTAGTCCCTAAAATGATACGTCCATGGCCCTCTGGAAGGTTTCCCATGCATTGATCAACCCAAAGGGCATCTATTTGTAAGCGAAGGTTCCCCACTTGGTTCAAAAGGTAGTTTTCAAGCGGTCTTCTTATGAAACTAGAAACTGGTTGTAACCTGAGAAACTATCCAGTAAGGAGAAGATCTCAGAGCCATATATGATCTACAGGAGCTTCTCCATTGGTGGGACTGGGTAGTTTTCCTTTTCTGAAGATCTGTTGATATTTGCGAAATCTTCACACATGCGAATTTTTAACACCCTAGGTTGTGAACCCCCATTTTAAATAATGTATTGCTATAATGCTGAGAGGCCTGAGTTCCCAAACAATTATTTAAAGGGCCAATATGCCCAAGAAATGTAATTCTTTGATCATTATTAATAATAAACACATTGTTGGCTACTAGACAGATAAGGACTAGAGTTAAAGGGGGCTATGATTCCACAAGAAAGGGGGCTTGAGAGATTAAATGTTTATTCCTATGTTAATTACCTTTTTTCCTAAAGGGGGGAATCGATTATGTGAGCTTCTTGGGGAGGCTAGGAGGTTCTTTATTTCCCCACAAACATACTTAAACCCACCCCTAGTCCAATTGTTGGGTTGGTCATTGGATTTTCTGCTCCTTCACATTTGTGTTACCTCATTATTACCCTTACGCACTCCCATGCACTTACCTACCTCCTCCATCCATCCTCACCTGCGTATTGGTCTTGAGAAGGGGACTGAACTGCGAAAGAATTAGCCACGTGATAGTTGGCCGTAGTGGCTGCTGGTGTGATCCAATCATGCCTTGAGGCCTACATGTCTAAGATGCAGTGGTATGTGTCCAACATGGATCACAACTGTGGGTCCTGAGAGTTCCAACACTGAGATTCTGGACCAGTTGTGTTGGAGGCTCGAATAAGGAGAAGGAATTCCTGAGGGACTGCGTGGCAGAGAGAGGTGGAGGTTCGTTCTCTTGGGTGGTGCAAGATGGGTAGAAGAGATTTGGGTACTTGGATTTCTGTGAGTGTTGGGAAGCCCATGAGAGCTTGAGAGCTGACTGGTTTGGGAAGCCAAGTTCACTTTGGAACCGTCCTTGTGGATTCATAGCCCTGGCTCGGGGGTTCCATTGTTGTTGATATTTGGAGCAATAGTGTCTACGATTGGGTGGAACGTCCTTGGTCTGTATCCAGTTGGTATCATATTTCATAAAGATAAGTGCTCTCCGTTGTGATATTATTATCTGTGTATGAATGTTTTTCTGTTGTATATTTAATTATTGTTAATTGAATCTTTAGAACATGCATGCTTGCTGGATATTACTGTGCATGTCGTTAATTCTCTTATATTATGCATATTTAATAAATAAAGAAGGTATCGGTATGGGAAAGAAGTTCAAAGATGGGCTTCAAGGTAGCATACCCCAGCCTATGGCTGGCGGGGTATGTTACAGATTGGTATCAGAGCCTCAGGTTGAAACACCAGGCTGGTATGGGCCGAGTCTGTTGGGTAGAGTCTCGTGGTTGAGATTGAACTCTGATCGTGAAATTGAAAATATCAAGAGGAATGGGATTGTAGAATCTACACAGGAGATAGAATGTCATAGATCCTCTTTAAGGGTTCGAAGGATCATGACTGTTCCTTTTGAATTTGGGAGCAATCACCATTTTAGGATCGAAGGATAGGTGAACAAGGTTCGTCCAATAAAAAGGAAGCAAGGTTAAGGTCACGACTGTCATATCCCATTGGAGAGAGAGATCAATGGCCAACATGCATTGCAGGGAACCGAGTTACATGGGAGTTAATTTCCCAAGGCAGTCCCGCAATCCAAACCACGGTTTCGCCAAGGGGTTACGTGTCATAATCAATAGAACTGTGGGGCAAAAATAGGGTTACTCCAAACCGTCGATGATAGTTACATCAGCTTAGGATGCGTATTGTGGAAATGGAAGAAGGTGAGGGAGCCTCCAGTCATGATAAGGAGGCTGAAGGACAAAATACTAGAGTTGGTAATCCAGAGATAGAGGCCAATGGATGCAAGGGAAAAGGAGAGAAGGAAACATTAATAGAAATGGTAATAATATTGAATATGGAAGTACATAGTTACAAAGAAGACAACGAGAGACTGATGAGAGAGCTTGAATCAATTGCAAAGGAAAATGAAGAAGGGATCAAACTCAAGAAAAGAGGAAGAAGGCAAGTGTCACGAAAGGAGAAATGATCATGGAAGAGTTGGTTATTCCATAAGTGCTATAAAAGCTCATGGACACCACTCACCTCCTTTCTCAGAAAGAAAGATTTATGCATCGGATGATCCCGTAAGAATTCCATAGGTGTTCCCTGTCAGGCAACAAAGAAAGAAACAAGAGGTATATAGTTTGCAAGGAGAGATGAGGAATCTCAAGCCACCTTCCTTCGATGGAGAAAGAGAATTGGAAGATTATGCCGAAGCATGGTTGCTTGGGCTTCAAAGATATTTTCAGTTTCATAACTATTCATTAAATTGGGAAACCAGGATTTCCACCTAACATTTACACAGGAAAGCTGCAGTGTGGTGGGACCAACTGAAGCAAGTGGAGCATGTTAATGAAAGTATGATCACTTGCAAACAGTTCAAGAAGTACTTCTAGAAGGAGTACCTCTCAGAGCATTTCTATGACAAGAAAATTCTAGAGTCCTTTGAAATCAGGTTGGGAAGCATGACTATGGCAGAGTACGAGAAGAAGTTCTTGGGATTGTTAAAATATGTCAGGTTCATTGGTGATGAGAAAGTGAAAATACATATATTTCTAAGTGGATTTCCATCCTTTTATAAGGAAAAGATCAAGTATGATGAACCCAAGACCTTGATTGAGGCCATCAAGAAGGCTAAATACCTGTAATAGTAAGGATAGGGAAGATAATCCTTGCAGAAATCTTGGAAGGAAAAGAAAAATGTGAAGCCCGATTAGAGGAGGAAAGGATTCAAACCTCCCTTCAATAAGAATGAGCGTAATATAAATCATCAATATGAATATGCTAAGGGAGATTTCAAGAAGGAATATTCATTGGGAAAAAGCGGAAGACCACTAATCCAATGTTGGGGATGCAAGGAAGATCACATGTACAAGGATTGCCCACACAGAAAAGACATAGTGAATATTGTGCACAACTTCCAATAGGCTACAACAGTCGAAGATATGGGAAGAATCTATGCAGCTTTAAATGACCGACAAGAAGAGTACTAGTCCAATATGATCGAGGTGGAAGGTAAGATCATAAATCAACCTGTTGCTATTTTGACTGATTCAGGAGCAATTCATTGCTACATTGATTCTAAGATAGTGGATAGATTACATTTGGACAAAAGTAAACCTGGAAAAGCAAGTTTGGTTCAGTTAGCCACTAGAACCAAAAGAAGAATCCATGATATGATCAAAAGTTGTTCCATAAGTCTTAATGGCGTGAATACTAGTATTGATCTAAATATCATACCATTGGGGTCTTATGATGTTCTAATTGGGATGGATTGGTTGGACAAGAATCATGCTATCCTATATTGTCATAACAAGAAATTTACATGTCTTGATGGAAATAGAAAACAGATCACAATGAAAGGAGTTCCAAGACCCATCTCTATAAGGGAGATTTCATCCTTACAGCTGAAAATATGTTTTAGAAAAGGATGTCAACTGTATGCAACTCGTGTGGAAGAGCTAGATAATATGAAGGGGAAAATACTTGAATATTTCTCAGTACTACAGGAATTTGAGTATTTATTCCAAGAAATACCGAGATTTCCACCAAGAAGGGAGATAGATTTCTCAATTGATTTAATGCCAGGAGATGCCCCGGTGTCAAAAACACTTTACAGAATTGAAAATGAAGTTGGAGGAATTGTTGAAGAAATGGTACATATGTCCAAGTATTTCACCTTGGGGAGCACCAGTACTTTTTGTCAAAAAGAAGGATGGAACCTTGAGGTTGTTTATTGACTTTCGACAACTGAACAAGTACACTATAAAGAGAAAGAATCCACTACCTCGAATTGATGACCTCTTTGATCAACTAAGAAGAGCAAATATATTTTTAAATATTGAACCAAGGGTAGGATACCATCAGGTAAGAATAAAGGAAGAAGACATTCATAAGACAACCTTTAGGACCAGGTTTGGGAATTATGAATTTGTAGTGGTGCCATTTGGACTGACCAATGCACCGGCTATCTTCATGTCCTTAACGAATGGCATATTCAGAAATTATTTGGACATGATTGTCATAGTATTTCTCGATGACATAGTTATATATTCTAAGTTTGAACAGGAGAATGGGCATAACTTAAGATTGCTATTGCAAGTATTGAGAGAACATCAGTTGTATGCCAAGTTAAGTGTTCTTTTTATCAAAAGAAGATCCATTACTTGGGACACATTATTTTAGAGCATGGCATAGTAGTAGAACCAAAGAAGATCAAAGCCATTAGAGGGTGGACAACACCCATAAATGTGTCAGACGTCAGATATTTTATGGGATTAGCTGGCTACTACAAAAGGTTCATAGTAGGGTTCTCTAAGATTTCTCAGCCCATCACTTCTTTTCAAAAGAAGGGAACTAAATTTGAATGGAAACTCAAGTGTGAAAAGAATTTTAATCTATTGAAGGAATTATTTACTAGTGCACCTATGTTAAATATTGCTGACCCAAATGAAAGTTTTTTCGTATGTACAGATGCTTGTAAGGAAGGACTTGGGGGAGTCCTCACGAAAAATGGACATGTCATTGGATATAAGTCCATAAATCATAAGGAACATGAGAGGAACTATGCCACACATGAATTGGAACTTTCTGCCATTGTTCACACCTTGAGTATGTGGAGGCATTATCTCATGGGGAAGAAATTTGAATTAAGAACATACCACATCGGTCTAAAGTATCTTTTTGAACAAACGACCTTGAATTCTAGGAAAACAAGATGGTTGGAATTTTTAAGTCAGAATGACTTCGATATCAAGCATATCAAGGGAAAGGAGAATAAAATTGTCAATGCACTTAGTAGGAGAGTGCATCTCATGCATGCTACTGCTGCAAGTATGCATCAGACAGACTTGAAGAGAATAATTTTAGATGGTCTTGTTACAGATTAGCATTACTTACAAGTAAAGAAAAACTTACAACAAGGATATGTACTACAAAAAATAAAGGAGTATGAGATAAAGGAACATGGATTACTCATGCATAAAAATAGAATCTATGTTCCTAGTTCCGGAGAACTGAGGAATGTGGTACTAAAGGAAATGCATGATGTTCCTTATGCTGGACATCCTGGTTACCAGGAAAAAGTTACAGTAGTAAGAAGCCAGTTCTTTTGGCCGGGAATGAAGAAGGATTTTGATGATTACATCGCTTGATGTATGTAATGTCAGAAGGTGAAGGATGAGCATAGGAAGCCAGCAGGTTTTCCGCAACCATTGCCAATTCCAGAGAAGAAATGGGAAGTAATCACCATGTATTTCATCATAGGATTACCCAGAATGAATAAGAAACATGATTCTATCATGGTGGTGGTTGAAAAATTAACAAAGGCTTCTTATTTTGTGCCTGTGAAGACAACACATACAACGACTAATATTTCAGAAATTTTCATGAAGGAAATTGCTAGGTTGCATGGGATACCTAGGAAAATTGTCTCGGACATGGATACAAATTTTACCTTCGAATTTTGGAGGGGATATTTTAAGGGATTTGGCACAAATCTAAACTTTAGCACAACATATCACCCCCAGATAGATGGGAAAACAGAGAGAGTCAATCGAATAACTGAAGACATGTCGAGAATGTATGTGATGGATAAGTCATCTGAGTGGGAAGATTACTTGCACTTAGTTGATTTTTCATATAACAATGGGTATCAAGATTCATTGAGAATGAGCCCATTTGAAGCCTTGTATGGTAGGAAATGCAATACTCCAGTGAGCCGGGACAACCCAACAGCTAGAGTGGTACTTGGTCCGGAGTTGCTCAAGGACATGGAAGACCAAGTGGTCAAGATTAAGCAAAATTTAAAGGCAGCTCAGGATAGACAGAAATTTTATGCAGATAAGAACAAGACAGCTAGAGAATTTAAAGTAAGGGAGCATGCACTTCTGAAAGTGAAGCCCAAGAAAAGATCTTTAAAATTGTGTAGTTGTACAAAGATGGCAACCATATTTTGTGGTCCATTTGAAATATTGGACATAATAGGGCCAGTTGCATACATGCTTGCATTACCTTCTTCCATGAATGTTCATAATGTATTTCATGTATCTTTACTAAAAAAATATGTACATGATCCTAACCATGTTATTGATTGGCATTTCATTCAGGTAGAGACGAAGGGTTAATTTTAGGTTCAACCAACATGAGTATTGGACAAAAAGGTAAAAATGTTCATTTAGGTTTCTGTGGTGAGAAATTTGTTCAGAATTCGTCGGAAGAACCAGTGTTATTGACAGCTTGTCATCAATAACACTGTGGTTCTTTCGACGAATTCTGAACAAGTTAAAAATGATTCGAAATCGAGTTATAGAGCTGGTAAAAGTTTAGTGGACCTGCTACGATGTTGAAGATGCTACCTGAGAGCATGAAGATTCCATGCAGGCAGAGTAGACCCGGACTTTTTGAATAAGTTTGAGATTTTGACCTCTATTTTGTATATGCACTGAGGACAATGCCAAAATAAAGGGGAGGGGATGTAACACCCCAAGTTGTGAACCCCCATTTGAAATAATGTATTGTTACAATGTTGAGAGACCTCAGTGCCCAAATAATTATTTAAAGGGCTCATATGCTCAAGAAATGTAATGCTTTGATCATTATTAATAATAAACACATCGTTGGTTGCTAGATGGACAAGGAATAGAGTTATAGGGGGATATTATTCCATAAGAGAGGGGGATTGAGAGGCTAAATGTTTATTCCTATGTTAATCACCTTTTTTACTAAAGGGGGGAATTAGTTATGTGAGCTTCTTGGGGAGGCTAGAAGGTTCTTGATTTCCCAACGAACATACTTAAACCTGCCCCTGGTTTGATTATGGGGTTGGTCATTGGATTTTCTTCTTCGTCACCTTTGTGTTACCTCATTATTACCCTCATGCACTCCCATGCACTTACCTACCTCATCCATCCAGCCTCACCTGCATATTGGTATCGGGAAAGGGGACCAAACTATGAAAGAATTAGTGACGTGATAGTTGGATGTACTAGCCACTGGTGTGATCCAGTCATGCCTTGAGGCCTCCATTTCTGATATGCAATGGCCTATGTCCAACATGGCTCACAGTTGTGAGTCCTGAGAGTTTCAACATTGAGATTCTGGACCAATTGCGCTAGAGGCACGAATAAGGAGAAGAACTTCCTGAGGGACTGCATGGCAGAGAAAGGTGGAGGTCCATTCTCTCGGGTGGTACAAGCTGGGTAGAAGAGAGTTGGGTACTTGGATTGTTGTGAGTGCTGGGAAGCCTATGAGAGTTGACTAGTTTGGGAATCCAAGTTCACTCTGGAACCGTCCTTGTGGATTCATAGCCCTAGCTCAGGGGTGACGCTACTGTTGATATTTGGAGCAGTAGTGTCTACGGTTGGGTGGAACATCCTTGGTTTTCATCCAGTTGGTGTCATCTTTCATAAAGATAAGTTCTCTCCATTGTGATATTATTATCTGTGTATGAATGTTTTTCCGCTATATATTTAATTATCGTTAATTAAATCTTTAGAACATGCATGCTTGTTGGATATTAGTGTGCATGTCGTTAATTCTCTTATCTTATCCATATTTAATAAATAAAGAAGGTATTGGTATGAGAAAGAATTCCAAGGGTGGTCTTGTAGGTAGCATACCCCAACATGTTGTTGGCAGGGTATGTTAAAGGATTTCCCAAGACTTTTTCCTTACAAGAACCAAGTTTTCTACCTAGGTAGATTTTCTAACCTGGAAGATGATTTTTTTCATCTAACAGTTTCTTTAACTCCTCACACATGAGGGGCTCTAGGGATGGGTGATACTTCTGGAGATTTTGTTGGAAGGGTTTTACTTCAGGCTTTAAAGGGATAATGTGTTGATTTATACGAGTATCATAAGTTTTCATATCTCGGTAGGACCATGCAAATACATCTTGTTATTGTCTAAAAAGTTTGAGATAGGCCATCCTTTCCTCTCTAGATATTGTCTTGTTGAGGTTTATGTTTTTTTGTTTTTCCGGGGTTTCGAGATTTATAGTTTCATGCATGGGACAGGAACTACCGATCTTCGTGTTGTTTGACCCCTTAAATATTTCCCTTAGGTCAAAAAGGTTTTCTAAATTGGATATTCCCTTCAGTATCGTGTGAGACTTCGATTTGTCAGTTGGTTTATTTGTCTGAGGATCAGTTTCTGTTGAATTTGCTCGAATATTTCATCGTCAATAGCCAAGTCTTTAAAATTATCCTGATTGGTCAGAAAGTTTATAATTTGTTCATCTCCTTCAAAGACCTTCTAATTAGAAATATTGTTGGGCACCGATGGTTTGTAAAGTAGCTCCACAGTGAACTGAGAGGCTTTGTAATCTTCTAGAGGTGATATCCTTGAAGCAATGGTGGCTAGAGAATCAACAAGAATTTTCTTTGCTCTCGGGATCATTGTAATGTTGAAAGCGTTGAAATGATCTATTAGCATGTGCACTTCTTATTGGTAATTCTTCAGGTGTGGGGAGTTGCAATGTATAGTATTCCTTACTTGTCTAACGATGATTTCAGAATATCCAAAAACCTTCAAGTCTTTAATGTTCAAGTCCATGGCTTTCTTTAGCCCTTGTACTAGAAATTCATATTTGACGATATTGTTTGTGCATTCGAACACTAATATATGGGAAATGAAATTTCATTTACCTTTTGGATTAATGGGGATGCACCCCACCCCAAACCCTTCTTGTGATTTAGAGACATCAAAGTATAAGGTCCAAACTTGTGGGAAAAACCTATCACTCTCCTCTTTCTTGTCACCTCCCTCTCCCCTTCCTATTTGTTCTGTGATTTTCGATGCAATTTCTTGACAAAAGAGGGTTTCGTCCGCCATCGTCCACAATTCCTCTTGAAAAATTATTTCAAAGTTTTGGGTAAGGGGAACATCAGATGAGTGAGGGGAGAAATTCTCGAAGTGAGAATCACAAGAATAATGACCTAACATAGGGAAATCTATCAATGAGGGTTCATTTAGGGTTTCTAAGTCAGTGATAGTATGTTTCAGATATCTTTCCCTATCAATCATGATCATGTTTGTGTTCCATTTTAATGGTATACAAAGATGAGCCCAGTCTATACTAAATTATATGTTTAATTTCTCATACCAATATCGAATTTAAAACAATCCATAACTTCTAGGATATCTACTACAATGATGTCAATTACTTGCACAAATTTAGGGTGTGTCACTATTCTGATCATCACATCTTTGAGTTATCCCATGATCTTCACTTGGGTTCTGTCTATATGTATCACATGTTTATCTCTTTTGATAGGTATTGCGTTTAATTTTTTGCAAATAGACAATGGCATAACATTAGATGATGCTCTTGAGTTAGCCAAATAATTATGGAGGTTTATGTTGAAGATTTCAAAGGTTAAAAGGAATGCCGGGACAAAAGGTTTTTCCTTCTTATCCTTAGAGCAGGAGTTCATAATTGGTTTATTTCTTAGATCTGTGGGAGTTATATTTCCTCCTTGCTTAGTGCTTGTCGTGGGATTTCCTACTGAACTCAAATCTTGTAACATAAAGTCTTTTTGCTGAGGGATTCTACATATGTCCATAACTGATATATTTTCCTTCAACTTCTTCAAATATTATATTATGTTGTAATCTATCTTGGGTGATTATCGTGTATGGATGTTTATAGGGTTTCTTCGAGGAGCAAAAGGTTCTTTCAGTTGATCAGGAACTATTCTCCCTCCCGAAATTGGGGTCGTAGTAAAGTCATTTGAGACAGGTTGACCCCTACTTCGTGTTTGCACAACCAAGACTTCTGCGGGTGGTTCTTGAACCTCAAATAGGTCATTGGAAGGTATAGGTAGGTCAAGATCCCATATTAACATGGTTGTTTCTTCTGGTGGAGAAATTTCTTCCTGATCGACAATATTCATAACTGAGTCGCTTAATTGTTCGGTTGGGGAGACTTCATCTAGAAATTGGTTGGCCATCAAATTCATGGCATGCACCCATTAAGGGTAGTCTCTTTCAGAGTGATTCTCTTGATGGTAGGTATAGAAAGAGTCAGATGCTTCATTAAACAGATCGATGTTTAAGTTGAATGGGGGGACTCAATTTCCTTGAAAGGCGGATTCCTTTTAAAGAAAGGATTATAGGGAATCTAGCCTTGGTTTCCCTTCCCTTCACTTCTCTTCGTGTCTATGATTTCATTTGACATATTTTTGACCATACGTTGTAGGCCCTCTATGTCCCCACTTCCTTGTTCAAAATCTCGTTCTATTTGTTTCACTGGGAGTGTAGTGAACAATAGTACTCTCCTAGGAGGAGGTTCGACTTATTTCTTAACTAACGAGACCTGGCCTTCCTTACATCCCTTCATTTGGAACTCTATCATTTTGGCTTATTAAAAATTATCAGCTAAGGTTGGTTTAGCAACCCTTTTCACAAACATGGAAATAGAAGTTGGGAGAGCGTTATCGTATACTTCAATTTGCAACTCTTGAGTAGGTTTAGCCTCAGGTTGGAATTTGTTTAAAATGGTGGTAAATATTAAATTGAAGTCTTTAACCCTTTCCTTTGAACTCATGGTGGCAGAGAACAACTCAGCCATCAAATATCCTGTAGTAGTTTCTTCTACAAATTTATCTAGAAAATCCTTTTGAAACTTCGTCCAACTAGTTATGGATCCTACATGTAAGTTAAAATACCACATTGAGGCCGAATTATCGAAATTTTAGGGGAAAAACCTACAAAATATGTCTTCATGTTGGACATTCATCAGTCTGATAGCTAGTATGAATTTATTGATATGGTCTTCAGGAAATCCTGAGGTTTCAGGGTCAAATTTAGGGAATAACTTCTCTAGATGTCAGGGAAGGTTATGTACTCATCCAGGGATGGCCAAAGCATCTCTAGAAAACCAAGGTTGATTATTTTGAGGTGGGTTTCCCCTTTATTTATCATGTTCATTTTTATATTCCATGTCTTCATATTGTTCTAAGTTAAACCCTTCCTCTTCAGAGAAGTCGTTGAGCTCAGAGTAGTTATCGGATGGTGTTTCGGGGATTATATTAAGAGGATGTTTGATTTAGGTGAGGGAGAAATATATTAGTTCTTCTATTGTGGGCACGAAAACCTAGTCTGGGATTTCAACCACTGGTCTTCTTATTTTTTTTCTTCGAGGAAGTAACGAAGTTAAGGGTAGTGAATCGATCTGTCGGGCATATGCTCTTGTGATTCTTCTGAATTGATTCAATTCCTTATGAGGAAGAGCGTAGGGTATATCAGGGAACATATGTTCTTCCTCGTGTTGGGATGAGTTACTCATTTCGGGAGTACTCAGTGTGTATGGGTTGTCTTGGGAATGACTAGCCATGCATGTTGGCTATTTTGAATCTACAGGCTGTCTAAACTCTTATGTGAAATATATATTCAGCCATTCATTTTGTCCTAAACTCTTGTGAAATATATATTCAGCCATATTCATTTGTCCCTCCTTCTAGCACCAAATTTGCCGAGGGGTCCTAAATCCATTTGAGTCAATAGAAGGAACCAAACCTGGCATCGAGGCCTAATTAGACTCTACAACATTTAATAATGGAATGGTTCTCCAGATCTTGTGATCCGACCAAAATAATCGATGGGATTTACATTTTCCTGTGAAGGCCTTCTCCTCCAGTTCATATGTTCTCCTTTTGTATTTTCTCTTAGGTGGGACTGATATAAGATAAAGCTGATATAAACCTACTAGGTAAGCAAGTAGGAACAAGATTAACTACTCGAGAAGAGGCTGAGCTTGGGATAACCCTTTCACTCTAGCATGCAGACAATGATTGTCTACCACAGGCCTAGTACTAATACATTAACCATGTAGGTATTCCAATTACCGACTGAGATACAATTTATCAGAAGAAAAAATGCATGAGATAAACAATGGCAAGTAAAATAATTCACTTAACTCAAATCATCAATCACATAATAACACAATGATTTATCTTCATCATTAAAGAAAAGAATTGTAAAACATTGAATCAGATAACTTATCAATAGATTTAGTAGCTCTTACTCATTACAACATCAATTCATGAGATGAAATAAGAAATAATTCTTCTCCACATCCAATCATACACGCTTTTGATGAAAATCACTAACTTTTCTCTGGTCCTAAACATGACTTCTCAATTAAAGGCAGCTCCGAAATAGTTCTTTACAAAACCAAAAATGAGGGTCTTTGAAAAAACCATCGACCTTTTTCTAATAGGTCGATCCTCCTATTTATAACACACTATTAACTAAAAATAACTATTAAAGTGGAACTAAGTAAAAGACAACTCGCCACATGGCAATTTCTTCTATTAGTCTTTCTAAGAGTCATCTCAGGATCTCACTTAAGTGGGTGACTCTTCTCGTACTCCGACCACTTGATGAAGATATCCTCGCATGTGTTGGCATACATGAATCTATGTTGTTCCATTGGGGTCGAGCGAATCTCTCTTATCTCTATTGCTTGTGCTCGATACTTGACTATTCTGGCACTTAAATGTTGCAACATAGCCCTAGATTTGACCGGCTGCTCCATGAACTTTTGCACCTGACCTGCTGCCATGTCTATCACCTTTTCTATTTCCTCGACCCATGATGATTCTTGTTCGGTGTGCATCTTGACTGTGTCACGCAAGTCAAAAAATTCATCGGGTGTACGAAACTCAAGGAGCCCAATGTCTTTCATTACCCACTTGATATTGATCCATGTTTTCTCACACTTTGTCCATTTCTCTTGAATTTCCCGATGAGGTTCCCGAGCCATTTTTTCCCAATACTCGGTCGATTTATTTATGCGATCAAGGCTGCTGTCTTTTAGCACCCGAATGTCATTTTCTTCTATATCTCGGACCTGTTGGAACACACTGATATAGTCGACGCTTTCCATGGCTTGTTGTTCTTTCTCATACCACCTCTCCATATCCTTTCATGTGGCCAAATCCATGAGGGTGTCTTCTTGTATCTCGACTATCCTTCCAGTGAATAGTTGTCATTCATCCATAAACTTGATGTAGGCCTCCTTGAATTCGCTCCTTAGATACACCGTGGCTTGTGTGGTGTCCTGGTAATATTTCTCCAAGTAGTGAAAATTTTCCAATTCTTTCAAAGCAACAACCAACTCCTCTTCATCCCTTTTTTATCTATCTAGGGTGTCATCTGTGATTTCCATCCCTGCACCAATAAGTTCGGATGTCTTGACATGGTCCGTGTTGATCAGATTTTCTTCTGTGGTGATTAGGATGGAGCGATATAGAGTGATCCTCCTCTTCTTGGTGGTCATTTGCACAATAGATTTCCTTTTCAATTCATAAGCGATGGCGTCTATGTCAGTGGCTTCATCCATGGGTTCATGGATTTGTTGATCTCTCTAGGTGAGCATATTTTGTAGGCTCTCAATGGTATATATTTGTTCAAGACTGGGGTCTTGAACTTCTTCCCTGTGTTCCAAAGTCGTAGCTTCTATTTGTCTCTCATCGAGAATTTGAGTACTGATCGAAATTGAGGCATCAGGGGTAGGATCGGTACTTACTCGATTATCGGTCATTGAGACGTTGATTTCTTGCCATGGATCTTATCCCTTTTGTTTAGCCATCTTTGGCTCATCCTTCATACTATCTTCTTGGGTCTCCAGTGCATTGGGCAGCTTACTTTCTAAGACACTCTCAAATTCTTGTTCATTCTGTGGAAGCCCCTGAATTTGAGCATTGGGAGTTGGGGAATATGTCTTCTCTACCTCCTTTTCCTCTAAGATATGTACAGGGGTCACAAGGGATACATTCGAGCTCTCTTCATCATCATATATGTTTATTAATTCATGGACAGGGTCTGGTGCACTTACTTCCATTGATACCCCGACTATATTCGGCTGAGTTGAAACACCCACTAGTGATCTGGCCTGTGGTGTTGTGATTTTAGGGTCATCTAAACCAACGATTTCATTGATGTCTATCAGTTCAGGGCTTCTTTGACCTATATGGATTTCATTTGGGTTGTCGGTAGGGGACCCTGTCATTCTTGTGAGGTCCGGGTCATATTGCAGCTGATCAATTATCTGTTGCACCTATTGTATCATGAGTAACCCCCTCTCCTGCACGTCTTGAGTCATAGGGAAAAATATATCTTGCAACGAGGCTACCAGGGGGACCTTTTTTGCTTCAACCTCTACTAGGGGAACTACTGCCTCGACCGCTATCATTTCTTCTCTGGCTCTGAGGGCCTCTTGAGCTGATTTCTCTATGGTTGTCATCTATTTGTTCAAGCTCGTGGCTCTCGACCTGGTCATTTTGGGGTCGACCATCCTTGCCACCACCTCATCCCAGTCTTGGTCATTTTATGTGAAGACTTCATCTTCAAATTTGTCATGGGCATATGGCCAGCAGGAAGACACTTGAGATGTGTGTTTCAAGACCAGACCCTTTGGGTCATGCTTTTGGAATCGACTGGTCTGGAATCTGAACTCCAATTGGCTAAGCCCTTCTTGTTTGGCTTGAGCGGTGTCTTTCACCAAGTAGAATCCTACATGGAGTCCATAAGGTATAAACGCCCTCTTTTTATCCTTGACCAGGGTAGCATTGTAGCCTTGCAGGATGGTCTGGTAGGATATCTCTCCCACTACAGGTCGGTTAGGGAAATGTGTTGGAAGGATATGAGGTGCTATGGTGGCCCCAAACACCTTGATGTAGGTATCGTGATTGTCCAGATACTAGTGGTCGACCTTTGATATCATCTTTTTGGCCGCAATTGATAGTCTCAAGCATTCTCTCTTGAAAATAATAAAATAAATACGTGCGATGAATTCATCGTAGATGAGGGAGTAATATTTTTTGTACATGTTCTCCCATAATATGATGAAATATACGTGGACCAATATTTCTGCGACATTTCATCTTAGGTTCATGTCGACAAATATGTTTCTAGCACACATGACATGTAGTAAGTATGAATCCATCTAGAAGGCTAGTGTCTCTCCTTGCTTCAGCGTCTGAGCTTGTTGTATGTAGATGCTCAGTTTCTTAGAAATGATGGATTCTCAGTTGAAGCTACTCCCAAAAACGAACACTGTGTAAGCTAGACGCATCCATGCCTATGAAAATCTGGAGTAGTATTTCTCCCCATACAATCAACAGATGAGAGCCATCAGGTAGATGTATGGCTCCCTTAAGTTGGCCATTTGGTACCAGCCAGTGCTCTGGTTGGTGTACTTCTTATCTTCTCTCCACCATCAGGCCATCACCCGGATGGTGTCATGGAACTCGTAGAATGTTATGACGAAATTAGTGTTTAGTCTCTCCTCAAGGTCTCTAAGCTTGTAATACTTTTGCACCTCCATCGAAAGGAACACTTCGACACACCCACCATTGTCTTCATTGATCAAACATTTTTGTGTGTTTGTGTGGTTAATGAGCCACTTTAGGAGTTCAACACAAGGAATGATAGGGGTTCTACTAGCCACCATATGCAGGTATGACCTCAGGATGTTCGGGAACACTTCGTCGTCGAGTGCTCTGACATCAATATCACTGTGTGGGATGTATTCTAGGTATTCCTCCTGGATGATTTTCTTAAATATCTCTCCCAAATGCAGGAGTGTCGTTTTGGATCATGTGCTTGCCTGTGTATCTCAAAAGGCTGGAGGCTGAATGGAAGCTTTCTTTGTCGATATTTTGATGACCGACTCTAGTATTTGTGTGAATTCCAATTCTCTTGTGACCTTTGGAGATGAGCCTTCACCTAATTCTAGTTCTTCCAGCTTTCGCACTTTCGGCGATTGCCTAGTGGTCAACTTTCTTGGAGGCATTGTTCTTGTAATCGAAATAATTCTTTAGATACTATGTATAGGGAAACACTGGAATAAAATATATGTATATGAGGTGTAAACATGAAAAATACACAGACTTGGTACATACATGTAAATATTTCTAAACCTAGTTATTTGATACTCATGAGATCTCTGCAGCTCTCGAATTACTTGTCTCGTTTTTCTAGATTCTCTGAATTTCATAGCACGCAAAATGATTTTGCTTACCATGGCTCAAGAATATTTAAACCAATGAAGAAGTTACCATGTCACATCAACCATTGAATTCAGGTGATGAGTGCAATTTAAAACAAATCTGTCATCGAATATCTATAACTTAAATTCATCGTGGGTTGACGATAGAGGTGCGGAGGAGATGCAGTCTATCGGTGATTTCAAACGACTGTGTTGATTGGTACACGAGGTAGAAACTAATGCTGGATTAGGTATTAATTAGTTCCTTAAATGATCTGAATCTAATCATATCTAGTGGTAAAACATCCCATTGTGTCGCTTTCTCAGTGGGTGGATCGGGGATCAAGGATGCGCTATGAATGTTTTCGTCGATGTCCCTAGAAGAAGCTTTGATGCTGATTAATCTCATCGTACAATGCTGATGTATAAAAACTGACTCAGAGATGTGACTTGGACCTAAGGAACCAAGAATGAACTGGGGTAAAATTAGACCGTATGGTTTCTCCAATCTGGCAAAGACACGTGGCATTGAAGACATGTGGCCTAATCCATGTGTATTAATCAGAATTAGTGTTTTCATTAAGTTATTCAATTTAAATCATACCTTAAAGTGCATGTTGTGTTGCTTATATGATTAGTATAATGCACTCGTTAATTATCAATCTAGGATTCGTAATCAATAGAGTTACAAGACACCAGTAAGAGAGGAAATTATAATGTCACGAGTATAGAAATAATATACATTAAGAAACAACTGAAACACACTTTGGTTGCCTTTCATAGAGAAGCTATCTACTCCATTGGGGCACATGCAAATATGATATGGAGTCCTTTGATAGAACAAATATGTTATCTGACCCATAAAGCTAACTATGCAATCACACTCTTGAACGAGAAATCACACATTAATCATCACACATCAATCACCAAGACATAGCATGGGTAGTTCAATAGCCAATATATTGAGTATGATGTGGTTCACAATATTCTATTGTGAACTTCACTAGTCCTTTTTCAATTATGTTTGACTACTGTTGCCAACATCCATATCCATTAAGAAAAATCAAATTCATAAGAACAGAAACAGAGCATATGTAAAACAGAGTAAATAAAGATCCCTAAGCAATTATATAATCGAAATCCTAAACTAAACTATACTGTTGTCATCTGAAAGAATCAAAGCTTCAACACAATTATACTATTGAAATCAAATGCTAACACTAATCTATAAGGATGCCAAACTTTGTTGGGCGATGGGCCCTTTCCGCTTCAACAGGTCAGCGAATGCAGTCTATAGTAAGTTGGCCTTTAATCCACACATCACTATTACTCAAAACCTCAAAACATGAAACTATACTAACGAATCAAATCACATTCATTCATAAATAATCAAGACATGGAAACAAATGACATTCTTCGATTAAACCTCAAATCAAGATATGTTCTACAATATGTAACTCTTCTTCACATGTTGTGATATTCTATCTCTCTACTACTTCTTCCATGCTTTCCATGTCTATTTAAATAGTCTTAGTCATGAAACACAAGGAGGTGAAATCTTTTACAAATCAACAATTGTCAAATTTATATATTCGGTTACATATTTTAAGTTTCATCTTCATGACATGAAGTGTATGAGCATGAAGCAATAAAAAAACTTTATTAACATTATCTTGCTAGAACTTGATGATTTCATAAACACTCAACAATTATCCTGGGCATGATCTGGAGCCAATCTTAGCATACTCTATTTCCTGTATTGGTACCGGATCGTGATAGTTGAGATTTGGTATATAGTACCGGACTAGAACAGTCTGTGATCGTTGGCACCAGATCGTGACAATGAATGGTATGTGGGTACTGGATCTGAATGGAAGGTGCGCTTGGTACCAGATTTAGGCAGTGGGAAATCTAGCACGTAAGTACTAGATAAATGAGTTGACATTGAAGTGTTGGACTTCATCCAAAGTTCAAAGGCTAAACATGGCAATTTTAAACATTAGTACATGAAATATTTACTCTCCCAGCTTAATACACCACAAAATGCATGAATTCAATTGTACTTTACCTTATGACCTTATCAGTGACTAGATGTAGGGTTCTCTATCATTGATCCAAGATTAGGTAGGCCAAAAAGGTATAAATGAGGAATATAATTTTGTAAAGCAGATGTCAATTTGGAGGCTCAACATCCCCCCATGCCAAAATCATTGCATGTCCTCATGCAACTGAAACATACTAAATTTTTTTCCAAAAATCGAGACTCCATTCTCTTTACTCCTATGGGTCAATGATGTTGACGATTGAGGCTTCTTCTTTCATCTCCCTTTTAATGACCCTAATGTATTGCAAGAGTCTTAGTACATTCTTGAGATTATTAGAAGTATATTCATGGTCATCTTGGAGTTGTTGGTTGGTTTCCTTCAATTTCTCATTTTCCTTCTTGATATACCTATCCAGTAGTTGATATTCCTTCACTTCTTGTTTGAGCTCCTAGTTTTGTTTTTGCAGCTTCCCAATATTATTCTTCATATGTTCTTTTGTGAAGGTCTTCATTGACCGTATTGTCTTTGGCTCGATGCATTCTCTTTCCTCCACTTCCTCCCTCATCCCACACAAAGTAATAGTATCTTGTTCCTCAGTCAAGCTAGGGATGTCATCCTGGGCTGACAGGTCTAGGGAGGTAAGATCTATTGGGTCTTCATGTGTATGAGGAATGACAATTGATTTTCCTTTCTTTTCCATACTCCTTGTGGTTATTTTATAAGGGGGTAATGGATTAGAGGTGCTCACAAGCTTCCTTTTATTCTTCTCTGTTTCTGGAATGGTTACAGGAGATTGTTCTATAGACTGTTGATCTCTACTCTTCTCTTTCCTCAAGGATTTTGACGTATGCCACCTCTCCTCAAGATCTACTGTTGATATATCTTCCACTAATTCGGGTTTACCTTTTTATTCTTGAATTTTAAGAGTCTTATTATCTGAGGAATAGGGCCTTATTTGTTTACTAGCTTTATCCTTTACTGCTCTGGAGGATGATGGGGCTGCCTTTCTCTTTTTCTCCTTAGGTTCCTTATTTTTATTTGGAGTAGGCTAGGCTTCTTCTACAGGTTTTTTTTATGTGGGAAGGTGTTGAGTGATGAGGGTTTTCCAACTAAACCCTTGCTTCTTGATCTCATGTATAACTAGCATTTTGATAAGACCCTGATGATAAATGCTAGTATTCTCAGTTTTGGATAGGGATTTGACACCTCTTACCATCTTGATCAAGCACATCCATAAAAAAATATGGGAAGACAATTTTAGGGCCTCCTTCAAAGTGCAATAGAATCCTAAGATGATACAATAAAGTTATGACATACATGCCCTCACAAGTGAGGAATCATTGAAGACTAGCAAGCATTGGATGATATTCTTCCTTGATATAGTTTCTAGAAATCCCCTTTTTCCAATCAGGGTGTTGATAGTCTTCCTTCAGAAATCATTGCCACATTTATTTATTGATTCCTACTCCTTTGAAATACTTGGCTCCACTGTTAGGTAGTCCCGTGGCTTCTCTTAAGGTTGCTTAATTGATGGTTAGCTACAGATTTCCTATGTGAACAATCTTGCCATTGTAACTCTGAACAAATGTATCAAATACCTTCTCATGAAAACCTGTGAATTTATCTAAAAATGGAATTCATCCCACTCTAGCATACTTATCTCTACATAGCTGGAACTCCTCGGTCTCCCTATAAATCTGGAAGATCAGTTCATGTCTACTTACAACCATCTTTATAAACTATAATTGAAAACTAGGTTGTAGCGCAAGGGTTTAGTCAGTTGTGAGCTTGAGGGATCAGTACCAGATGTTGCAGAGAGGAGAAGGCTCTGAAAATGGAGAGAGATGGGTAACAGTAGAAAAATGGTGATGGCTTCAATAATTCAGATGGTGAGTTTAAGTATAGGTGCTGCTAAGAAAAAATAAGACAAGATGAGGCTCATCTAGATGGCTTCACCACCCAAATCAACCATTTCATTTCTTCCCATTAGTGCAATGATGGGGATGAGATGTTTGGTATCAAGACATCATTGTTGTTTGGGATTGGCGATTGGACCCCTAAGTGACAAATTTTAGTGTTGAATCATGTGAGATAGATTCATGATGGTTTAAGGATGAAGCGCGTTCTTGGTTTTAGGGTCGTGGCTCATCATTATTGGGCATGCTCATTTCAGTTCATCCCCACATTCACACATTTTATGTGATTTTGTCCTCCCTCATCTTTTCAAGCGCTTATGTGGTGAGGGAATTGATTAAGGTTAAGCATATGGGTATGAGGGAAGTGAAAGTTAGGTGCATGGCTTTAATACTAAGGTCATAAGATCTAATATACATTTTCATACCTTCTGTAGTTTTATAAGAAAAGGAAAATAAATAATACCATGTCACCTTTGTGTTTACCATTGCATAACCAATACCCATAGCATATGCAACTGCCTTTGTATTTGAAGCTTGCAGATTTTCAAAGTGCATCTTTTTAGGCTGGAGTTTTCTGGAAGCTTAGTACCAGAATTTCCCGTTCTTTATGAATACTTCTTTATTATGTGCTTGTCTTAAGTTTCTTCTTTTGTGTCTGGTTCTACAGGGTTGTACGGTGAACAAGTTTATATCTGTAGATGAGATGTGAGTCTGAAAAAGATTCTTGAAAGGGCTATTTGACCCTCCCCCATGCCAAGTATGTTGCATATCCTTATGCAAAAAAGGTCCGACACATTGTTCACAAATGGAAGAAAATTGATAAGAGATGAGAAACCAAATTAAATTCCAAAAGTACATTTATCACCTAGCATATGATCCCATGCCTTTAAAAATTGAAATTTCCTTTCTTTTGATGACTTATTGACAAGGGAAACATTCAACAATGAAAATAGGGAGGTTTTTATATTTTTCGAGAAGAACAGATCCAACCTAACTTGTTTCAAAGATTTACTATCATTAGATGTTATGGATAAATTTCATCGTATAAGTAGATTAGACTCCCTAGTCAAGGATCCAGTCTTAAGAAGTTTCCTTCTTAGATAATATAGGCTTTAGATGTCATATCAGTAAAGTTGAATTAGGGTAGTTCTCAAATGGACATTTGATTGTAGTATTCATTTTGTTTATTAATCTGGAGTTTGTATCTTATAAGTGTCAACAGTGACCTTTGTTTGTAGTATTCATTTTTTATGACAAAAGTGAATTTTTCAATCAAATGAGTATAAATAAGACATTTATCAACCAGAACCCACAACCAACAATCTTGTTCAGTACTCCAGTGGGGTAGTTGTGATAATTAGTAAGAGACATACCTTCCCCAAGCAAAATGCCCCATTTCCAACAGGCATGTTCAATACCCTGATGGGTTTGCCTAGTCATACCACAAACCGATACCCTCTTCCAACAGACTTGTTTAGTATCCCGGTGGGTTAGTATCTTAAACCTTTTTTCCATTAGAGGATTCTTGTCCATCGTCACTTATTTTATTTTTTGTTAAAGAGTTGTTTTTCATGGTGACAGGGGAGGCTCATCTGAAAACCCTTTAACAGGATGGGATGGTATTGGGTTAGAAGGTATATTCTCTTATTTTAATGTCTTTAAAGATTTGTCTTAAGGAAAAATATACTTATGTATGCACATTTTTATAGTGATCCATATGTATGATTTGTTTGAGTTTGTCCATAAGAGAATGACCTAAAGTTACCTTAGGGTAATAATACATCCTCTTCCATAAATGTTTTCCTAGTGTGCCCGTGATAGAGAGTGTTCATATACTCATATGCTACTCTTTAATAAAGATAATCCAATGAATATTGTTGAAGTCTAGTTAGGGTGAAATGGTTACTTATAGTCTAATATACTTTTATCCCTTTAATCATGCTGAAACACTGGATAAAGGCAACTTCTAGACTTTGAATCAGATTAAGCATGGTTCCTTTAACGACATAGGTAAAGATTATGTCTTCTTTGTCAAGCAACAAAAACAAAAGAAATTAAAATATTTCTTAATAGCTAGCAACGGAACCAAAATAAATTAGAAATACTTCCCTTTATTCAGCAACAGAACCAAAATAAATTAAAAATACTTCCCTTTAGTCAGTAACAAAACCAAAATAAATTAAAAATACTTCTCTTTAGTCAACAACATAACCAAAAAAAAATAAAAACACTTCCCTTTAGTCAGCAACAGAACCAAAAGAAATTAAAAATACTTCTCTTTAGTCAACAACATAACCAAAAAAAATTAAAAATACTTCCCTTTAGTCAGCAACAGAACCAAAAGAAATTAAAAATACTTCATAATAGCTAGCAACATAACCAAAAGAAATTTGAAATACTTCCCTTTAGTCAGCAACAAAACCAAAATAAATTAAAAATACTTCCCTTTAGTCGACAACAGAACCAAAAGAAATTATTTCTTCATAAGAGCTGCCATTTGATTCTGCATTCGACTCCTTGGTTCTAGCTTAAGGGGTTACTACATGGATTTACATAAGTATAACATTATTTTTCAATTAGGTGATGTGTCCTGATAGTACCGTATGAGGACAAACTTCTGGTACTGGACCAACACAGGACTGTGGTACCGGACTAGAACAAAGTATTGTTGATGCCTACAACTAATGTTTTTAGAAAGTTAGTGAAAGATCAAATAAATTATAGAAATCGACTAACACAAATAAAATGCGAAAGTTAAAAAAAGGAGGTAGGAATCCATTGTTACCTTCACCTTATTAACAAAAAACAATCCACACCTATGTACAAAAATTTAAAAAGTAAATCAATCAATCAATGTGGATCAATAGGAAGATCTCCTTCCTTATCGATCACCTGCACATCTGAATTATGTAGCACACGTGTCATAAATTCCTCTTTTGACAAGGGTTTGTTATAAATTCTCAATCGGTGCCCATTCACAAGTAGTGGTGTTTGATGTTCGTCAATTGTCTTTATTCTGATTGAACCATTATCATAGATAGTTCCAATCTCGTAAGGTCCTAACCAATGGGTAGTTAACTTTCCTTTGGAGTTCTTGAACCTACTTCCATATAACAAGGCCCAATCTCTCGGTTGAAATTTTTTCTTTTTAAGATACTTGTCATGCCATTTTGTTCTCTGCTCTTGTACGAGGGTGGTTCTTTGAAGTTCTTCCTGCCTGATTTCATCGAGCTTATTAAGCTACAAGAGCCCTTGTTGCTGAGACTTTGTTGATGAGCTTTTCACAGGGTGGGTGGGTTGATTATTGGGGTNTGGGCAGGAATTGTTGTTGGTCTAGGAGGGTTGTGGGTAGGGTTGTGAGTAGCTTGGTTTTATGGTTTTTGATTGTCATTTATAGGTGCTTGTTGCTACTGGTTAGGGTTCAAGGGTGTTGTGAATTGTTTTTGTATAAGAGGGGGAAGTAAATCTTTCATATGAGGTGGGTTAAATATGGGTAGTAATTGGGAAATGTTTGCGGGATACTGTGGATATGTAGGGTAAGAGGGATTCCCATACACAGGCCCACTCCAACCTTGTTGCCAAGGTTGAGTTTGAGCTTGTTGAAGTGTCCATTGGGAATAGGGAATTGGAGGAGGACCCCATTGTTGTTGTTGTTATTGTGTATTAGGGTCATAAAATGCATTAGGTTTTTTTTCTCTCCAAGGCCTCCTAGAGGGGTATGGTTGTTCTTGTGAGACTCCCCCTCCCCTATACATGGCTTGCAACTCAAGAAAAGTTGGACACTCAGATGTGGGGTGTTCTAGATTGCATAGGCCACAAACTTCTATGACATTTAATGGGAATTCATTCTCAGGGTGCTTCTTTCGACATTTAGGACAAAAGATTGCAAAAACAACCTCTTCTTCTTGTTTCTTTTTGAGTTTTACGGTATCTAACTAGTTATTGATTGTGATCAAGATGTTTGTTTTAAAGTTATCCAATAAGTTTCCTCACTCAATTATGGTGACAGTCCCTGAGATTTGTCTTGAATTTATTCTAAAAGAATCTCTTGGTCCTTTGCCCATTTTAGCTTGTCCCCTTGAGTATCTTCTACAGTAATCTACAATTTCTGCAAAGGGCTTTTGGTGCACATCTCTTGAACTTAACAAATTTAAAAATTCTATGCAGTCATCTCTAAGACCTTTCAAAAATACAGTTCTTACTACAGTTGGGTCTATGGTGAATACTTTTGATTTCTGATAGTTGTATAAGAACCTTTCTAAGTAGTCTTCAAGGCTTTCATCTTCTATTTGCTGCATTTTGAAAATTTCATTTTTAGCATTATCCTTACAATAGTCTTGGTATTTCCGTAAAAATGTTTCTTTCATCTGATCCCAAGACAGAATTGTATTTTCTCCTAAGCTCATGAACCATCTCAAGACTGAGTGTTTTATTGTGGTTGGAAAGATCTTAAGTTTTTAGGCATCGTCTAAGTAGTTATAGCTTCTACATAATATGTCAAACTCGAATAAAAATAAGTTTGGATCTTCAGTTGGCATACCTATGAAAGTGGGTAATGATGATAGTGGGATATTCTTCATGTTAATGTTTATGGAAATATCCAACATGGGAAACCTGAAGGTTTCAGTCTTAGTGGCTACATTTTATTTTCTTTCTTCTTCTACCATTTTGCTAGGTGCTCCACCTCCACTGATAGATGGTTCAGAAAATGGGTTTTTTGTGTCTTCAGTTCCATCAGAAGGCTCACGTTCTAATTGCCTCAATGTTGATTCTCCAGTTCTAGGTTCTTCTTCTGGAGCCTCACTGGCTCCCCTTGAACTCTCTCCTAGTTGAATTTTTCCTACTCCAATGTCAATTGAATTAGTGGGGGGGTTTGTTTTTTAATCTTTAGAGTTTACAAATCTACCCTTATTATCTCTATATCTATGCATAAAAATTTGATACTTAACTCAATTGAAATCCTAATTCTATGTAGAAGGTAAGAAGGCAACCTGGCTTTGAAGAAACCCACTCTAGTGGTTGCGTGGCTCTTCACTCATGTCTTAAATGTTTTATCCTCCTCCCTCTAGAAGCCTTTAAAATTATTCAAAAAACCTATGCAAACAATCTAAGATAAAATCACTTCCTACTGTTGGCAACTCCCTGACAACGATGCCAAAATGTTGTGCTGCTTATATGATTAGTATAATGCAATCATTAATTATCAATCCAAGATTCATAATCAATAGAGTTAAAATGCACCAGTAAGAGAGGAAATTCTAATGTCACGAGTATAGAAATAATCTGGATTAAGAAACAAACTGAAACACACTTTGGTTTCCTTTCACAGAGAAGCTATCTACTCCATTGGGGCACATGCAAATATGAGATGGAGTCCTTTGACAAATCAACTCTGTTATCTGACCCAAAAATATAACTATGTAATCACACTCTTGAACGTGAAATCACACATTAATCATCACACATCAATCATCAAGACATAACATGGGTATTTCAATAGCCAGTATATTGAGTATGATGTGGTTCACAATATTCTATTGTGAACTTCACTAGTCCTTTTTCAATTATGTTTGACTATTGTTGCCAACATCCATATCCATTAAGAAAAAACAAATTCATAAGAATAGAAGCAAAGCATATGTAAAACATAGTAAATAAAGATCCCTAAGTAATTATATAATAAAAATCCTAAATTGAACTATACTATTGTCATCTGAAATAATCAAAGCTTCAACTAGTCTAACAATTATACTATTGAAATCAAATGCTAACACTAATCTATAAGGATGTTGACCTTTTTTGGGTGGTGGGCCCTTGTCGCTTCAACAGGTCAGCGACTGGAGTCTACAGTAAGTTGGCCTTTAATCCACACATCACTCTTACTCAAAACCTCAAAACATGAAACTATACTAATGACTCAACTCACATTCATCCATAAATAATCAAGACATGGAAACAAATGACATTCTTCTATTAAACCTCAACTCAAGATATGTTCTACAATATGTAACACTGCTTCACATGATGTGATATGATATCTCTCTACTACTTCCACCATCCTTTCCATGACTATTTAAACAGTCTTAGTCATAAAACACAAGGAGGTGAAATCTTTTAAAAATCAACAATTGTCAAATTTATATATTCGGTTACATATTTTAAGCTTCATCCTCATGACACGAAGTGTATGAGGATGAAGCAATAAACAAACTATATTAACATAGTCTTTCTAGAACTTGATGATTTCATAAACACTCAACAATTATCCTAGGCACGATCTGGATCCAATCTTAGCATACTCTATTTCATGTATTGTTACCGGATCGTGATAGTTGATATTCGGTAGATAGTATCGGATCTTAACAATACGCAATTGGTTGGTACCAAACTAGAACAGTCTGCGATTGTTGGTATCGGATCGCAACATTGAATGGTCTGTGGGTACCGGATCTGAACGAAAGGTGTGCTTGGTACCAGATTTGGACAGTGGGCAATCTGGTGCATAATTATCGGATAGCTAAGATGACATATAAGTGTTGGACTTCATCCAAACGTCAAAGGCTACACATGGAAATTTTAAACATTAGTACATGAAATATTTAGTCTCTTAGCTTAATAAACCACAAAATGCATGAATTCAATTGTACTTTACCTTATGAACTTATCAGTGACTAGAGGTAGGGCTATTTATCTTTGATCCAACCTTAGGTAGGCCAAAAAGGTATAAATGCGGAGTATAATATGGTAATGGGGATGTCAATTTGGAGGCTCAATAGTGCCGATGCCGAAAAGTATCTGGGATCAACGATCGATGATACCTATCACATGCTTTTCTATAGTTTAGCTTCGTCAAAAAAGTATCGATGCCGAATTGCATAAAGGATCAATGATTGGGGGAACTCTTTAGCGTGGTCGCAAAGTTTGTCGTGATCCTTTTAGATATTATACAATTCCGATAGGTGCGTCGGGTATCAGTTATCGGCAATATATTTTCTTCTTGATTTAACGACTATTTACCTAGTCTTTTATCGATGCCGAAAAGGAATTGGCTATCGATGATATCCTTTTATAAAACATTTTCTCAGACAAAAATTTATTTTTACCGATTACAATGAAGATTGGCACTCGACAATCGATATTTACCGATTGGTTCTTTATCGTTTTGAATTCCTTCCGATGTCGAAACTGAGTGTGTCGGGTGAAGTGCTTTGGCTTTTGCTTCTTTCTTTAGGCTCAAGTCATGGGGTTTTAAGGGTCCGAAAATAGTCTGAAAGGATAATGAGAGTCATGATAATAAGAAAAAGGAAAAACTTTTTTGCAAAACTGACATTGAATCAGTGAGTGCAAAAATCAAGTGGTACCCAAAGAGTAGAAAATTTACATAGGAATTTTAGGGTGTGTTGAGTTCTCAACACTACCCTTAGTCCAACGGACAAGTCGATACCATCAACAAAGTCCTCAAAACCATGCTACAATGTATCGTCAACAAACATAATACCCACTGGCATCATATGTTGTTTTTCTCTTTATGGGCTTATCGCATGGTAGTCAAAACTACCACCAGTTTTACACCATTCCACCTCATCCATGGGATCGAATCCACCCTCCCTATCGAGTGTGAAATCCCCACATTATGCACTACCATTGAGTTATTACCTAACACTTCTCTAATGGAGCAGCACCTGCTGACCTTAGAGTCACTTGATGAAGATCATAGATCTTCATTACAACACAACGAGGCAGCTAAAAAACAGTCCAAAGCCACCTTCGACCACCATGTCAACCTTCTCTCATTTAATGAAGGTGATCTCTTGTTATCCTATGATATAACCCAGGATACTCTCGGCCATGGGAAACTGGAGTCATTCTAGCATGAACCCTACATCATCCAACCCTTCCTCACTAAAGGCGCCTACATATTAGCCTCTCCAGAAGGATACCCTCTCAAAGAACCCTTCAACGGGTTGTACTTAAAGAGGTTTTACGACTAAGTTTAGCCTGCCTACCTTAGGTTTTTCTCTGTACACATTTGTATAGCTTTTAGTATTCTTTTCCACCACCATTCCTCATGTCTGATATATCATCTGTGTTTGACAAATGCATCATCAATCTTCCTATCACATCGATTACGCTAACGATGCCAGCCGTTGGACCTAGAATCTTGCTTTGACCGCTTAGGCCCTCTATACTCCCTCACATGTACTGCTCCACTCTAGTGGCCTATTTTTGGTCTCTTCCACCAACAACCAAGCTGAATATGATGTTGTCATTGGTCTCCTCGTCGAGGCCAGTCACCGCCACATTCGTCACCTTAGCGTTCTATTAGATTTCCATCTTGTCGTCCTACAACTCAACAATGTATATCATGTTCATGATCCTTGCCTCTTTCGCAAATACCTACAAGTTAGACACCTATCTCACAACTTTGATTCAATCACATTTACATATATTCCAAGATAACTCAATCAAGTAGAATATAACATGGCTAACCAAGTATTAGATTGGAATTTATCACATTAAACATCATTTTATCCATAGAATCATACATCTGTCACAACACATAGAAACAACACCATACATAAAAGCATAAAACAAACATACATGAATGATCCAAAATATATCCATATATATATATATATATATATATATATATATATATATCATCATCATCAAATTTCATACTTCTTTACAAAAACTATACATGTACAATTTCCCATAGGCTCCTGAGTCTCCTCATCCCTATGAGTAAAAAAAATGGGTATCCAATACCCTATACAAAACTGGGTCCATAAACCCATATATATACAAAAATCGACACTCAAGGTGCTCCCAGATCTAGCTCCCCCGTAGGTCCTCTGTTGGCTAGAAGCGACCCACCAGTTGGGGGCCCTACAGGTCCATGAGGCAATCGACCAGTCATCGTTGCCCCCACCACTACTACTCGATGGATAAAGGTCCACAACTCTCCCGGTACTCCCACGCACTGCTCTAGGACCTCCTCATCCTATATGTGGGCCCACATGCCCTCATGTACACCATGTAGAACCTTCTCAAAGAATATGTGCAGGTCCTCTAGAATCACCTCGACATCTTCTTGTGGACCTCTTGTTGGTCCAGCACTAGAATAATCTCTCTATCGCCTCTGTCCAACCCTCATCTCTACAGGTGTTGTTCGAGTTGGCCCCAAATGAGCTGACTCCCATACAACCTCCACCTCTCGCCCTCGGGGTCCCACATCTGCAAGAAAACACTAGAGATAGTGTCATCATCCATATACATATATAATCAATGTTATCTATAGAAATCACAAAACATAAAACCATAACAGAAACACATACCTCATTGATCCCAATCCTCTCTAGGAGGAAACATCATGTCTGGATCATGTCGATAATCCATACCCACGTATGGATATCTTAGGATAAAATTTGTCATCTAGTGCCACACTCGATCCACCATGGTCATTAAATAGTAGTCACACTCCCTGTTATAACCCTAAATTGCACCAGACATGCATACCTGGCATCATACCATCTTACTTTCTATCTTTGCCAATACATCACTGAACAACTCCTCTAAAAACCAATTTTTTTTTAAGGTGTACGTGCCCTGCACCACTACTTCCCATGTACACATTCTTGCTACACCACTACAGCCCACGTACACTCAAAAAAAGAACGAAAAATGAAAATTGCAAAGGGATACGAGTTTTTGGGCTATTACCTAACCATTTGACCGCCCATAGCTAGTCACCCCAAACATTACTATCTCTTTTGGCGTATAAAAGAAGGTGTTGGGATCACATTCCAGAGGGAAGAATGGGAACATAGAAACTCTACCCATTTCAGTAGTCCCCATTTGCTCCAATATTTTGCAACCACATTGTGAGTTTGAGCTAGAATTCCTTCTTCCTCCATTTCAAACCCTTGCCATTTCCCTAGAGAGAACTGAAGAGGAGAAGAAGACGTGGAAGCAGTTGGTGCATGGTGAAGAGGATCCTAGGACCGATTTCGAGGAGTAGTTGTTGGTCTCATATTGTAAATGACTTTTGTAAGATTAATATAAAGAAATACTTTTTCCGTCCCGCCAAATGATGTCTTAAAAATTTATGATTTGTTTACATTTTTTGTTATGATGTCTAACCCACTAATCCATATATAGAATGCATGCTTGTATTTTCTTTTTTTTCTTTTGGTGAATGCAGGTTGGCCTTGAGAGGAGATCTACAGTTGAGAAACAACTGAGCACAAAGCGATCGACACTGGATGCGGAGTTCAAGGTAGGATTACCGGATCCCTGTACTTTGTTTTTTATGTATAATGGTAGGGTAATGACAGGATAATTGTTAAAAGTAGGAGACTTTAGATGGTTAGCTCTGCCTAAACTTTCAAACCTTAGTGTAGTCTATAAGGGTTTTTCTCGCTATAGCAGAATTGGCGACTGTACTGGGGAGACCTCTAGGGTTTTTTGGGGATATTCTTTTTGGGTGCTTTAATTGGTTTAACTGCCTTTTTGAGTTTTTGTAAGTGTCAGAGTCTTTAAGGGATTCTAGTCTTCAATACCATTACTCCCTGCTTGGTTTGCTTGACTGTTGGTTTTCATGTTATTGAGAAGTTACAGAGGTGTACGTGGCCTGTATTGGTCATGCATGCGTACATACACGCCCTACCTTTGGAAAACCTGCGTACATACACAGGCTGCTAATGTGTCAGTGGTGTGCCTATGTTGAGAATTATTTTTTTAAGAAGAGAGAGTCATCCTCTTCCCTATTAGAAGTCACAATTCTCAGGGGTTTTCATGATCTATCCCTAGTCTCTGTTATAGCAGTTTGTATCCTAGGTCTAACCTCAACATATCTTTCATTTTCTCAAATATTTCTTGTGTTTTGTTTATAAGGGTTTTTAGACAAGTTTGAGAGTCTATTATGATCTACCTATTTGGTATTTTTAGTGACTCCCTGTGATCTGGGATGGGCCATAAGTCATTTCTTGGTCTTGACTTGTCATCATTTTCCCCTTTTTTGCTTTAGAAGAAAAGAAAATAATTCATTTTTAAATTTCTTGTTTTGAAGCATAAAACAAGAAAAAAAAAAATCATTTCTTTGTTTGGTAAAAGTAGTTCAGGTTAGTTTCTTTATTTACCAAGGAAAATGAAAGTTTTCTTAAGTTATTTACTTGAATACTTAGGACATTAAGTATCTTGTATTCGAGAAAAATATTGTTTTAAGTTTTTCTTTTCAAAGATCTGAGAAAAGTAGTTACGAAAACGTTTGGTGAAAGAGTTTAATTTGGAAAATCTTTATTTGTGAAGAAGGAGTAGTTTGTTTTCAGTTTCATCTTATGCTCTTCCCTTTAATCTCTTAAAGAACATCAATGGTTTGACTTCCATTCCTTTTGACTTAAGACAACCACTAAAATTAACGCTTAATTAAAAGTTATTAGACTTTGTGTTTGTAGGGTCCATCAATTTAGTCTAGGCTAGAGCCTTGATTTAGGATTGGAGAGGAAACTCTTCAAGGCTACAAAAACAAACATAAGATTTTGTGTTATGGAGTTCTTGAAATTCCAATAACCATGAAAGTTATCTGGGACCCCCCTCTAACACAGGGGATAAAAACGAGGTCACGCGTGGAAAGGTAGCAAAGATAACCCCTCAAAAGTCAGACCAAGCGTAGTGGGGAACACATATAGAGGGCTTATATTGGTATTCCATTGATCTCATTTTCCACAGATCTTTGTGGGTCTCTAATCCGTTTGAGTTCCTCAGTCGTCTTCAAAAAAAAATTCTTTTGATACCCTTGATAGGTTTCAAGCTTGATACCTTGTTCAATGCGGTCCACCCGACTGTCGATTGTACCCGCCTGGTGACTGCTCATGCACTGGAAATCTAGTTGCCTTTATCTTAGTGACTTACATAGGTGACTATGGGGGTTGTTGGATTACTGAGAGGGGGG
>SNQJ01S0008133.1:34331-58888 GCA_010110895.2 Picea sitchensis
GGTTCCTCTGCTGAAGCCGCGCCTTCTGGGTTGGAGGGGAAATCATCTTGGAAGGTGGATAAAATCTGAAGGAGGGTCGATATCTTTCCATCCATCATCTGCAATCGGAATTGGAGGTCCGCCATTCCCTGACGGAGTTCGAAGACCAGACCATGGAGAATGGTTAAACTTTCTTTCAACTGCGAGTCAGGGATGGAGTCGGTAGACTCATATGTGTTGTTTCGGGCACTTCGAACAGGAGGTGGCGCTCCCATGGGAGGTTGTGAGGAGCCCGCTATCGGTGCAAGGGAAGGTTCGATGGTTCTGGAGTTCAGTGGGACGACATGATAACGTGAAGAAGAGCCTGGTGAGCTGTCAATAATGGCTAAGCATTCAAACTGGGAGGCGAGCGGGGTATAGGAGGCGAGAGGTGTTATCTCGGACTGCAGAGGTGGTGAGGAGATCATGGAGGGTGAACCAAGGGGAGAAACAGAGGCACGAGGCCAAGGAGGATGTCATGGAGAGCCTCTTCACGACCGTCCTCTTTAACGAAGCATAATTTCCTGCGTTTGAAGGCAGAGAATGACTAAGTGTTCCAGGAAAATGCAGAGAGCCTGGAGAGGGCCAAGCGCTGTGAGCACCATGAAATTCCAGGCAATACCAGGGAAAGGCAGTGGAGGGATGTAGGAGTCGGTCGACGAACGAGGAGGAGAAGCAATTGCAGACGGAAAATCCATAGAGAAGTTCGTAATGAGGGTCAGGCGCACCAGAGTTAATGGTGCTGCAGCGACATAAAGTCGAATTAATGAATGGTCAAGGCAGCGGTCATTGGCATGAGCTCATCACATGGCTCCCTGCCTTGTTGGCCTGACCGCACTCCCTCTCTGTGCCATTTGGCTTGCACTAACACCCCATCTGGGGGATAAGACAATGCCTTTTGATGGAATATTGGCAAATACATTTTTCCATTATTTTTGACCATAAGCCTATTTCATTAGTGATGGAGCTCGTTCAGAACCTTGTTCCTGTCCCCCTAAGTTTGAATCACCTTTGGATCTCCTCATATGGAGGTCTCATTGAGGAGACATGGAGAATAATAATTAATAGCTATCCCTCTGTGTGGGAACAATGTGAAAATATTAAAGAGAATCCTTAAGTCATGAGTTTGATACTCATGCCACAACTTGTTTGATGCTAGGATGCAAATGGAATCAATAGAGAGTGAACCCCAACTATTGAAGCAAGAGGAGGCATCGTGGGTGCTCTTTCTCTTACAGTGAAACAAGAGGAGGAAGAGTTATGGAGATTAAAATCCAGGAGCTCTTGGTTAAAGCTTAAAATATAGGGTTATCAACATGACGTTCTTCCATAAGAAGGCTTGTACCTACAAACACCAAATTCATATCTACACAAATATTTGAAAACATACTTCAATGAGTTCGAAGACGTGAAGATCTCAACACATTGTCACATTGTCATGCATGTAAAGAAACAAATATAAGCTACAACACATGCAATCCTATAGATACCATACTTTTGTGATCAACACTGCATGTAAGGGCACTTGAAGATTTCCAAATATCTGACATTTAATAGTTGATTTATACTGATAGTGACAATTTTTGTGAGAATTGCATGGGGTAGATTGGAAATAGTAAGAGGACTTTTAAATATGGAAGTGTTAAATATGAAATTGTTGAATATTGTGAAACTTTGGCTAAAAAATTATAACTAGTGAATTTTTTGAAAAGGATAGCATAGTGTAACATTATTCTCAACATACATAACCCACTATTATTCATCTTGTTTTTTTCTTTTCAAATTAAAAGCATGGTATATTTTAAGTTTTCAAACATTGAAGGATTAAATTGATAATAACCCTTCAAAATGATATATGACATGCGCTTCAAATTTGAGCCCTGCCCTCCACTAATGCATCCCACCTTTGTGATTTTGGCTATAGGCCAAGGTCAACTTCGATGGAAGAATAGGAGCATGTCATCCACATTTTTTTATCCATATTAACCTGAATCTAGGTTTTGCTCTATTTTCTACCTAAACATAGGTTTTTCTCTATTTTCTACCTCTCTTGTAGTTCATACCTTCAATAGTTATCTTCCATTAAATCTCCTTTCATCCTAAAATACTAGCAAGTATCAACTCCCACTGTGTAGGGAATTAAGAACCAAGGATTAATGGAATTATGGTCACTTCCATAAATAAGAATTTCGTGACAATTAAAACTTCAACCAATTCAATGAAAATATGATATCACTAGAGTCGATGCTCACCAAGTAGTTCTCAATGCTTTAACGATTTGGTGTAGTCACACCCATGGTTTGTTCCAAAACTCCTTAGCCATGATAGAATATGGGGTTGATTTCCCTATTATTTCAATTATTTCACTATGTTGCTTAAGAACATTCAACCCATAAGGAATATGAGCAACATTATAGCTACAATCAAGCGAGTTTGGATTTTGGAATGGATGTTAAAATAAATTTGGGTTGAGTCTTGCAACACTCTTTGGATATTTTTGTTTATTTAGTAGGGGATCTGATTCGATGATTCAAGGTAAAGAAACATCAAAGAAGACAATGGAAGAATATATGAAAGTTACTTTAACTTTTATTTAAATGCCGAAGGAATCAATTGAATATGATATCAAAGATACAAAGGATACTACTGAGAACATGTATACATTGACACTCAAAAATATTTAGTGAGGATTAAAGTTTAATCTCTTATTCAATTAGGTTGGTAAAAAAATACTATTTGAATTATGTTCTTCATGTCTGAATGGGATTGAGACCTTCCTTCTCTAAAGGAAATGAGGGATATTGAGTTTCTTTGTTGTAGAAATATACCTGAAATATAAGGTAGAGTCTAAACCCAATCCATGGATACAAATAAACTTTTCTTTAAAGCCACCATATTCCTCATTTCTAGTTTTCTCTTTGAAATTTTGGATTCTATAAGATTGTTTCTCTTGAGAAATGAAAGGGATTACTGTTAAAATTTGTAGCATGCCCACATTTTATAAATAATATGTCTATTGTGTATGGAGCGACTTTAGTTTCCTAAACTAAATAAACATATGTTTTTTTGTTATTGTTTTGATATTTCTTTTCATTAGGCCTATTTGATGTCTCATTCGATATCTAAATATTCCACCATAAGATCTMCTTTAAGAAGTACATTGGTTTCTAAGGAAATAATCTTCTTTTAAAGATTGTGATTTATTAGAAATTGGAAACAAAAAATATTTTCTTTAGACTTACGAGGGAGATAACCATTTCAATTATTTTCTTGACTTTTCCAAGAGTATTTTTATGTAATTGCATCGAGGGACACACACTTTGCATTCCCAAAATGATTATTCACTTTGTATTTTAAAAGATAATTAGTCTAATTTAAACTTATAATAAACTAATCTTATTACAAAATGCATTTTTGTAACTTAAACTCATAAAGTACTAATATTGATAATCAAATATCCAACTTTATCACCTTCCTTTAATAGTGATACTGGAAACTACACCAAGTTTATATCTAAGATACACAAACTTATTTTTAGACTGAGCGACTCGAGTAACTATATATGTAGTATGCTCTTGAGTTACACAATATTGCAATTCTATTTCCTCATTCTCTACCAAATGTCAAATATAGTGGCAAAGCACTTGTACATACTTTGTTCACTCATGGAAAATAGGATTCTTGTCCATGTTCAACTTTTATATTTGGAATATAACTAGTAGCCTACTTAATTAAACAAGAATCTACAAGAAATGTTACCCTACACTCCACTTTAGTGGAGAAAAGTGTTATTGCATGTTGCTTTTTGCTCAACCTTGAAACAACCCCTATACTAAGGCTTAACATGTTACTTGGATAATTTTTAGCATAATTTTTAGATCTAAGTTAGGCTCTAAAATGTTTGCACATCCATCCACAATCACATCACAACTTATTGATATATTGTTAATGGTCACATAAGCCTTATATTATTCATTATAACCAACAAATATTATCTTCTAACATTTATCATATAATTTGATTATTTTCTCTTAAAGAACTAAAACATAAACAACAAATCCAAATGTTTTTAGGTAACTAACCCAAGGCTTTCTTCTTGACCTAGCCTCTTTTGAGGAGAGGATTTGTACTTCTTTTACATCACACATACTGAAAAAATATACAATGATACATATTGTTTCTTCCCAATATGTATTTGGAACAACTACACTCCATCATACGTTGACCCATCTTAATGATTGTGCAATTTATTATCTTCACAACTCTATTCCAGTAGGGAGTAAATGTTGCAAAAAAGCTATGAGAATGCATTTTTTTTTTGACAAAAATTAGCAAATTAATTAGAGCTAATTTCTTACTGTATGACTTAAATATTTGGAACTCAACAAAATAATCAAATTTCTGTTTTATAAAATAAACCCACAATTTCTTGAAAAAATCATAATAGTGAACAATAGAACATACCTTTTACTAGCCAATTGAACTTGTCCTCATAAGACCACAATATCACTATATACAAGATCCAAAATACCTTTGGCTCTCTAAGCTTTCCCTATTAAAGAGAAACATATGTTGTTTTCCTAAAAATAAATTTTTGTGAACTTTGTTCTTTTCTTCACAAATATTTAACATCCCAACCACCATTTTATCATTTTCTGAGAAAAAAAAGTTATTGGAAATTCAATTTCTCATATCTTTGATGCCATAAATTACTGTTGTTTTTATTTCTACTACGAATCACCAAGGTGTATGACTATGTCACTTCATCCACAAACATATACCAACCTTTCACCTTTATATTTAAAGCAATCTTATGATTTCTCCTCTTATTAATTACAGATCATAACTACTACAAATTCCTTTTAATGATGGACATAAATGCCATTAAAACATATTTGGTGGTGTTCAACAACCCAATCATTGTCAAAGGTTGATCACCATCTAGCTAAGTATTGTAAAAACTCAAGATGGTCCAATAATGATCTTTGTGAAAAATATAAAATGAGGTAACAAGCTATCACATATATCACTATAAAAAGGATAATTTTGAAATTTTTATTATGATAGTGTACCAAGGTCACCATTAGTATATAACAATGGTGTTTTCTAAACATTGGACTTTTAAAACTTTTTCACCGGAATCTGGAAAAACAAATCTTGAAAATGGGTTGAGCACCTTGAAAAACTCTCAGGGTACTCTGATTATACAGACTCAATCACTCAAATATAGAATTCCAATAATTTTTTACCAGATTTCAGTAAAAACTGATTGGAAAATATGCCCGTAAAAACTCCAAAAAGTGGAACATTTAGACTACCCATATAACAACACAAAAATATTTATATTTATATAGTTTTCATGTAAGAATAAATAATGATATTTCTCTAGTGATTGTTATTATTGTTTTTCATTAGTATATAACAATGGCGTTTTCTAAACATTGCGGGTTGCAAATCTCGCTGGATAGAATGCGTTGATGGTTGTTTTCATTAATGGTAACAGTAGAGACAGTATGATAAGAAGGATAAAAGCTCAGAGGAATAGCCTTGAAGAAAATGCTAATCAAGCTTAAAGAGGAAAAAGGGAAGAAGAGTCGCTGACCGTTGATCCCATCCAAATTTCCGAAGAACCAGACCGACGTATTTAAGTCGCGGAGATATTCCATCTGAAAAAGCCAAGGTGAAATCCCGATTGAATCGAGACCGTCAAATCCAGAAAGGATCGACCATCATCATACCAGACGGACGGGTTCGACTTTGAAATGTCAAATCACTCGCCAATGAAAACTCAAATCCATCGCTAAACGCCGAGACACGATTTGATCGCAACCGCTAATCAAGAAGGGATCTCGACCGCTTAATTTGTATGGACATCGCATATCGTGAGGCTCCTCATCGGCAATTCGGATCGGGATTCATAAGGCAAAGTTCACTCTATTAACTAAATCTCCGATTTCACGATATGCAAAATCCCGAATTAGTCAGGAACCGCCGATCAATCCTCACCCATCGCCAACGTAATTCACGCCAACTAAAGTGACACGGCAATAAATCCAACATGCAGGACAGTGTGGTATCGGAGATTCGGACCTGAGTTCATAATATTGTGAACATGAGTATCAAGAACCAAATCGACACGCTGCATTTCCTCGATAAGAGGTATAGGTCAGGGCCACCCGTGGAGTTAATGCAGGATGTGTAAGGAGTACGAGGACGTTCCGAATCTAAGATATCGCGAGTCTGCGGGATGAATGCACATTACCATTGTAAACCCCGAAAACCCGACGAAGTGGTATGGTGGTGGTCATTTGATACCGGTCATATTGGCAAATAGCCGGCGGGGCTAAGCTCTAAAAGAGCAAATCTGAATCGGAGAACCTGAGATCCCGAAAGTATTACGTGTTCTCGACATCGGGTAAGTGCTCTAAATCACATATGAAAACCCCATGGATCTCGAACTGATCGCATTATCGATTGGAGGGTTGTTGTTCCTCCTCACTCATTAACGCTTCAATTGTAAACTGCTAAGGAAAACCGACTGGAATGATGAATCGGTTAGCGCCAAATTGCTGCTAGATGTCGTTGGCTCTCCCAATGAAAGGGGAAGTGGAATCTAAAAAGAGATGCGGCAAAAGAAAATGAGCAGAATCAATCGGGTTAATCGCTCAAAGAAAAATGAGTAAACAAGAAGAAAATAAGATGAGCAGAGGAATAAAAATGAAGAACCGTGCGTAATCCAGAAGAGGAGGAGAGAACATGATGGACGTAACAAAAGCAGAGTAGAAATGACAGAAGACTTGGACATTGCAGGAAGACATGTTGAATAAGATAAGAGTACATAACAAACGTAAGACCGGAATTGAAGAACAAAGAAAGACCGGTAAGAATTGATTTATCCGTAAAGTTGAATGTGTATTTCTAACCATTTATATTCAAGGGAGGTTGAGAGGTGCTCGGAAGGAATGTTGTCCTCATAGTTTCAATTGGTTTCTTGAACACGAAGTTGGAGTCGACCGCTTCTGTTCGCAGGTTCATAGGGTGGGCGGGTGGTTAGGGGAGAACATATGTTCTTTATAGGTTGGTGCCTGTGTGAATCGAAGTTGGTGCTTCCATCCGGGCCATCGGAATAATTGTGGAGTTGGTGCTTCCTTCTAGTGGGTGCTAGAGAAACGAGTTGGAGCTCTAACAAGTTAAAATTTTGTAAAATGGTAGCAAAATTTCACATAAAGTTGGTGCTCAATTATAGATGATGTACGTAACTTAAAAGACTACCGCCTATCACTTCAAGAAGAAGAGGTTTTCCCTTTATGTGTTTCGTGAAAATCAAGGTCAGGTGTATTTTATGTGTGACTGATGATCTTTACTCTACTATCCATACATCAGATGTCGCTTGATAACACATGAAGAAATATTAATAATTGTTAAGAAGGTGTAAAATTGTTTGCTTATAACAATCGATTCACCCTCTCGCTGTATTTAGTATTTCCAACAATTGGTATCGTAGCAGGTTACCTTTAGAAAGGTAGATCTGTAAGTTTAAACATGACGAGTCATGAAGGGACTTCAGTCACTAAGCCTTCTTTTTTTTTGATGGAACAAATTTTGCCTCTCGAAGATTAGAATGAGAACATATTTAATGGCCTTAAAAGTTGATGTTTGGGATGTAGTAGAGGATCTGGATATAATAAAGCCCGTTGTGCTAGCCACCAAGGATGCTAAGTTAGAATTTAGTTTTAACGCTTAAGGGAATGAATGCTATTCTCGAATGGACTTGTCAAGCCGAAGTTTGTAAGGGGATGCATCTTAATAATCGCTAAAGAAAATGTGGGACAAACTAATTAATGTAGCTATGAAGGAAATGAGAAAGTAAAGGCGCCAAACTTCAAACATACGCATTGAAATTTGAACAACCTAAGATGGCACCGAAGATGAAACAATTAGCAAGTATTTTAAGAGTTGAAGAACTCTAAATGCCATGAAAGGTCTAGGTGAAACGCTTGATGACTCCCTCTTAATTCAGAAGATTTTAAGGTTCTCACCTGACAAATTTAATCCAAAAGTCTCTCAATAGAAGAATTAACTCCGATCTTAACACTCGCCTATTGATCAACTCTTGAACTCTAACTCATCGAAAATGAGGATAAACAAAGATAAATCCAAAGACTAGAGAAGCTTCCTTTAAAGTGCATAATAATGTCGATTCGTAATTTGATGAAAATTGAGGAAAATTTGTGGGTAAAGATTAAAGAAAGGACTGAAAATATCAAGGGTGCTGCCTTCAAATGCTTTAACTGTATAAGATAGGCCATTTTGCTTCTAAGTGTCCCCATCGTAAAAGGACCGTAACTCTGCGGATTTAAAGCAAGCATATACACAAATATAATAAGAAGAAAAGTTTTATTGCAAATAATGAAAATTCCTCTAGGATCGATAGTGACTCATCCGACATGAGAATAAGCCAAATGATCTTTGTACTTATGGCCAAAGAGGATCATGATACGAAAGCACAAATGAAGCGATAATGAGGAAGAAGATGTGGTGGATTTGAAGGAGAACTAATCAAGGTAATCAAGAAATTGATATACTCAGATCTAAAACAAGTAAAGCTAAAACAAGTGTTAACACAGCTTGAAAAAGACAAGAAAGAACTCCGAAGGAAGATCAGAGTTTACCAAAGGTGGAATTAGAAGAGGCAAAGAAGATAGAAGATTTACAATCGAAACAACAACTCCGCCGAGAATAAACTCGTGTGAAGCACTAGAAGAAGAAATAGTAAAGACCAAAAAGAAATGGAGAAATTCAAAGGACTGTATCATCAAAAATCTGCCAAGTATAAAAGCACAGAAGAATTAACCTCCATTCTAAATCAAAGAAAGAAATCAAAACCCAAAGTCGATCGATATGAAGAAGGATCAAGTAGTGATCATCCAAGTAACAAAGAATCTATCAAGTTTGTCAAATCCTCAACATCGATGAACAACCACTCGGCAGACAAAGAAAGAAAACCAGCCATCAAAGTGGAATGGAAGGAAAAACCCCAGAACGTAATTTGTAGACCAGAAAGTTTATCAATCTCCTCAAAGAAGACAGACTTTTCAAGGTACAAAAATTTCTTCATGGTTGCTTTTCCTAATTTTGGACAAAGCTATAAATTGTTCTCTAAGATTTAGATATGAACAATCAAGATATTCAATGAATGTCTATCTACCACAACAAAGAATGATACAGCCAAGCAAAAAACAATCACATGATTTATAGTTTGTGACTGTTTGTTGCTTGTCTGGAAGAAGGTCACAGGAGAAATACAACAATAAAGGCTATGAGCATAACAATCGCTATGAGCTTTTATTCAGTGGAACCAGAATGCTACATTTGTCATGATTATGGACAAAAGGCAACAAACTGTCATCTAAAGAAATATAATCCAAATCAGAATCCCACCGTTGAAAAAATGTCAAAGCTCCGAAGAAGAAAGTAGATGACAAATGTGGACCGGCACCATTTCCAAAAATAAAAGTAATAGGAGTCCCCGGTATATTGACAGTGGACGTTCAAAACATATGACAGGTGAAAAGAAGGAATTTTCTAACTCTAGGTGATAGAAAATTAGGAAATGTAACCTTGGAAATGATGCACCAGAAAGGTGAAAGGTAAAGGAATTGCATTCCAAATAACTGAAGAGAAAGCTCAAGATACCGGTAGAGAATTTGAAACATATATTTAGTGTCGTACTAAGTTTGTGACCGAGGATGTGAAGTTGTTTTACCTCCAAAGACTGTAAAAACAACTGATCTGTGTAAGCTATTGCAAAAGGCATAAGAACCGAAAACAATGTTCATGTTTTAAAAGAAGAAGAACAAGTAGAATGCAACTTAAGCAAGTATGATGAAAGTTATCTAGACAGGAGACTTGGACACCAAATTTTGATCATATAATCAAGCTCAAAAAATGGGGCGAAAGGTTCAAGATATCAAAGCCATATGATTATGTCTATAAGCCTTGTCAGGAGCTCACACTGTGATCAATTCAAATCAAAACCTTCCCTCAACAAAATCCCTCTACAGCTAGTAAATAATATGGATCTATAAAATTTATCATGAAAGAAGGTACTGGAAAATAAAATTACTTTATGTCGATTATTGATGATTATTCAAGACTAACGGGGGTTGCATTTTGGAAAGGTGTAACTGGCACCGGTACCCCAAAGTGTTTATACTTAATCGAGAATCAAACAGAAAGAGGATAAAGGTAGTAAAGGTCTCGATAGAGGAGGAGAGTTCAGCTCAAAGCTTTGAAATAATTGCGGATAAAAATGGGACCAAAAAGAGAATACACAATTCCAAGGAATCCACATCAAAACAGAGTTGTTTATAATGTGCCCAAGACAAAGAATTGGCAAGATCACGATGAATGAAAGGAACATACCGTAGACATACTCCAGGGAAGCAATTCATACAAATGTTCATTCTTAACAAAAGCTCATCTCGCACTGCATAGTGACAAGACCCGTTATGAACTTTGGTTTTGAAGACCCGCTTCAATCAAACATTTTAAAGTTTTCGAAGCACATGTTATATCAAAAAATTTACGAAAATATCGGCAACATGATGATGTATCAATGAAGTTATCTTCTTGGCTATGCTACAAACAAGAAGGGTACAGACAAGAACAAAAAGACCGCATAAACTAGTTTAATCAGATAGATGTAAAAGTTGATGAAGAAATTCCATCGAAATATAGTGATGAATCAAGAACGAAGATACAGTTGAATATGAACATGAACATGTCCAAGGATTAGAGATAGAAGAGGTCAACTGAAGATGTGAACATTCAACCGATACAAGTCAACAGAAAGAAAAAAAATCACCCCTCAGAGTTATCAGAAAGAATCATCCTGAACCAAATAATTGGGAGATATAAATAAAGGAGTTCCAACAAGAAGGAAACCGACACATACGTATCAATATCATGTTGCATTTTTTATCTATGATTGAACCTACAAATTTTGAAGAAGCTAGCCAAGAAGAAGATTGATTAGGAGCAATGAATGAAGAGTTGGATCAGATTGAGAAGAACACTACATGGGAGCTAGTCCCTAGACCTGAAAATAACTGCTAGGCCCAAATGGTATTCAAGAATAAAATGAATGAAAAAGGACAAGTTATTAGAAATAAAGCCAGATTAGTCTCTAAAGGATATGCACAAGTTGAAAATCAGGACTTTGATGAAAATTCGCACCAAAGAGGCAAGATTGGAGGCCATCGCATCGTTTCTTTGGTTTATTCTCGCCATAAAATCAAAAGTTTATCGATGATGTTAGTCATTCTTAATGGAGATCTAGAGGGAAGAAGTGTATATGGAGCAACCTCAAGGACTTTCATTGACGTTAATCCTAATTATGTTTGTAAGTCAAGAAGGCCCTATATGGACTAAAACAAGCACCACGTACCTGGTATTCTAGATCTGACAAATTTCTACAAGTAAAGGGTTCAAGAAAGGTATCATTGACAACAATCTCTACATTAAATCAATGGTGATGATTTACTAGTTGTTCGGGTTTACGTAGATGATATTATCTTTGGTTGTACTCATGAATCATCCGTCTAGTGGTTTTCTAATTCTACGCAAACAGAATTTGAAATGTCCATGACAATTCCCCTATTTTCTCAGTTACAAGTAAAACAAGGATCGCTGCATCTCTTTATTTCTTCAAAATATTTGAAAGAGATATTGAAGAAATTTCAGATGGAAGATTCTTCTACAACAAGACAATTCCATGGTGGTTGGCTGCAAGTCGAGCAAAGATGATATTCACCCGATGTTGATCAAAGAACATATCGTCAATGATAGGCAGTCTTCTATAAATCACAACATCCCATCCTGATATACCAAGCCGCTGGAATGGTATTCGCTTTCACCAAGCCCTAAAACAAAGTCATCCGGAAGTCAGCTAAGAGAATATTTAAATATCCTAAGGGAACAATGACATATGGATTGTGGTACCCTAGAAATCGACTCACTAATTGCTTATCTCGTGACAGTCGACCGCAACCAGGTTGATGAGAGAAAAGCAATCAGCTGGAGGAGTGGCGTGACTCATTAGGTTGCATGGGTTAGTAAAAGCAAGGATCCATTTATTATCCACTACAGAGGCGTAATACATTGTCACAAGCACTCACGTGCACACCGATTTTATGGATGATACAAACTCTTGCAGATTTGAAGGTAACTTCACACTCCATCCCATAACAATTCATCATGGATAACACCGCCATAAGTGTTCCAAGAATCCTCGCTCTTCATTCCAAAACTAAGTATATTCCAATCAAGTACCACTTTCTCGTGAGAACAAGTTACAAATATAATTGTTCAATTGAACTATATGTCCTCTAAAGAACAAATTACCGACATTTTCACTCAAAACCATTGGTCACACCCCTTTGAATATCTTCAAAATTGGGGTGATAATTGCGTTTAAAAGGGGATCACTCGTGTCGGGGAGTGCTTATTGAATATCCTGTGAAATTCCTAAATGCCTCTAAATGATAGGGGGAGTATAATCCGCAACAAGATCAGTGGAAGAATGTTTTCTTGACATTGATGTCAAACGGGGAGAAAAAGAAGGAGGCGAGTTCTAAATGTTCGGAACATATTCGAACCTGATTTATTAAATGCAGAGAAGAGTCCCATTGGTCGTAATGCGAGGAGAGCCGAAGGAATGTAAGTGTTGCCATCAATGCCAAAGGGGAGATTGTTGGCAAATTCGGTGAACAGGCAGTGTAAGCTTGTCATTTGATGGCAAGTACAGTAGTGGAGGTGGTGGGATAAGAAGGATAAAAGCTCAGAGGAATAGCCTCAAGAAAAAATGCTAATAAATAAGAACTTAAAGAGGAAAAGGAAGAAGAGTCGCGATCGCTGGATCGCGATCCAAATTTTCCGAAGAACCGTGGATCAGCGATCGCATGTATCGCGAGGGGAGATATTCCATCTGAAAGCCAAGGTGAAATCCCCGACTGAATCGGACCGTCAAATCCAGGCGATCGACCTGATCACCGCATCGACCCGGGGGTTCGAGACTTTGAAATGTCCAATTATTTTGACAATGAAAACTCCGAAATCGGGAAACGCGATATTACGATTTGATCGCAACCTGCTAATCAAGAAGGGATCCGGACCGCTTAATTTGTATGGACACGCGGCAGCCCGGATAGCCTCACTCGTTAATTCGGGGATCGGATTTCATAAGGCAAAGTTCACTCTACAACGAATCTCCGATTTCGCGATATGAAATCCCCGGATTTAATCAACCGCCGATCAACTCAATCTATCGCCAACGACCACGCCGCCTAAAGCGACATCGGCACAAATCCGGGCCAGAGGGACAGTGGCATCGACAACGGAGTTCATAATACATAGAACACGATGCATCAAGAACTACGAAATCACGAAATGCGATTCGATATAAGAGGTATAGGCTATGTACACCCAAGAGCACGCGGTGACGTGTGGAGTAATAAAATAGATGTCTGGAATCGGCATATCGCAGCTCCTGGGGATGAATGCACATTACCATTGTAAAACCCCGAAACCCGACAAGTGGTACATGGTGGTGGTCATTTGATAGCCGGTCATATTGGCAACAGCCAAGGGGCTAAGCTCGAAAAGAGAAAATCGGGAATCTGAGAATCGGAGATCCCGAAAGTACATGTGCTCGACATCGCAAGTGTCAAATCGCTGATGGCAAAAACTACGGGATTCAACCGCTAGATCGCATATCGACGGAGGGTCGATGTTCTCACTCATTAACGCCTAATTGTAAACTGCTATGAAAACCGACCGAAATGATGAATCTATAGCCAGTTGCCAAGATAGATGTCGCTGGCTCTCCCATCGAAAGGGGAAGTGAATCGTTAAAGAGATGTGTATAAAAGAAATGATGAAGACCGAATTTGGATAATCAAGCCTGGAAGAAAAATGAGTAAACGCGAAGAAAAATAAGATGAGCGTAAGAGGGAATAGAAATGGAAGGAACCGTGCGTAATCCAGAAGAGGAGGAGAGCAAACATGATGACGTAATCGTAAGGTATAGAATGACAGACTTGGATACGTAGGAAAGCGCATATGTTGAATAAGATAAGAGTAGCGTAATGAAGGAACAGTAAGACCAGAATTAAAGAACAAAAAAAGACCGGTAAGAATTGATTTATCCGTGAAGCTGAATGTGTATTTAACCATTTATATTCAAGGGAGGTTGAGGTGCTCTGGAGGACTGCTGTCCCTGGGTTCAAGTGGGTGCTTGAACACGTGAAGTTGTAGCTTCCATCCGTTGCGTACCAGAGAAACTAGGGTGTAAGGGTGGTGCTAGGGAGAATGTGATGTTCTCTCATGTGTTGTAGCCCGTAACTGAAGTTGGTGCTTCCATCCGCCGGTACCGGAATACTCGTGGAGTTGGTGCTTCCTTCGCGGGGGTGTTGTGGAGAACCGAGAGTTGGAGCTCTCTAAGTTGCAGCCTGAAAACAGAGGTAGCAAACCACATTGAGTTGGTGCTCAAATAAAGATTATGTACAGAACTTAAAAAGACTTCCTATCATTTCAAAGAAGAAGAGGTTTTCTCCCTTTATGTACCGTGAAAAATCGCTCTGTGTATTTTATGTGTGACTCGATGATCTTTACTTCATCGTCCATATGATGTATGTCGCTTGATAACACATGAAGAAATATTAATACCATTGTTAAGAAGGTGTAAAAATTGTTTGTTTCTTTATAAACAACTCCATCTACCCCCTCTCACTTGTATTAGTATTTCCAACACATTGGACTTTTAAAACTTTTTCACCGGAATCTGGAAAAACAAATCTTGAAAATGGGTTGAGCACCTTGAAAAACTCTCAGGGTACTCTGATTATACGTGACTTAATCACTCAAATATAGAATTCCAATAATTTTTTACCAGATTCAAGAAAATTGATTGGAAAATATGCCCGTAAAACTCCAAAAAGTGGATCATTTAGACTACCCATATAACAACACAAAAATATTTATATTTATATACTACGTAAGAATAAATAATGATATTTCTCTAGTGATTGTTATTATTGTTTTTTATTCATCATACACCTAATTTTAGACTTAGTTTAAACTTTCTATGTTTTTATTTTCATAACTAGATTTAACCAATGTAAAGTTGTGATTTAGCCAACAATTTTATTAACACTAGTGCTTTAGTTTTTTAAAAATTAAAAACTTAAAACATTTAAATTACGCCCAACTTTTTTATAATTTAATACCAAGCTACTCTAAATAATATATTGACAAAGTGCAAGCTTAGTGAAATAAATAGTTACATGATGAAACTGATTGTATATTAGATGAATCATTACCAAATAATTATACAAAATTCAATAGTTAAACCTTAGTTAAACATTGATTAATTTTTTTTTTAATTATTAAAATAACAGATCATGATATATACTATCCATGGGAAATAAAGATATATATAATTTTACTTATTGTATGGAACAAACCTAAATTATTCAAAATGGCCTTTGAATAATTTTGCTTATCAATCAAATTATTACTTATTTGAAATTTTTAATAAGGCTTTGTCAATCAAGTCATTACTTAATTGACAAGGATTTGTTTCCTGTTTTAGATTAATAGCATGTCGATCTTTGAATTATTTAGTAGAATATCATTTTGGACTCTCGAATGTCTTCAAGAGATTCCAAATGTTTGGACCATCTAAGGTATTGTAGAAAATTCAAAGCCAATAGAGTTTATAAATTGTTAGAGAAATAGACTTACTAATAAATTTAAAATATTTTGTATTTATTAAAATGTTTAAAACACAAAACAAATAACAATGAAAAATCCTAAAACCTCTGTGCAAATCAATGAATAGGCAGGCTTAATCTGACCGAACTCATTACATGTTCAATAGAAATAACAATACATTTTTCATACATAACAAGCCCACCACCAGTATCGTATCTCATATGAAAAGGAAACTTACACCCAATGCCTTGAATATATTACTTCAAATCAGGAGGTAAAATTCCAGAAGAGGGAGGAAGATCCTATGAATCATGCCTCTCTCATATTTTAATGATGGTGGGAAGCTTGAGTGTGCCCACTAGCGCAAAAGTTAAATTTGCAATAAACTAATACAATTATCAGACATATCTTTAGTAGGAATTATTCCACTTGTCATACAATTCTGCAAAGGCCCGAGTGCACTTTTCCTTCTCTTCCCATTGATCATGAAGCTCAAAAGAAAAGGACTTGGTAGCATGAAGTCGGAGTAATCTCTTATCATGAAATATTTTGATTACTAAAACCAAAACAAACAGCTTGCCACTGATTAATAAATTCCTGCATCCATGTAGAAATATATAAGATGTCTAACTAGTTGTTAGAAAGGTCCTTAAACCAGCCCCACTACACAATTGATGGAAATTAACACCAGAGATATACCTAAATTACCTCACAAACCTTCCAAAATACAATTAAAATGTGAAAAAAAAAAACATTTTCCTGCTCATCTTTCATAAACAATTTGTCCAAATATAGACAACGGGACTGGAAAATTGGCATGTGCCACACAACGTTAAGAAAAACCTTTTTTGAATATCTACTCACAACCATTGATACCACCACATCATAGTGGGTTGTCTGACTATTGACATCACTCGCTTCGGTCGAGTTAGTCACAACAGGACTGCACACTTAATGGACTAGAAAATAACACCACCTGTGCGCTGAGCCAAGGAATACACCTTCCAACGGATATAAATGCCTATCATGAGTTTTCTACTAAGGGATGTCGGCAGATATGTTCAGGAAAAACTRTGTAGACTAGGYGRGATGGTGTCAACCATGAMTGCATAGAATTGCAATTTACATAGTGGGTCTCTGAGAAAAGAACAATTTTCATGTATCCATATCACAATCCAAGTTTTTTGTTYGCCTTCTGAAAGTAATAGTGCCATGACAGACGGTCACTAATAAAAATTGATTGTTGCACATATGAGCAATCTCGCATTGTTAATCTTTGCATCAATACATGTTTACTCCAATATCCGCCACAACTCGTTGCTTAAAACTCTGCACAACCAAGTAAGGCTCACTTTGTCGATATTTGCATCAATACAAGACCTGAATATAAGTATCCCTTTCCTTGACAAATAGGAAAAATAGAGGCATGCAGGTGACCTTCATTGAAGACCGCTTCCATGTATTCATAAATCCCATCTCATATATTGTATACTCATATAGGAACATAGGTGTATTCCTCATGAAACATTGTTGTGATACCATGTTGAATTTTCACATGCATGGCTATCATAAACATCATATTATGATTTTATCAAGTTTAGATATTGTTTCAAATTGAGCAAATATAACAAGAATGAATGTTTTTCAGAATTATGTGCATCCATCGTTGATGACATTGAGAAAGACAATGTAAGTTTTTTGTTTCTATTTTTGTGTTGTTTATTATTTTTAGTATCATGGTAATGTTTTCATTTTATTTAACATGAAAACTTTATATTTTATTTTTAAAGGATTTTGCTGAACAACTTTCACATATGTTAGTGGGTATTTACTCTATAGAGAATGATATCATGGATGCCATCAACGATTTTCATATTGAAAAGACATAAGAATGAAGGAAAAAGAAACATAGAGTAATGGAGGTTGGACCTGCAAGAGTAGACAGAGAAGAACATGAAAGAAGAAAGAAAAATCCTCATTCTAGAAATCCTAAAAGGGTTACCTTTGAAAATGAGGAAACTCCAAATGATTATTTTGTTGAGATTGGTCCCAATGAGGTTATCACTCCTTCTCGTAAAAAGAAAAAACAAGATAAATGCAAAAGAGAAATGGTTTATGATGAGTCTATTCCTATTGATTATGAAGAAATCATTGATTTAGATGAAACACATTTAAATAATAAGAGGAAGAAAACAAATTTTGATAATGTTCAAGAAACCATCGTTAGCTCAGAGTATTATAGTAAAAGTCCTAAAGGTAGCAGGAAAATAATAACAACAGGTGTTGATCTAGAAGATGGTATTATGAAAACAACACAAAATTCCATTTGAAATAGAATGAGGACGGAAAACTTAGTTGATGATGGCCACACATTTCAGTTGAATGTGAAACAACTTTATAAACCCACAGAAGGGCAGGAAAAATATCAAATTAGAAAACCGTATCACTTGCATATTCACAATTTTAAAGCATTGATTAGGTACAATCCATATGCACATGTGGTTAACTACATAGTTCTTGTTGAGCTAATGGAGGTTCCTACGAGGGAAGAATTTGATAGATCAAATTTTTTTGACTACAAATATTATGTGATTGGAGGAAATCATTCTGCAGAGGCTAGAAGAGAATTGATACAAGAATATCCCAATAATCCTCTTTTTGAGACAGTCAAATGCATAATTTATGTCAATTTAACAGATTTAGAAGCAAAGTTACCGGCATGGGATCATAACATAGACAATGAGTACAAAATGTATGACCTTCATTCAAAGAGTGAGATTTATCCATACTAAATTTTCTGAAATATGTCGTGGGGAGAGATCAAATGTTGATGTTAAGTTTCAGTAGCAATGTTGTATGGAAATAGGATTCCCACTTGATGATGAAAATACAAAAGAAAAAAATTGCAAAGGAAGTGATATATTTAGAGTTGTGGATAACTATTTTCAATTGAGATTTTGAACTGGACAAGTATGGGATTTGATAGATGAGATCTTCACCCTATGGGAAAATATTAGTATAAAAAATCAGAGAGTTAAGAAGGCTAAACCATTGATATGTGGCACAAGTAAGACATGTCCTGACATGAAAAATCTTCTTGATGATATGACTATAACACCTTGGAGATCAATATAAGGAGTGAAGGATGATAAACTTATCATAACTATATTATCACGTGTTAGGTTGGGATAATTGTCAATGGAAGAAATGTGTGATGAATTTAAAAAGTAAGTCTGTTGTGTTATTTTTATTTATGTTAGGACTGTAAGAAAATTGTTTTTTTTTTTAGTTTAACAATACTTTTGTTTTATTTAGTTAGAAGGTGTATATGAAAATACAAGAGGAAATGGTCAATATGTTGAATGAATAAAGTTGGGATGATGTTAAACTCAACTATCCAGATTCAAGCTCTTCATCAGTATTGAAGCAATTTTTTGTTGCATTCAAAAAGGTATGTTGATTTATTACATTCATATTATTCGTTTGTAATTTAATTTATTTATATTTTAATAGTTATAGATATATAACTATATGTTTGTTTGTTTCATCAAAGATGCCAAAGAAGAATGCAGATGGAGTACCTGAAACTTTCAAAAGTTTTATTCAAAAAACCAAGTTTGAATGAGAAAGAAGGAGACGTGTTTAAAATGTTCAACTTGATGACACCCTTGATCACTACATTTGGAATGGGCTCGACACTGCTCAATATAAAGTGATATTAGGTGATTGTGAAAAACTTGTGAATATTGTTCCTAAAAAAGAATACTCCCTAGTTATTGCGGATATCCCTCATGGTTATAATATCCAAAACATTAGATATGATACTGAGCCTTATACTTACCAAGCTTTCAGTAAATTGGTTATGGGATTTACATAAGTTACAATATAACCATTTTGGATATTTCTGGTATTTCATTTAGACACACAAAAAAGATTAGTACTATCAAGCTTCAAAAGGAAAGAAAAGACAAGGATGCAGTTTATTTGGTAAGATATTGAAAGTGTATGTTTAGCAATTAAGATTAGAAAACATTTTTATTAATTCACAAGTTAATTGAATTTGCACTTATTTATGTTACAGGCACAAGCCTAATATTTAGAGCTCCAAGAAAGAATCATTTAAACGTGATTTTGAGAGTATACATCTTGCAACCTGGACAAAAGATGATTCTTATAATTCTATTCTTGCCAATGCAAATGATGGAGAGACTCCTAGTAGTACATTGGTATACAATGTTGTGGTTAAAAAGCTAACATATGAGGAAAATTATTTTAAAGGAGATATGGAAAACCACAAGAATTAATTAATTATCTTATAGATAAATTTTCAAATGAAGTATATTGGGTTTTGGATTTGTTCTCGGGTTCAGGTAAGAATTATGATCTAATATTTATGAAATCATACTTCAATCTTATATTATTTTTAATTTATGTCTTTTTACAGTATCTAAATTCATTATTTATTTTGTATTTGGTGATTAGGTACAACATTAGTGTGTTGTCTGCATAAAGGAAGGAATTGCATAGCCATTGAAAGTGACACAATGCAGTGCAGTTTCATTAAACAAAGAATTAATGTTATTCCAACTCTTCTAGATGAAATGCAAGAAGTTGGCTTGAGGAAAGGAGATTTTAGTGAATCAAAGGTGGAAAAATTGTCAAAGGAACCTCAAGTACCATTAGGAGGAATGATTGGAAATGATCACTTTGGAGAACTTGCAGATATCAAAGAACCAATGGAAGAACAAAAGACACAATGGAAGCACAAAATGACGTTGAAGAACATGATAATGTGTCTGTTTAGAATGATGAATTTGGGATATATGATATTGTTGATTATTTTAAATATTCCTTTGAAGACGATGCTCAATTTTGCAAATTTTTGATGAGTTATAACTGTAATGATTTGACTTTCATATTTTAAAATAAGAATAAAGATGTATCAATTGTTGTTTTGTGATGAATCTTTTTTTTTTTTTTTGTATGTGAATCACTATACATTGAATTTTTTTATTAAATGTTGTCATTTTTTACTTCAAATGTATAAAAATATGAAGGAAAATGATAATTTTTTATAAAATTCAGACTTTTTTTGTTCAATTATGTCCATAAAAATGCATTATTTGACATGTTATTTTAAGGAATATGTACCAAAATGTATAGGTTTTTTATTATATATGGCTATAAAATGTGTATTGTTTTTTCTAAATATTAAAAAATAGTGTTATTTAACTCAAATGTTTTTCGATTTATTGAAGTAAAGGTAAACAATGTGTTAAAAATGATGTTTTTCGCTATATTTAAAAAATATGGAACAATAAATTAATTAAGGAGAAAAAATTATATGGAAAATCATAACTTAAAAAAAGTAAATGGTAAAAAATATTTTTAAGATTGAAAGAAGCATGGAAAAATGACTAAAAACAACGTTGAATAAAAAAACATATTTAGAAAAAAATTGAAAATAGATGAAAAATAAGCATTTAAAAAAATAATGTGGAAACATTTTGGATCGAAAAATTTAAAATATCATAAACCACCTAAAAAAGGAGGGGGGGTGCTACCGGTAGCACCATTTTTAAAAACGAGGTAAAAATTTACACCCCCCAAAAAACGAGAACTCTGTAGAGTTCTTGTTAAGTTGGTAACTATGTTTTTTGTTCATGTGATTGAAAATATTTTCTTTTTGATGGGCATTGGATTGTAGTGTTTCCTAATCCAAAGTAGGATTTATAGTGAAAGGAACCTTGCAAGTAGTCTCGAGGCTATGTCTAAACATGTTTCTTATCTATTAGACTTATCTTTGTTGGAAGACCTTCAGACAAGTCCATATCTACACATATCTAGGCATAACTAGCGATAGATGTGGGCATAGCTAGCAATATGAAAAAAATCTTTGGTGTAGTGCATATCTTCATAGATGTGTGCATAGTTAGTGATACAATGGTTTTTTGTTTATTTGCAATGGAAGTGGAATCAGAAACCTTTGGAGAAGTCCATGTCTACACATATGCATGCATAACTGGTGATATGTTAATTTTTTGTTTATTTGCAACATAAGTAGAATTTTATGTCATTTTGCATCTTCTAAGGACACTTAAAGCACCGACATTGAAGAGAGAGCCTAGGGAGCCTTATCCAAACAAGGGTGGTGGTGATATTGTCCTTGAAAAATCAAAGGCGGGGAACCGTGACATCATTCACACATGGGCTTACCCACAACTAGGGAATTGATTTAGGATGTGATCCCAATATGTAGTTGAGTCAATCTCCAGAGTGAAAAATCTTTTGGCACACAGATAAATGAAGACTTCTTGGATTTTTTATTTACACAAATAGATGAACACCGTCGAAATGGACTTGGAGGAGCTTCTTGAATCAATAAACATTTATCTCAAGAGATGGATTCATGAGTAAGAACCAAATTGTGACCAATGTCCTTTCAAGTGTAATAATTGCCATGAGTATCGCCACTTTGTTAAGAACTGCAAGAAATCTTAGTAAAAAAGGATTTGAATGCAAATCCGAAAGACCCCAAGGCCTTTCCACCAATGAAGGGAAAGAGAGGAAACTCAAGGGAAAGAGAAGAAAATCCTTGCAAGCTAACATGGATCTAGAAAAGCAACCATGTTTGAAGAATCCAATTTGTATACAAAGAAAATATATGAATATGTTGGAGTGGAGGAATAAGAAACCATGATTATTGCAAATAAATAAAATGAGATGGTAGAGAAACGACTAATCAAGATGTAACAAAATACCCCTAAACCCCTATTCTTATGATCTCAACCTTTATGGATAATAGAGTAGCAAATCCATGAGGAGGAAGCATGAACCTCCCCCAAAAAGAATAGAAATCTTTTTCAAACTCTATGGATCACCACACAATAGAATTTGGCACAACATATGTGGAAGAGGCAAGTGGAGAGCTAGTATAACAATCAACAAAGAGGTTTTCCATGACAATAATTGATGCAAAGCAACAAGATCTCACTCCACTATGCAACTTGACTCGAGGTTGATGAACAAATCCACCCATGATAAGATATGGAACAATAAAGGGTTATGAAGTAGAAGAAGTATAAGTACTTGTGAAATTTGATTAGAGTAAAAAGTACCATCATTGCATTGTTGTTTAAAACCAAATTAGAATATTACTTATAAAATATTTTATCTAAAAGGGAACCCATCGAGTCTTTATATACATTAAACCAAATTAAAATATTATGCTTATAAAATATTTTCTTTGGAAGGAAAGCCACATGATTATTGTAAATGCTAGGGGCACCTTAAAGAGGAATTGGAACACTTTGGATCCTCAACACTTTTCTTTAGGCCATTGGGATCCCAAACAATCATGATATCATTGTTCTAGTGGGACACATGTCCATTCAACTATGTGTAAAAATTGGATGTCAAGAAAATATGATGGGATTCTCTCAAATCGTTTGGGACAGGGCTTGCCCCCAAAAATAGTATCATTGCACGAGATTTTAGCTTGGTATTAAATAGTAAGTAGAAAGGGTTGAAATATATATTTGATACTCTTGTAGAGAGACCATGGACGATATCATCTTGGACCTAGACTTGGTTGGGATTAAACCAAAATATGACGATTGTACATGGAATAAGAATAAGTGGGTATTCTGCACATAGTTGAATGATTGGAATTTCTATAAGACAATTCCTTTTGATGGAATATTGGAAAATACATTGCTCCATTATTTTTTACCATAAGCCTATTTCATTAGTGATGGAGCTCACTCAGAACCTTGTTCCAGTCCCCCTAAGTTTCAATCCCCTTTGGATCTCCTCATGAGGAGGTCTCATTGAGGAGACATGGAGAATAAGAATTAATGGCTCTCCCTCTGTGTGGGAACAATGTGAAAATATTAAAGAGAATCCTTAAGTCATGAGTTCGATACTCATACTGCAACTTTCTTGATGCTAGGATGCAAATGGAATCAATAGAGAGTGAACCCCAACTATTGAAGTAAGAGGAGGCATCGTGGGTGCTCTTGCTCTTACAATGAAAAGGGAGGAGGAAGAGTTATGGAGATTAAAATCTAGGAGCACTTGGTTAAAGCTTAAAATATGGGGATATCAACATGCCGTTCTTCCATAAGAAGGCTTGCACCTACAAACGCCAAATGCATATCTACACAAATCTTTGAAAACATATGTGATTGAGTTTGAAGATGCGAAGATCTCAACACATTGTCACATTGTCACGGATGTAAAGAAACAAATATAAGCTACAACACATGTAATAAGAAAATCATACATGTAGATAGCATACTTGTGTGATCAACATTGCATGTAAGGGAACTTGAATATTGCCAAATATTTGGCATTTAATAGTTGATTTATACTCATAGTGACAATTTGTGTGAGAATTGCATGGGGTAGATTGGAAATAGTAAGAGGACTTTTAAATACGGAAGTGTTAAATATGAAATTGTTGAATATTGTGAAACTTTGGCTAAAAAATTATAATTAGTGAATTTTTGAAAAGGATAACATAGTGTAACATTATTCTCAACATACATAAACCCACTATTATTCATCTTGTTTTTTCTTTTCAAATTAAAAGCATGGTATATTTTAAGTTTTCAAACATTGAAGGGTTAAATTGATAATAACCCTTCAAAATGATATATGGCATGCCCTTCAAATTTGATCCCTGTTGTAACACCCTGTTTCCCCCAGTCTGTAAAAATAACTATACTGGCCAAGAACTATGGCAGACTCAAAGATGTGAATGC
>SNQJ01S0008133.1:58898-79528 GCA_010110895.2 Picea sitchensis
ACCTAAGTGCGGGCCCCAGGTATTCGCCAGTCTTGAAAACCCAAGTGCGAGACCTCCTGTCGTCACATATCCTGAAATCCCGATGGAGGAAATCCCGAAACAATGGAGTATGTTTAGAGTTTGGTGTTTCGGAGTTTCGACTCCCGGGAAACCCAGGTGCAAGACTTCCTGTCGTCGCATATCCCAAAATCCTGATGGAGGAAATCCTGAAACAATGGAGTATGTTTAGATTTTGGTGTTTCGGAGTTTTGGCTCCCGGGAAACCCAGGTGCGAGACTTCATGTCGTCGCATATCCCGAAATCTCGATGGAGGAAATCCCGAAACAATGGAGTATGTTTAGAAATTGGTGTTTCGGATTTTTGGCTCCCGGAAAACCCAAGTGCGAGACCTCTTGTTGTTTCATATCCCGAAATCCCGATGGAGGAAATCCTGAAATAGTGGAGCATGTTTAAAGTTTGGTGTTCCGGAGTTTCGACTCCTGGGAAACCTAGGAGCGAGACTCCTTGTTCTCACATAATGTGAAATCCCGAAAAGAGAAATGTTGAAATGGCTTAGCACGGATAGATATGGTGTTTCAGTGTTTCGACACCCGGGATATCTATTGGCAAGTTCTCTTGTACTCGCTAGTCCCGAAAACTCGAATTGCGAAACCCTGAAATAATAATAGTGCAGACGAGATATGGTGTTTCGTTGTTTCGACACTCGAGATACCTATCAGCAAGTTCTCTTGTACTCGCTAGACCCGAAAACCCGGTTTGTGAATTCCCAAAATAGGTTGAGCGACATATATATATGTGTGTGTGTGTGTGTGTGTGTGTGTGTGTGTGTGTGTGTGCAGGTTTCAGAGTTTCGGCTCCCGGGAAACCCAAGTGCGAGGCCTCCTGTCCTCGCACATCCCGAAATCCTGATGGAGGAAACCCTGAAGGTTAGAGTACCAAACTTATTCTGTCTTGATGTTAATCTCTGTAAGCGGTTAGGTCCATTTCGGGTTTCGTCCCTTCGAAAGTCAAGAAAGTAAGGGATCGCTTGCCTCACGACTCCCTGTATCGCGATAGCATAAGTGCCCCCTCGATAAGGACTGTGGGCATAGCCACGGTCATATGAGAAACATATAAAGGGAAAGGAGGGTTTGCGCTAGGCTCCTTAGGATCTCAGGGAGCATTGTCCCTCAAGAATAAGGAAAGAAAGCTAAAAAGTTTCTAGCCCCGTGGTGGGTGTGTTACACCCGCCCTCCACTAATACATCCCACATCTGTGATTTTGGCTATAGGCCAAGGTCAACTAGGATGGAAGAATAGGTGCATGTCATCCACATTTTTTTATCCATATTAACCTACATGTAGGTTTTGCTCTATTTTCCACCTAAACATAGGTTTTGCTCTATTTTCTACCTCTCTTGTAGTTCATACCTTCAATAGTGCGCTTCCATTAGATCTCCTTTCATCCTAAAATGCTAGCAAGTAACAACTCCCACTGTGTAGGGAATTACGAACCAAGGATTAATGGAATTATGGTCACTACCATAAATAATAATTTCGTGACCATTAAAACTTCAACCAATTCAATGAAAATATGATATCACTAGAGTCAATGCTCATCGAGCAGTTCTCAACGCTTTAACAGTTTTGTGTAGGCACACCCATGATTTGTTCCAAGACTCCTTAGCCATGATAGAATATGGGATTGATTTCCCTTTTATTTCAATTATTTCACTATGGTGCTTAAGAACATTAAACCAATAAGCAATATGAGCAACATCATAGCTACAATCAAGAGAGTTTGGATTTTGGAATGGATGTTAAAAGAAATGTGGGTTGAGTCTTGCAACACTCTTTGGAGATTTTTGTTTATTTAGTAGGGGACCTAATTTGATGATTCAAGGTAAAGGAACATCAAAGAAGACAATGGAAGAATATATGAAAATTAATTTAAGTTTTATTTGGATGTCGAAGGAATCAATTGAATATGATGTCAAAGATACAAATGATACTATTGAGAACATGTATACATTGACACTCAAAAATATTTAGTGAGGTTTAAAGTTTAAGCTCTTATTCAAGTAGGTTGGTAAAAATATACTATTTGAATTATGTTCTTCATGTCTGAATGGGAATGAGACCTTCCTTCTCTGAAGGAAATGAGAGATATTGAGTTTCTTTGTTGTAGCAATATACCTTAAATATAAGGTAGAGTCTAAACCCAATTCATGGATACAAAGAAAATTTTCTTTAAGGCCACCATATTCCTCATTTCTAGTTTTCTCTTTGAAATTTTGAATTCTATAAGAGTGTTACTCTTGAGAAATGAAAGGGATTACTGTTAAAATTTGTAGCATGCCCACATTTTATAAATAATATTTCCATTGTGTATAGAGCGACTTTGGTTTCCTAAACTAAATAAACATGTTTTTTTTGTTTTTGTTTTGATATTTCTTTTCATTAGGCCTATTTGATGTCTCATTCGATATCTAAATATTCCACCATAAGATCTCCTTTAAGAAGTACATTGGTTGCTAAGGAAATAAACTTCTTTTAAAGATTGTAATTTATTAGAAATTGCAAACAAAAAATATTTTCTTTAGACTTACCAGAGAGAGAACCATTTCAATTATTTTCTTGACTTTTCCAAGAGTATTTTTATGTAATTGCATTGAGGGACACACACTTTGCATTTCCAAAATTATTATTCACTTTGTATTTTAAAAGATAATTAGTCTAATTTAAACTCATAATAAACTAAGCTTATTACAAAATGCATTTTTGTAACTTAAACTCATAAAGTACTAATACTGATAATCAAATATCCAAATTTATCACCCTCCTTTAATAGTCATACTGGAAACTACACCAAGTTTATATCTAAGATACACAAACATATTTTTAGATTGAGAGACTCGAGTAACTATATATGTAGTATGCTCTTGAGTTACACAATATTGCAATTATATTTCTTCATTCTCTACCAAATGTCAAATATAGTGGAAAAGCACTTGTACATGCTTCGTTCACTCATGGAAAATAGGATTCTTGTCCATGTTCAACTTTTATACTTGGAATATAACTAGTAGCCTACTTAATTAAACAAGAATCTACAAGAAAGGTTGCCCTACACTCCACTTTAGTGGAGAAAAGTGTTATTGCATGCTTCTTCTTGCTCAACCATGAAGCAACCCCTATACTAAGGCTTAACATGTTTTTAGCCTAATTTTTAGATTTAAGTTAGGCTATAAAACTGTTGCGCATCCATCCACAATCACATCACAACTTATTGATATATTGTTAATGGTCAGATAAGCCTTATATTATTCATTATAATCAACAAATATTATCTTCTCACATTTATCATATAATTTGATTATTTTCTCTTAAAGAACTAAAACATAAACAACAAATCCAAATGTTTTTATGTAACTAACCTAAGACTTTCTTCTTGACCTAGCCTCTTTTGAGGAGAGGATTTGCACTTCTTATACATGACACATACTGAAAAAATATACAATGATACATATTGTTTCTTCCCAATATGTATTTGGCACCACTACACTCCATCATACATTGGCTCATCTTAATGATTGTACAATTTATTATCTTCACAACTATATTCCACTAAGGAGTAAATGTTGCAAAAAAAACATCAAAATGCATTTTTTTTTTACAAAAAATAGCAAATTTATTAGAGTTAATTTCTTACTTTATGACTTGAATATTTTGAACTGAACAAAATAATCAATTTTTTTTTATATAAAATAAACCCACATTTTCTTGAAAAAATCATAATAGTGAACAATAGAACATACCTTTTACTATGAACTTTTCCTCGTAAGAACACAATATCACTATATACAAGATCCAAAATACTTTTGGCTCTCTAAGCTTTTCCCGAAACATATGTTGTTTTCCTAAAAATAAAGTTTTGTGAACTTTATTCTTTTCTTCACAAATATTTAACATCCCAACCACCATTTTATCATTTTCTGATAAAAAAAATATTGAAAATTTAATTTCTCATACCTTTAATGCCTTAAATTACTATTGTTTTTATTTCTATTACAAATCACCAAGGTGTATGACTATGTCACTTCATCCACAAACATATACCAACCTTTCACCTTTATATTTAAAGCAATCTTATGACTTCTCTTCTTATCAATTACACATCATAACTACTACAAAATTCCTTTTAATGATGGACATAAATGCCATTAAAACATATTTAGTGGCGTTCAACAACCCAATCATTGTCAAAGGTTCATCACCATCTAGCTAAGTATGGGAAAAACTCAAGATGGTCTAATGATCTTTGTGAAAAATATAAAATGAGATAACAAGTTATCACATAGATCACTATAAAAATGATAATTTTGAAATTTTTATTATGATAGTTTATTAATGTCACCATTAGTATATACCAATGGCTTTGTCTATAATGTTTTAAACTTTTTCATCAAATCTAGAAAAACTTATATAATATATAAATTATAGATAATTAGAAAAAATCAAATATTTCCCTTATATAAATTATAGATAATTAGAAAAAAAAAAAAATTAACTTTATTTCCCGAGGAGGGGACAAAGCACGCACATCAATCAGTAAGGTTCTTTCACCACTTGATCGACTTCGAGACTTTGTTCCAGGTTGGGGTTCCAACGACTATAAAAGTCACTTGCACGCATACCAGACCGAACGCCTAGATCGCCCCGCTCCTTCGCTTGCTCACTTCTCCGGCTCGCCCCCCACTATAAAAGTCACTTGCACGCATACCAGACCGAACGCCTAGATCGCCCCGCTCCTTCGCTTGCTCACTTCTCCGGCTTGCCCCCCTCCATTTGCTATTCTTTCTTTTATCAGCATGTTTCTCCGGACCAGTGGTTATCCCGCGGAGTTGGAGGGCGGTTCAGGGTTCGGGGAAGTAAATGACCCGGACCTCCTAAAAGATCTCTAATACCTAAAATATTAGCTCCCAATAAACCACGAGATCTCCCCTTTAAATTGTAAGTCTCATATTGCTCATATTCCAATCAAGGTTACATATATTCAATATTAATATTTTATATATAGATGTAGTAAGTTTTAGTTACTTCATTTAAACAAATCTAGGTTGATTTATCACTTACTACTCAAAAGTAAGCATGGATGTACAACTCAAAACCGGACAAAACCAATCAAGGTTACATATATTCAATATTAATATTTTATATATAGATGTAGTAAGTTTTAGTTACTTCATTTAAACAAATTTAGGTTGATTTATCACTTACTACTCAAAAGTAAGCATGGATGTACAACTCAAAACCGGACAAAACCAAGTATTATCATTCATTATTGTTGCAAAAGTCCATTGAATATCCTCAGTAGTCTTAATAAACAATTGTTTAGTTAATTGTTTCTTGAGCATTCAGATTTCAAATTCCATTAATTTGACTCCACTTTCTCCATGAAGCAAGAGTCACTAATGCATAATGGCATTACCTGAAATCAAAAGTCTCCTTCATGAGTCATGAATGCAATCTTATCTTGATCTTAGAGTTGGATACCTATTAGATAGTAGCATGAATGACGGTAATTTTAGAAAAGAACTTGGAGCCATGTAGCTCATCCATTAAATCATTAATGTAGGGCATGGGAAATTTTGTTCTTGATAGTGATTTGATTCAATGCTACATAGTCAATACATAGGTGGTAAGAGCCTTCTTTTCTCATCACCAAAACAATTAGGGAAACATAAGGACTCTTGCTAAGAGTGATGATCCTAATTTCTAAAATATCTTTCATGATCTTTTCAATCTTATATTCCTAAAAATGCCCATATTGATAAGGGAAAAACACCATGGGACCTTTGGTGGGGTCCATCTCAATAACATGTTCCATAACCCAATGTGGAGGATGTCCCATTGGCTCTCCTAGTGGTTGGTGGAATAAGTGACTATATATATAAGCCATCAAATACCCAAAGCAACAATGACACCCCCAATATTTATAATAAAAAAATCATTCACGAGGCCATATCCTTCCATAGAAAGTTCCACCTTATGCACCACACCCTCACATTGTATATGCGTATGGTGTTGTGTGATGATGGGGAAACACCCAAAAGTATCTAGATGGAGGCCTCATCACTTAAATTGTTTCTTAAATGTACTTCGAGGATGAACCAAAATAAGGACTCTCTATTTTTTAATATAGGCATAAAACTTGAAGCTATCAAATCGACCCAACACAATCTTTACAACAAAGGAGACCAAGGGTTTTTCCCATTTCTAAGGGAAGGGAATGGTTTTGTAGGTTTTTTTCATTATCAATTTCTTCATGAAGAGTATATAATAGGTTCACATTTTGGATATAGAGTAGTGTTGGTCTTCAACTATAATTTTTTTTGGGCATTATAGAAGTGACCCTTAACCGAGGTTTATAGTATCTACTACAAGGATTTGAATTGTGAGGGTTAGGGTTTTTATCAGGCTAATAACTAGGGAATTTTTATATGGGTTGGAATACATGGTTTTTTATAGTGTAAGTTTCTCAATTTGAATATTTGTGTACTTAACTGCAACATCTATATTAGGTATACGAGTCATTTTGTTTATAAGCTTGTTATGTGTAATAATATTATATTTGTAAAAATGTCACTTTAGTATAATAAGATTCTAATGAATTGTTTAGTGACTTAAATATTTAGTTAGGGATTTATTAGGGCTTTCGCCTCTCCACGGATATAAAACATGGTTTATCCCCTTTCTTATGCATTTCTATCATTTTATCGATATAAATCAACTTTTTTTTGGTATTACTTAGACACATGTTCCTCCATTACTCGGATTCATAGGGCCAATCCACGTGTGGGTGTGTAAGTGCCCCCATTTTTTGTGCTTAATTTATATTATTAGTGTTCATTTTTCATTTATGTTGTAGTAGTGGCCACGGTTGGTTACAAGGCCATTGTGAGTTTATATTAGAGCTTAGTCAATTTTGGCTCTTTTTGTTTAATTATCATTCTCATTCTCAAAGTTGGGATCAAGGAATAAATCAAAATATTGTGACTAAGGAATGTTTGGAAGAAGCTTTCATGAATTTCATAGAAGAAATGAGGTGGTTAATGCAAGGAAAGGGACCAACCAAACCTAAAACTTCACCTTGCAACCTAATCTTTCAAAATGAAGAGGAGGATATAAACCCTTAGAGAATTAAGTGTAACAACCCTCTGAGGTCATCACCACCATGGAACTCTCATAGACCCACTTACAATCTCTAGATGAAGATATTGATAAGGGAAAAACACCATGGGACCTTTGGTGGGGTCCATCTCAATAACATGTTCCATGACCCAATGTGGAGGATGTCCCATAGTCTCTCCTTGTGGTTGGTGGAATAAGTGACTATATATATAAGCCATTGAATACCCAAAGCAACAATGAAACCCCCAACATTTATAACATAAAAATTATTCACGAGGCCATATCCTTCCATAGAAACTTTCACCTTATGCACCACACCCTCACATTGTATATGATTATGGTGTTCTGTGATGATGGGGAAGCACCCAAAAGTATCTAGATGGAGGCCTAATCACTTAAATTGTTTCTTAAATGTACTTCGAGGATGAACCAAAATAAGGACCCTCTATTTTTTAATATAGGCATAAAACTTGAAGCTATCAAATCGACCCAACATAGTCATTACAACAAAGGAGACCGAGGGTTTTTCCCATTTCTATGGGAGAGGATTGGTTTTGTAGATTTTTTTCATTATAAATTTCTTCATGAAGAGTATAGAATAGGTTCACATTTTGGATATAGAGTAGTGTAGGTCTTCAACTATAATTTTTTTTGGGGTGTTATAGAAATGACCCTTAAACCAAGATTTAGAGTATCTACTACAATGATTTGAATTGTGAGGGTTAGGGTTTTTATCAGGCTAATAGCAAGGGGATTTAACATGAGACTCAATTTATCCCTCTTCCTTGGTCCTTCTATCATATGTATAGCACTTGCTTTCCCATAAACATGTTTTTTTTTTTTAATAACCTCAATATGACTTGCATCTCTTCTAGCTCTAACAATGGCCTTTTCATACATATGATGCTAAAAAATTCTTACCTCATTCTAGGTATCTCATTGCATATTGGAAATAAAAATGTCACACGCTTGATATAGAGGAAGTTTGGCCCAGGACACAATAAATAGAACTTCTCTATAAATTCTCTAATATGCATGTCTCATTGGAAAATAAATTCATGAGATAAATGCCATAATGTTCATCCTAGTTGTGATATGTTCTTTGAGTTAATGCATTTGAAAAATCACTAAAATCCCCTCTAGGATTTTTGTCAATCCATTTTTCTCTCCAAGTATGAACTACCCTATCCAGATTCTAAAGAAATACACTCAAATTATCCTCTTAGTTGTACATGTGCTACACCTTGAACAAGAGATTAACTTTTCTTAACTAACTATGCACTTCGACTTCACTACCAAAGTTGAATTGTAGTATCTTCATCTAGAGATTGTAAGTGGGTCTATGAGAGTTCCATGGTGGTGATGACCTCAGAGGGGTGTTACACTTAATTTCCTAAGGGTTTATATCCTCCTCTTCATTTTGAAAGATTAGGTTGCAAGATGAAGTTTTAGGTTTGGTTGGTCCCTTTCCTTGCATTAACCACCTCATTTCTTCTATGAAATTCATGAAATCTTCTTCCAAACATTCCTTAGTCACAATATTTTGATTTATTCCTTGATCCCAACTTTGAGAATGATAATGATAATTAAACAATAAGAGCCAAAATTGACTAAGCTCTAATATAAACTCACAATGTCCTTGTAACCAAACGTGGCAACGACTGCAACATAAATGAAAAATGAACATTAATAATATAAATTAAGCACAAAACAATGGGGGTGCTTGCACACCGACACGTGGATTAGTCCTATGAATCTGAGTAATGGAGGAAGATGTATCCAAGTAATACCAAAAACTAGTTGATTTATATCGATAAAATGATAGAAATGCATAAGAAAGGGGAAAAACCCCTTTTTATATCCATGGAGAGGCGAAAGTCGTAATAAATCAGTAACTAAAGACTTAAGTCACTAAACAATTCATTAGGCTCTTATTATACTAAAGTGACATTTTTACAAATATAACACTATTACAAATAATGAGCTTATAAACAAAATGACTCATATACCTAATATAGATGTTGTAGTTAAATACACAAATATTCAAATTAAAAAACTTACAATATAAACAACCATGTATTTCAACGCATATAAACAACCATGTATTCCAAAAACCATAACATATAAAAATTATCCACTAAATGAGTGGATATTAAAACATGAAGCAAATTAGTTCAGAAGTTACCCTGTGATATGTAATAGTGAATATGAAAACATACCAAAATTAGTTCAAAGGTTACCCATGTGATATGTAATAAATCTATGATGAACTATAAATAATTGAGGACGAAACTAGAGTCCATGAGTAAAGTTGTGAATTTTATTGTGAATGGTGCATGGTGAGTGAGTAGTGTGTAAATGTTGATGCTAATTAGAATATAGGTGTACCTATTCAATTCTTATCGTACAAAGTTAATGACACATTTAATATCATAAACATATTTAATATAAAATATTAAAACTACATATAAACTAAAAATGGAATGATGTCATTATGATATATTTCTCTTTCTCTATTTTTTAAAGAAAAAATTACATATATTAGATAATTTAGTGAAAGTCGATACTTTGTTAACGTCCTTTCCATTCCCCTCTTCTTTGGAGTTTGTAGATAAAGAATAATATTACTTGCCAACTTCAATAATGAGTGATAAACCTACAAGACTCACTAGATTACATATATTAGATAATTTAGTGAAAGTCGATACTTTGTTAACGTCCTTTCCATTCCCCTCTTCTTTGGAGTTTGTAGATAGAGAATAATATTACTTGCCAACTTCAATAATGAGTGATAAACCTACAAGACTCACTAGAAATGGACCTTGTAACCTCCCTAAACATTATGCCTTATCAGAAAAGGTAGAATCAACTTGATTATCCTTTAAAAATACACACATATAAATATAAATAATAATAAAATAAAACTTAAAAAAATCACTTTTAACAAAGAAAAAATAAAATAATATAAATTATCCCAATTATGATTGTGAAATTTTTGGTGAACTAGCTGTTAATATAAAAATATAATATACTTACTTTAGAAAATACTACTATATTAGAATACATACATAGGGTTGACTATCTTTTATTTATTTATTTATTTTTATTTAGAGGAATTGGTAATTGGCTTGGATTATTTAGGTGTGGTCAAGTTCAAACTTGACCTGTGTCAACAACATGCAAGCCAATGCTTAGCAACTTGTGACTTGGAAAGGATTGAGACGTTCAGAAAAGAGGTCCCACTCCTGGAGACATCTACTCCTGGAGTCTCATTAGGAATTTGAACCCAAGTGGAAAGACTACAAAAACTACCTCTCAACTATTTCATCAAACCACCTCAACCCCAACTATTTTTTATCTAAAAAATTTAATAAATAAGATAATAAAGATAATTATCTAAGCAAAGATTATGATATATGATAAAATTAAATGTATAAGGGAGAAGATTTCCAATTGGTTAACGGAAAATCAAGAAATGAAAGAAAAAATAAAAATCTTTTACGGAGAGAAAATAACAATGAAAGTTTGGCATGAATATTTTATATGTTTGAAGGAATGTATGAAGATCTTTAATAATGTAATTTATTAATCTTAATTATGTGTAAAATGTAAAGTACTTTGCACCTATTGAAAAACTTGTAAAGAGAACAGAGGGAGAAAAATGAAAGGGATACATGGTTTTCTTATGAAATTAAAAATTAAAAATAACTTGTTTATTTTTTTTTGCTAAGGAATTAATTGGTTTTACACTAATTAAAGTTTTGTTTCCTTCCCATATATCTTAAAACACATTTAAATTAGATAAAAAAAAAGATTAAAGTGAAGGAAAAAGTTCATAACAATACACAGACAAAAGTTTTTCAGAATACATCTCACATTGCTATGCCCATAAGACAAAAGCCAATTCCCCTTCTCCATAATAATGAATATATGGAAGGAAATATAATGGTTTAGTAAAAAAACACAAAATAAACAAAATTCTTTAAAAACTAATATATTGTATCCTTTGTTATAAGGATTAAATTATTTAATTTAATGAATATTATTGATTGATAGTTGAGATATGCAATAGAGACTTTGCAAATTTAGCATGGGATGGAGTTAAATGAAGTCTTAAGAAGGAAAATATCTAAAGACAAGTATGAGAGAATGGACCATAAATTAGAGATAATGGCAGAGTAGTGACACATAATAAATGGAAAAAATGATCCTAAGTGAGGAGAAGCACGAGAGAGGCAGACCTCTCTTAAAGATGCATAAGAAGGTTTGTGTTTATTGATGATTAAAATATAACTGAATGGTTTAGAAGAGTGTTTAAGGTCACATATTTCATATACACTTATAATATAAAATAGACTTCATTTATCTAAATGGGTTTGAGGAGGATAGAATAAGGATAAGAAGAGGGAAACAATGTGTCTAGTCAATGTGATATTTTTGTCAAATTATCTACATAGATTATTTTATTTTATTTAGGAGAATTTAAATTAGAAATCTATCAGCACAAAACTAGCTAAATGTACAACAACATTGTCGACAATCGATAAAACTAATATATGTTCAAAAAACATTAAGAAATTGACAGATGAATCACTTCTATTCATATATGATAGATACAAATGTAATGTATACATTGACATTGGTTTGCTTAACGATAAAGATAAATACAACTGTGGCATCAATATATGAAATCTGAAACAACAAAAAGACAAAGAAAATGGAATCACAACTGAGTGTAAAGAAATTATATGCAGAACAAATGACGGTCTGTACATGGGGAGAAACCCCAAAGGTCCCAAACCTTTGGAAATCTATTTTTTTTATTCAAATAGACAAGCACTTGATATTCAATTGATGAAGTTCAAAATTATCAATGCCTCTACTATTGTTACTGTCTTCCAAACCTTTGGAAATCTATTTTTTTTTGTTCAAATAGACAAGCACTTAATATTCAATTGATGAAGTTCAAAATTATCAATGCCTCTACTACTGTTACTGTCTTCTTTTCATTGATTTCATTAAGTCAAAGTAGATTTTTGCTCCAACAACTAATTGATCATTGCATTATGATTAATGGCAATCTTCATCATTTCGGGCTTATTCCCCTGTTTCTGGTTTGTTGATACAGTCGTTGTGATTCCTGAAATAACTTGCATGTATGATGCCATATGAATTTTGGCTGGCATTTATGATGTTGTTTGGATTACAGTCTATATTTATGCTGTTGCATGGACTGTGACTTGCATTTATGGTGCTCTAGCATTTGCAACCTACATATAACGATGTTGTGCCTACATTTATAAAGAATGACTGGCATTTCATTATTGTATCTTGTAATTATGAGGGCATGTTTACATTCATTAGGGTGGATCTATATTTATGATCATTGTCCCCGTGCTTATGATTGCCATAATTGCATCTATAAGTATTACGACTGTGATTAGTGCATTTATGACTTATTGGTAAAGTAAAAGGATTGACATGGAAACCACGATTGGGACCAGAAATAGTTTTGATTGTATCTTGCATTATGATAGTTACATTTCCTAATTATGGATCTGTTAAGGACTTTGCCCAGAGACTTTTTGTGCTGCATTTCTGGTTAGTATTCCATGTTCATGCTTTGCCCAAAGACTTTTTGTGCTGCATTTCTGGTTAGTATTCCATGTTCATGTGTATATGTGGCAGGTGGAACAATACTGCATCATGTTTTCTTTCATGCCTATCATAATCATAGGCTGTCATTATCTGCCATTTTATTAGATACTCCAGGGTTGTGTTTTTAGTTGGAATACATTATGGACATGGATTAATCTACTGGGTTCCATGGATGTCTAGCTGGTGAATTCAGGTACCCACCTATTAAATTGGGTCTGTTTCCAAGATTGTATAGTCTCCGTTTGGTGTGACTATGGATATTTCATTACCCGGGCTTGCCACAAATGGGCGATGTTAGGTTCCATGGCCACCTGGCTGGAGGGAGGAGCCATACACTACGTCTCAGTCCCACCTATTTTATAGGGATCTGAGCAAAGTTACAAGAACCGTGGTTGCGATTTGAATCGATTGAAGAATGAAGTGCGGGTGTGGCACTCATTTCAAAATTAGGAATCTCATTCTAATTTTATTTTTTTAATAAAATAATAAAAATTGAAAGTTAAAAATTTAAATATATGGTTTGAGTGGATTTAATGGTTAAGAACATATATTTCTTCCTAAAAGATTACAAGTTCAAATCCAGAGAGGGATAGGGTATGTATACCTCCTTAAACTTTGAAGGATCTCTTGTCACACAAACATAAGTTTATAATATTATAACATGTGTTTAAATTTTCAATTTCAAATAAATTGAAATAATTCATCATTCATAACATGATAGCATCATAATATCATATCAAATGGCTCAATGAGTCAAGTGAGGCTCATACCATCATGATTCATGAATCATAAATATTAAGGACTAGTGGAAAAACACATGATTCCCTCCTCCAATGGAACACCACCTAGATGTAGCATGAGATGTAGCACGACTAGTACTACCAAACTTCCCACCAATAATAGAGGCAGTACTACCAAACTTCCCGCCAACAATAGAGGCATAAGTAAATAGAACTTCTCTATAAATTCTCTAATATGCATGTCTCATTGGCAAATAAATTCATGAGCTAAATGCCATAATGTTCATCCTAGTTGTGATATGTTCTTTGAGTTAATGCATTTGAAAAATCACTAAAATCCCCTCTAGGATTGTTGTCAATCCATTTTTCTCTCCAAGTAAGAACTACCCCATCCAGATTCAAAAGAAACACGTTCAAATTATCCTCTTAGTTGTACATGTGCTACACCTTGAACAAGAGCTTAACCTTTCTTAACTAGCTATGCACTTCGACTTCACTACCAAAGTTGAATTGCAATATTTGCATCTAGAGATTGTAAGTGGGTCTATGAGAGTTCCATGGTGGTGATGACCTCATAGGGTTGTTACACTTAATTCCCTATATCATCCTCTTCATTTTGAAAGATTAGGTTGCAAGATGATGTTTTAGGTTTGGTTGGTCCCTTTCCTTGTGTTAACCACCTCATTTCTTTTATGAAATTCATGAAAGCTTCTTCCAAACATTCCTTAGTCACAACATTTTGATTTATTCCTTGATCCCAACTTTGAGAATGAGAATGATAATTAAACAACAAGACCAAAATTGACTAAGCTCTAATATAAACTCACAATGGCCTTGTAACCAAACGTGGCCACTACTGGAAAATAGATGAAAAATGAACACTAATAATATAAATTAAGCACAAAACAATGGGGGCACTTACACACCCACACGTGGATTGGCCCTATGAATCCGAGTAATGGAGGAAGATGTGTCCAAGTAATACTAAAAAAAAGTTGATTTATATCAATAAAATGATAGAAATGCATAAAAAAGGGGATAAACCATTTTTTATATCCATGGAGAGGCGAAAGCTCTAATAAATCCCTAACTAAAGATTTAAGTCACTAAACAATTCATTAAAATCTTATAAAACTAAAGTGACATTTTTACAAATATAATATTATTACAAATGACAAACTTATAAACAAAATGACTCATATACCTAATATAGATGTTGTAGTTAAGTACACAAATATTCAAATTAAAAAACTTAAAATATAAACAACCATATTTCCAATCCATATAAACAACCATATATTCCAACCCACAAATTGATTCACTTTATGAGTGATTATTAAAACATGAAGCAAATTAGTTCAAAAATTACCCATGTAATATGTAATAGTGAATATAAAAACAACCCATGTGATATGTAATAGTGAATATGAAAACATGAACCAAATTAGTTCAAAAATTACCCATGTAATATGTAATAGTGAATATGAAAACAACCCATGTGATATGTAATAGTGAATATGAAAACATGAACCAAATTAGTAAGGTTACCCGGTTACCCATGTGATATGCAATAAATCTATGAACTATAAATAATCAGAGCATGAAACTATATGATTGACTATTAAAACATAAGAAAGCAAATTAGTTCAAAAGTTATCTATGTGATATGTAATGGTGAATATGAAAACAACCCATTCACTATATATATATATATATATAATAGTGAATATGAAAACATGAACCAAATTAGTTCAAAGGTTACTCATGTGATATGTAATAAATTTATTAATTATAAATAATCTGAGTATGAAACAAGGAGGCTATGAGTAAAGTTGTCAATTTTATTGTGAATGGTGTATGGTAAGTAATAGATCTATGAACTATAAATAATTGAGGTCAATGAGACAATAAGGTGTAATAATATAATACATCATGGGATCATGACCATGTGGAGCCAGGTCATAGTACAATAAAATCATCAGTGCTACATAAGTCTGTAAATAAGAGACCAGGTCTAAACATAGAAGCACAGTGAAGGTTGCATTTGAACTAAATACATAGGAATTGATGCCCTCAAGGGGGGAAGAAAAATGTAACAATATAATACATCATGGGATCATGACCATATGGATCCAGGTCATAATACAATAAAATCATTAGTGCTACATTCAAGCCTGGAAACAAGAGACCAGGTCCAAACATAGAAGCACATTGAAAGATGCATATGAACTGAATACATAGGAATTGATGCCCTCAAGGGGAGAAGGAAAAACCATAAGAACCTTGCTAAACAAAAAAAGGCCCCAAGATCTGAATAGAGTTGTCAGGAGGAAAACTCAAACTAGTATCAATTTTATTGTAAATGATGCATGGTGAATTTTATTGTAAATGATGCATGGTGAGTGAATAGTGTGTACATGTCCATACTAATTATACTAATTAAATTATAAGTGTATGTATTCAATCCTTATCCATATACAAAGTTACTTATATATTTTTCTAAAGAGTAGAAAATATCATAAATATACTTAATACAAAATATTAAAACCACATATAAACTAAAATGGAATGATGTCATTATGATATATATATATATATATATATTTTTTTAAGAAATATGTTTTTTTAGCTTATCCATATATTAAACAATTTAGAGAAAGTTGATACTTTGTTAACATCCTTTCAATTTCCCCAACTTCTTTGGAGTTTCTAGATAGAAAATGATATTAATTTTCAACTTTAATAATGGATAATAAACTTACAAGACTCACTAAAAATGAACCTCGTAACCTCCCTAAACATTATGCCTTATCAAAAAACAGGTCGAATAAACTAGACTATCCTTTAAAAATACAAACACATATAACTATAAATAATAATAAAATAGTAAAACTTTTAAAAATCATTTTGAATATCTATCTATATATAAATTATCCCAATTATTATGATTGTGATTTTTTTTTGAACAAGTTGTTAATATGTAAATACAATATATTTATCTTAGAAAATACTACTATATTAGAATACACATATGATTGATTATCTTTTATTTATTTGTTTATTTTTCATTTAAAAGAATTGATAATTGGCTAAGATCACCTAGGCAAGGCTCAATTTCAAATCTAACTAGTTGTCACTATAATTTCTAGGATAGTGTCAACAATATGCAAGCCAATGCCTAGAAACTTGTGACTTAGGAAGGGTTGAGATGTTCATAGACACACTTGCAAGGGGGTCCCAGTCAAAATCTACCTCCCAACTATCTCATCAAACAACATCCACCCTAACTATCTTTTATATAAAACCCTTAATAAACAAAAGGAGTTGCGGAGCAACAAGTCTCTGCCAAGAAGGTAAAAAGCACGTGCATTTCCCATGCATATTTTAGTCACATAAATTTATTGAATTATTGGGAATATGTTATTATCATGGCTTTATATAAGAAAAAATAATCCTTTGTTTCCATTATTTCAATTATTTGAACATAAAACACAGTGCATTACCACCTTATCAAGATCTAAAGCGCCAACCTCATAGAAAACTTAGATATGCGATGGAAAACCTGCCCATAGTAGAATGGCTAGGACTTTTCCATGCAAACTCGTATATCCATTTGAACTATAGAGAAACCTATGGAATTGGCATTATTACTAAATAAGAATCTCCATTTTCAATCCTCGCTCCCCATTAGAAAGCTTTGAAAGTGGAGCCAACTCCCGTAGAACCGTCGACTCTTCTTCAATGAGAAACTGGTTCAGAGTTGTATGGAGAAACCTTTTGTGCTTTGTCTATGCCATTGCACAAAATGACGCCTATGGTGGTTAGAGTAATTGTTAGTCAGAGTAATTGCTTCATGTCTGTCCCGTAGGAGTTGAACCCTTTCTATAAAACTACCCTAGAAGAGTATCCTCCACGTCACACGTTCAAATCCCAGGAGGAGTGTAAGGTCGCCTGCGCCTATGACGTCGCAGTGTATTGTCTTTGAGCCTCCCCCACCATATTCAACTTACCAGATTCAATTCCCTCTATACCCTATGCGTCTTCACTATCCCGTCACCAAATTCAGCTTGTGCACCACCAAATTCAGCTTGAACTAATAAGAGTAAAATAATCTACATAAAAGTTCTGATATATGATAAATAAAAAAGTTCTAATATATGATAAAATCAAATGGACAAGGGAGAAGGTTTCCAATTGGTTTTCAGAAAATCAATAAATGAAAGAAAAGATAAAAAGGTTTTACGGAGAGGAAGTAACAAAGAAGGCTTGGCATGAATATTTTATAAGTTTGATGGAAGGTCTTTAATAATGTAATTTATTAATTATGAAGTGCATTGTCTATTGAAAAACTTTTAAAGAGAATAAATAGAGAAAATGAAAGTGATACATGATTTTACTTTATAACATGTTAAAGTTAAAAATAATTTTTAGTGTAATTTTTAGGATACATATTTTTTTTTGGACATGTTAAATTATGGATATGTTAAAGTTAAATTTTTTTTATATAATCTTTTTTTCATTGGTTCTACAATAACTAGGGTTTTGCTTTCCTTCCCATATATCTTAATATTTAAATTAGATAAAAAAATAAAATTAAAGTAGAGGAAAATGTTCATAACAATACAAGGAGAAAAGTCTTTCAGCATACATCTCACTTTTTTATGACCATAAGAGAAAAGCCAAATCCCCTTTTCCATAATAATGAATATATGGAAGGAAATATAATTGTTTAGTAACAAAAACATAAAATAAACAAAAGTCTTTTTTATGACCATAAGAGAAAAGCCAATTCCCCTTTTCCATAATAATGAATATATGGAAGGAAATATAATTGTTTAGTAACAAAAATATAAAATAAACAAAAGCCTTTAAAAAATAATATATTGTATCCTTAGTTATAAGGATTAAAATATTTAATTCAATAAATATTATAATTTTCATTGATAGTTGAGATATGCAATGGAGACCTTGCAAATATAGCATGCGGTGGACTTAAATGAAGTTTTAAGAAGAAGAATATCAAGAGATAAGTATGAGAGAATGGACCATAGATTAGAGGGAGCAATGGTGGAGTAGTGGCACATAATGAATGTAAAAAATGATCCAAGTGACAAGGAAGCACGAGAAAGGAGATTTCTTTTAAACATGGATAAGAGGGTTTGTGACTATTAATGATTAAAATATAATTGAATGGTTTAGAAGAATGCTTAACGTCACATATTTCATATTAACTTATAATATAAAATATATCATATCCTTTTAAATGGATTTGGATTTGAGGAGGATAGAAGAGGATAAGAAAAAGGGAGAAATGTGTTTAGTCAATATAATATTTCTAGTTAAATTGTCGATATAGATTAGTGTGACTTACTTAGAGGGATTTCAATTAAGAATCTACCGAATATAATATTTCTAGTTAAATTGTCGATATAGATTAGTGTGACAGAGGGATTTCAATTAAGAATTTATCGACAAAAAACTAGCTAAATACCTAGTAACATTGTTGATAATCGGTTGAGATAATCCCTTAGACTGTGTGTGATATATATATATTTACAAGTAACAACTCCTAAGGAAAACCCTCAAGTACTTCCCTTCATTTCGAGGATGGTACCTAAGGTAAACCCTAGATTCTTTATTGGACAATGTTGGATCAATGACAAGGCTCAAATCCATTTCAACAATTTACTCATATTGAGCTCAACATGTTATTAAAGAGAATATAACTTGGGTGGGGAGGATAACACTCCAGCCCACAACCACATGAGCTGGACCCAATTCACACACACACACACACACACACACACACACATTTTGATTAAAACAAAATATGGGGGTCCTTCGTTTCTAGTTCCCAATGATCTCGATCCCGAGACCTGTGGGTTATGGACCCACATAATGGAATGTAACTGTTCCATATCATCACAACAACGTCACCTTCACCCATAGGTTCCATATGAACATAGGCGGTGACTAAGCATTAATCCAAAAAGTGCTTAATCACTTATCAAGATCAACAACCACGACTTAATTTGGAGTTATGACAGACAGTTGACAATATTTTGGGTGGCCAGAGGCCTTTCACAATCCTAAGACTAGTGGGGGTTGAAATGATCCTCCCCTCGACATGTGGAATGTTAATCCACAACATATATCATTTTGGGGGGTGATCTAGAATCAGATCCAGAAGCCTGATAGGGCTTGAAAAATGCTCAAAAATAAAAGTGCTCGGAATGTGACGAAACCTATGCCACTACGTCCGTCTTGTCTTCCTGATTCCGGTGGTATATTTACTTTGTCAAACGGGCTCCGTATGGAGAAGATATCGCGTTCTGTCAGAAAGGTCAAACAGGCAAAAATAAATTTGCTGACTATGCAGTCCGTACAGTCTGTACGGACGTTGACATGGCAGGTCCGTACAACGACACATGGCAGGTCCATACAGAGACACGTGGTGGGTCCAGGGAGTGACACGTGGCATGCAGATTTGGTCGATTTGGCGTACGGTTGGACGTATCCCGAGGTGACATGTGTCACCACTGAAAGGGTGACACGTGGGACGGGTGACGTCATCGGCTGACGTGGCAGGCTGACGCGGCAGGTGACAAGGCAGTACAGATAGTTGACATGGCGACAGACATGGGCGAATCAGAGGCCGACACGTGGCATTCACCGGTTGGTTGGAAAGGTGCCACGTGGCCCAGTCAAGGGTTGCCACGTGGCACCCCGTGATTGGTTGTTGGTATATATATATATGTAAGATGGTTTGGCGTGGCCGGGGGTCGAACCCGTGAACTCCCGGGGGTGAACGGACTAGCAGAACGGGCTAGCCACCTAGGCGACCGATAGAACTTGTTAGTCAAACGACAATATTTTTATTTAAAATCGTTGCAATGGTTGTTCGGCTGGGGAAAAGGCCGGGGCTTAGCCCCAACCCTTCGCATTGGCACATGACCATTCAATAGAACCAACGGCGCAGGAGTTTGAAAGGGCGCGGTTCAACGGACCAACAGTCCTATCAATACGCCATAAGACCAAGGACTTATCCCTACCAAAATGC
>SNQJ01S0008133.1:93636-108481 GCA_010110895.2 Picea sitchensis
ATGTGAGCCTGAGTTTTCCCAATTTTTCATAATGTTGTTGTTAACCTTCTAAATGTAAACTATATATAAAGTTTCAAAACACAATTTACATATAGAATTCTAACAACCATATTTTTTATTTTTTTAAATAACAAATCCATATCCATATGTGCACACGATGAAGTGTATTAAAAAAAATACAAACTTTGTTAAAAATTAAAAAAATCGAATTAAAACTTCAAATTAAAATTTAAAGATTTAAGGTTTCTTAAATGGATTTGCCACCTTGGATTTCCATTTAAGATTCCGCATCTCCTCTTAATTGTGCTCCAAATTGAAAGCATATCGTAGAATGCATATCCTCCCGTTGTGATTTTGGTAAACGAGGAAAAGTGATTCTAGGGAGGAGTGAGGAGGAGGAGTATCCATTGAGGAATGAGAAGGAAGAATGATGTGGGCAATGAGAATGAGGGAACGAGTGAGGAAGGAGATAATGAGTAGTTAGAATGAGGGAATGAATGATGAAGGAGAACATGAGTATAGAGTGAATGTGAGGAGTACTTCAGTTAATTTCACATTTGATATGTCAAATGCATAAGGCAGATACCATTTTTTTCCACATTCTATATATTTTAAAATTTACAAGACCATCTTGTGTAATTTAATAATGATTTGTGTATGGCTTATAATTACTATTAAGTAATTTTAAATTGGTAATATATATATATATATATGATTTTTTTTTTATTAATTAATATGTGTGTATTTTCAAGTGATATATTTTGGGGAAAACTTTCTAGGAATTTCTTCTTATTCTGAGGATGGTACCTAGAATAAAACCTAGATTTTTTAGGGCACAATGCCATGTCAACAACTCATGAATAGATCATATATAGTTAATAAAAAAATAATCTCATTAAGAGTAAACATGTCACAAAGTGGAATTTGAACTTAGGTGGGGAGGGTGACAATTTTTCATCACAACTACTCAAGACACACACACACACACACATTTTCCAAGGAAAACCTCATGGAAAATTGTTTGAGTACTTATATATGATCCATAGATGGTAAAGGAGGTAAATTGTCGGTGCCTATGTCCCAAGCACCTAATCATGAGGGGATCAAGAGAGTAGAATCCATGACCTCCCCAAGTTGAGGGAGATATCTCATGTCTGTGTAAATTTGAAGGAAACATGGGAGGGATTTGATCCACTTATGTGTGCATGGATTACAAGATCATTTAATATAATGTCTCTGTGTTCGACCACACATTCAACCATTAGCTCAAGGTAACTCCATTGCTCTAGGAAAATCCCTCATGGGAATTGAACCTTGCCCATTGTTGAAAAAATACTCACTCCTCACTAATGGATCCAACCCCTTTGGGAAATATGTGTGTGTGTACACACACACACACACACACACCTTAAATGATTCTATTGAATAATGCATTCATGATGTGATTTAAGAAACCACCATTGGATATATAAATAACAATGATCATTTAATTACCCTCATATATTTTATTGAATCTTATGTCTTCAACAATGAACAACGTGATGGTTGTTGTTGTTAGAATTTTTAGTGACATTCTTTCTATAACTAACATTATTTTATTTGAGGCAGAGAATGTCACATACCTAAATTTTGAATTAGTAGAATCTCTCTTTTCGATGGCTTGATTATCAATAAATTTGATGAAATATTAGAGGCTGCCAAAATCCATTTGAATGTCTCTATACAAATGCCCCTCCCTCAAATTATTCTAGTTGGGAAATCCTTCTCCTTAATATCTCCAATATCATTATGAAGGATGAAAATGTTGCATTGGTTAAGGAAATCACAGGGGAGTAAATTCAAAAATAATTTGTTGGAACATCAAGTCATGATGGTTCATCAAGTCCTGGAATTAGTTAGTCGGGTGGTTGACCTACATATGGAAACTATTGGTCGAGCGATCAACCAGATCTCTACATTAGTTGGTCGTGTAGTCGACAAGTCCATTGATCGATGGATCGAGGAACTGAGCAATCAACTACGAGTTGGACACATGGATGGTTGGGTTGAACATCCTTGATGAACCGACTAGAAAATCTTGATTTGACAGAGTCAAATCTAACAACCGACAGTGATATGTGGATAATATCCTCCCGATTTCGTGGAAGTTGGTTATATCTTGAAGCTATAAATAACATACCTGATGGGTCATTATCATAAAGTGAATGATGATATCGTTGTTGTGTACAAGATGTCCAATATGAATCATGATTTTCTTATCAGAGTGTGATGTGCTTAAGTGCTACAATGGTGTCTTTAGACACCACCTTTGTCTTCAAAATTTTATTCCCTCTTTGATTATCTATAATATTGTGTGTTTGTTTCGTATCAACTTCCACCCAATTCCCCAACAACATTATGTACTCTTGAACTCAACAAGTCTCTATGAGCATATGGTTTCATTGGACATTTCTAAAGATATTCGAGGTCCACAATTAAATGAGATCATTTTAGAGAGATATACAAGATGGGGGAATTAACTTCTATTCTCTTTCCTTCCCTATCTCTCATTGTAATGTTTCGTGTAAAGTATTGACCAAAACAATTACATGTCATCTAAAAACGTGTTGATAAGGATTGCCTCAAAAGAAAAGGAAGGATTTCACAAGGAGAGTCAAATAGGTGAAAACATAGTGTTGGTTCATGATATTATTCTCTAGAAAATTCACGGAGGTGGAAAGAATGCTCATAAAGTTAGACATGGCCAACACCTTTTATAGGGTGATGCACAAATTTATTTTTGAAGTAATAAGGAATTTTAGATTATTTACCTACTTCATCGACTAGGTAAAATATTGCATAAGTTGTTATTGAATCACCCCACTGGTCAATGATATATTCACACAACTCTTTAGAACTTTAAGATGCCTTAGGCAAGGACACCCTTTTTTATTTCCTTGTACATGATAATGGTAGAATCACTTGGTCAAAGTTTGGGAATATCCCAACACATTTGTTCCCTCTTGGATATTTGTATAGATCAAGAACTCAAACAAATAAACCGTGGTCAATTTGTTGATGACAATATTTTCTTGGCGGGGTTTCATTCATCATATATAATTGATTCATATCCCCTCTCTCAAGTGATTTAAAGCTTCAACGAGGAATGATAATATAAATAATTTCAAAATTTATGGATGGAATACCCCAAGGGATAAGGTAAATGAAATTTCAAGGATTCTATACTTCTTAGTAGATATTAACTAGAATTCTTTCCAATACTTGGGAGTCCCCATCATGATATAGAAACACAATTCAACATGTTGGTTTCTGGTCCTCCAAATGCTCAACTTTGAGATCTCATAATGTGGCATTTAATGGATTAATACCGAAGGCAAGTTAGTCCTAATCAAAGTAGTTCTCTCATCATTTTATCTATTCATGACCTCTTCATTGTTTTCTCCTCTAACCATTTTGAAGATGGGGAAAACCAATTGGGAATTTCAGTAACATCCTCACTATAATCCCCAATTTAATTAATGCATAATGTATATAAGAATATGGCTATGGCCAAGTGATGTAATATGTGAAATATAATTTTCTGATTTCAATAAATAGAATGTAATACCAACAATTGGGAATAGGGACAAAGATGGGGGCTAAGTTTTCCACAAGAGAAGAGAGTGCCTAAGAGGGGTCCAAAGGGGGGAAATCAATTATGGGTATTAATCCAAGCCCAATTTTCTGAATTTTATTATCATTTGGGGAAAAATTCTATTTTATGTTTGAGTGTATGAGAGAACAATCATTAAACTCATGTAAAAGGTTGGATGTGAGAGTCACATCCCATAGTTATTGGAAAGCATGGGGTTGAAGAAATCAACATTGGGCATAGTGATAAGTCAATTGTATTGGGAAAATAGAGGAAATTTGTATGGGGAGATTAGGCATATTTTCACATTCAATTTTGGAAGGGAGCAACAAGGAAGGAGTAGGAAAAGGAGAACCAAATCTAGAGCAATAAGGTTGGGCGAATTGAGAAGCATGCTGGAGCGTTTTGGAGCTGGAAATTGAAGAGCCAAGTTGTAAAGCCTAAAGAGTGAACTCCTGAGTGAGTTGCACTGTAATATCAAGTGTTGCTATTGGTTACTGGTAGTCTTCTTAGTAGTGAGTTCCCCGAAGTTTCCAACAGAGAGATTCCTAGTTTCCTATGCTAGAGAGACCCTGATAAATGAATGGGACACCTGATGGACCGAGAGCAGTGAAGGGGTAAATTCCTTGGGTTGGGCAGGCCAAGAGGAAGAGAGTTGGAAGGAATTCGGGATAGTTGTAGAATAATAATAGTGGATTGTGTGATAGTGAGATATGAGTGGATTGTGAGAGGCACTCTTATCTTGTGGATTCCTAGCCCCAACTTGGGGGTGACTCATTTTTGAGATTTAGAACAACAGGTCTATGGTTGGGTGGAACGTCGTTCCCAAGCAGCTGGTTGCACAAGTGTTTTAAAATATAAGTGCTTTCCTATTTCTAAGTTATTTCATGAGTATTGATTGTTGTGCTTAACTCTATGTATGTAAATGGCTATTTGCTGCTATGAATGAGTTTATTAGTTACATTCACGATTATTTAGAATGATGTAGATGCATTTAATTTTGGATATCTGACTTCTAGTTAAAAATGTGTTTAAATCGTAGTTGGTAAGCTACAACAAATGAATTAGAAAAAAAAATGTTTTTATGTGTATATATCCACAAGTAGAGCCCTTTGGTTGAGCTGGGGGATGTTACAATTTATTTGGAATGGAGGGGAAAATAATGAAAAGAAAAATTTAAACCTAGTCAAATGGTCAATAATTATAGAACCATTCAACACCAATGGTCTTTATATCATTCCCCTCCAACCTCCCTTATGTATGAAATAAAAATGAGTCTTTTCCTACCTCTATGCCCCAATCCAATTTCCATGAATAAGGACGTGGAGAGAGGTTGGTTTGAATATACATCATGGGTCCATCGACATGGTGTAAATATGTAATTCATAAAATGTATATTTTGGGGTGGATACGAAGTGAATTTTGCACTTAATAGAACATAATAAAAAATGATCCTCAACTTGGCTTCTCTTGACTCAATAAGTATATTTAATTTGAAAGCATACTTTGTGGGCTTCTAGTAATGATAGAAACATTAATCTTTGGAAATATATCATTCAAATGAAACCTCCATTCATCACCTATGGAAATTTGAGGTTGTTTCAATCTTATATGCATATATATGATTCTTCTTGTTAGAAGACATTTCTAAGTGGTCCCAAAGAAAATATGAGGAGTGATTCATGGAAGGTGATTCTAGAGATACCTATTAAGATAATATCTATGGAACCTATTGATTCAACAACTAGTTTGGGAAATGCAATTTAATATCACAATCCAATGAGCAGGTTTAGGGAAGACAATTGCCCCCTTATTATATAAAAGCAGGTTCTGATAAGGCTATTCACTTTGGTTGGATCCTCCCTCTCTTCTCCAAGATTTGATCCCTTATATAAGAGCCTAATTACCCTCCCAAGATAATTTTTTCTATTTTGATGGATGGTTCAAAACAAATTGTTAACAACAAGAAATCTTCTAAAGACAAGAATATAATGGCCCTCTATCTATGTTATTTTCAAAGTTCATGAAGAGACAACACATCATATTTTCTTGGATTGCAAGTTCATATGGAGTTTTTGGTGGGAGGAAGTTCATGGTCTTCAAGACTAGCGTCCAATTTTCAAATATTGGAAACATTATATGTTCCTAAATTGGAGATGCAGTTATACACTAGGTTTTAAAGGAAAATCCATGTCAGCAATATTTTGGAAATCTCTCTCCCACATATTTATCATGTAAAATATGGGTACCTTGCAACAATGTTGTTCACAAAGAGGAAATGGTGTAGGTTTGTAAGATATTTGAGACAACAAAGAATTTATGATGTGGGTTTGTACTACCCAAAGATTAATAGAAAGATAAAGGCTCTACCTAGGAGAAAGTATGGCTATCATAACTTTATGTTTGAAGCTTCAATACATCCCCTTATGAAAGAGAAATTCCCTGATTTGGGGAATAGATCTTACAAATGACAACATATCCCCCTATATTTGAATGTAAGAGAAGTATACCCTACTATTAATGGTGTATCAAAATGAAATTTAAGGAAGGATAAGGATAGTGGTGTCACGAAAGATCCAAAAGGATAAATAATACAACAATACTCTTGGGGTACCTTCGAAACAATGACAAATATTGAAGTAGAAGCATGGGAACTATACCAATGAATCAAAATTCTAAAGGAAATGACAAGTGGTTAGGATTTTGTATTTGGTGACTCATAAATAATCATCAAAATCATGGCCTTTTCCTCCTCCCACTCACCCCCCTCATTTATAATTATTGTAAGGATACACCTTATGTTTACCTCTTTCAAAAGAATTATTTTTGTCATTCTTTAATGTGGCATAGTTATAGGGTGATTGAAAAATCCAATAAGGGAGAAATGAATAAGGGGGGGTTTCTCCTCACTGAAACATCAAAACCCACTCTAATAAAATTGAAAGGGAGACCCTCAGTATGGTAAGGAGCCTCCAGTATCTTAACCTATAGGATAAAAGGGGGAATTTCAATTCTCTAATCACTTCAAACATTGTAATCCATTGGGAGATGATCACTTCCCTTTCTCAAGCTTGCACTCGACGAAGACGAGTTTAATGTAGTTGGAATAATGATAAAGTTCATAATTTCCACATGCTTTGATCTATAATCTAGGGGTTCACGGCCCATTGACTTCGCCAACATAGATACCTATGTGGAATTATATATTTTTTTCTCTATCTCAATTCTGTCTCTGAGGCTTTGCACATTGTTCTCTGTCTTCTGGAGGATACCAAGCTTCAATCCTCTGCCTTGGGAAATTTCCTTTTTTTTTTCCTGATGATACAGGTCTTCACTCAATTTAGCCAATAGTAATACATGGGTGGCATTAAAAAAAATGAAAGTGTTATTATTCATATCCCATACATAGTTCCATGTTGTCAAAGGGAAGATGCCTCTCACTATTCCTCAACTTCTCAACCATCTTCTATTAAAAAATGTTTCTGAATGCAATGCCTTCCACCTATTTCACTATCTCTTCACTGATTATAAGTCCACCTCTCAAAATCCCTAACGAGAAGCATGTTTATATGGATAGCATAGGGTTCAATGTCCAAAGCAAAAACAAGATGTGTGATCAAGACAGAATATGCACCAACTATCCAAGTGGGTGCTCAATGCAACACCTGGACCATGAGCCAATGAAGAAAAACAAACAGAGGTAGTAAGTGACCAACGAGACTGATATTGAAATTCCCAAACAATAAAATGTAATTCCTTGGGAACCTTGGGACTAGGTTGAGAACATGGAATTATGAGACGTTACACCAACACTCAAAGTGGATTAGGGTTATGTTTTTAGCACGTCAAACGATAAATGAAATGTATCATGGTTTCTCCACTAGATAAGGTCCAAGTGTTGCACTTGGACAATGAAGAGTAGATGTGTGGGGTTTCTCCTCTGGATAGAGCTCACACCCGAACATTTGGAAAACAAGATGAATGTGCATGGAGTCTTTCTTGACTAGGGTTCATGCTCCAACCTGCATACTAGGGTTTTGGTGGAGTGAGTCTTTGTGCAAGTTAAACAACAAATACCCAAGGAATGGTGCACCCAAATGGTGAATAAAGTTCCTAGAAAAGATGAAATTATCCACAGTAAGAAAATGGATGTAGAAAAGATGCAATTGACCCAAAAATCATTTGGAGCACCCATGCAAAGATGAAATTTTCCCCATCAAGCAAATTAAATTACCAACAACAAGTTAAACACTAAACAAAATGCATGGGAAGGATATATTCTTGAGAGAGGTTCCCATCAACAAGTGAAATCCCCAACAACAAGTGAAACACCTCGGAAAACAAGTGAGTTGTGCGTGTGCACTTCAGTTCCTTAACCATGCAATGGGAATTCACCCCAGGGAGAGATAAAATTGATTTAGTAAGTTTTTCCAACAACTCTGCAAGGATGACCATTGATATTCCCTCACCCATGCATTCAATTGTGGAGATTAACTAGTTGTTGTAATGGGTAAGATCCATCAAACCATTTTACCTTTGAAGTAAACCTCTCACATAGTAAAATAATATTATGCAACGAATAAATTCTCATCCTTTCAAATATGATGCAAAGTACCCATTACAATATAACCAACAAACTACCATAAAACCCAATGACTAATTAATCGCATCACACAGAGGAAAATTACATTAACACCTTATTTTTTTCTTGGAACCCAATTGACAAAACTGGTCGAATGGTGCTCATTATTCTTCTTTCTGTAGGTTTAGAAGTTTTTATAATGCTCTCCCCCTCCTTAGCCAAAAATCCCTTTCGAAATGAGGAGAATAAATAGGAGGTCTAGGGTGAGGGAAGGCCAACAACCATGGCTCTTCACTTTGCATCCCTTAACCTTCTTTCCTATTTGTTTTGTTGTCGTACTGATATTTTTCTTTAAATTTTTTCTTACATCCTTATTTGGCTTATTCCGTTAAGCACGTGGAATGTTGATTGGTGTGGTGGAACGTTGGGATCATCCTCTTCACTCTGGATCCATTTCAATCGTTCTTCTTATCCTATATCCAACTATTGAGTCTTATCCTCTTCACTCTGGATCCATTTCAATCGTTCTTCTTATCCTATATCCAACTATTGATACAATCCAATCTATCACTCAACCAATTTATTGTATAAAGGAGCGAGGGTGTTAATTTTTCTAAAAGGATATGTTTGTGAAGATGTTGGTTTTGTGACACAAAGAAGAGAAGCTTGCCCTTCTGTTTCAGTGACCTTCCACTTTCATCCAATCAACCTGAACATTGCCTAATATTGGACTAGTATCTTCTTCAAGGAATTATGCATCCCTACCCATTCTAACCAATGACTTTGGGGATATTTAGTGTCTACATGCAAATTCTCAACAATATCAAATAGAGAAAACATAACTCTAAAAACCCTTGGCATAAGAGGAGGAATACATAGATTTTATGAAAAGGTTCATTGACACCTTCAAAGTTAATTGAAATCGAGTGACACAAGATCATTGGGTATAAATTCATTGACTACTTCGATCTTTGAGGGTTTCAGAGAAGGAGACTAGAGTGGACATGACACCTTTCCATCACCAACACAAATTCTTCATGATATCTTTGGCTATTGTTAGATATGGAATGGATAAGTTGAGGATGTTTCTTCAAGATCCTCCTCTAGAAAATCATGGACCACAACTGCCATCCCCTATGAATTGAATAACATAGTAGATGATCCTAAAGTGGATACTTAAAAATGGATACACAACCAACAAATAATTGGATGTTTTTTTTTTGTAAATTGTTGTGTGTAAATTTTGTTAGGCTAGCATAGATCCATCTTAACTCTAGATCTATCAAGCAAGGAGAGGCATCAAATCCCTTGAGGTGCAAAATTTTTTGAGAGTGAAAAACTTGAGGAAAGGTTTTCACCTTGAATGATTTGATCCCTCTTGTTTCTTGATAGATCCAAGGTTAAGATGGATCTAGGCTGGTTCCAATCATGAGTGGATGCATCAAAATGATGCTATATAAAACCAAAATTACCCCATTAAAATCATTTTATCCATTTTTTTATGATTTCAAGTGAAATTTCTAGTAACTCATCTAGTGCATCGTAATCAATTTGAAAATCATGATAAAATGGATCATGTTGGATCTTGTGCAAAAATGCATTGTATACATTCTCATTTTTTATAATTAAATTTTCAATGCACAATAAATTGTTATTCATAGCTTATTGTTTTGGTTGTAAGATTTTTTTTTCTTTGGAATTGATTTTTCTATTAGTTTGAGCAATATCTTCCATTTTTGTTAATAAGTCTTCTGCAGTTCTATATTTAAGTTTTTTTACTATACCATTTTTCTTTCGACATTTTGTCTTCTTTGATCTCCCTTTTTTTCTTGAGTCATATATTGGGATCGATTCACCTTTTTCAATCTATGTTTTTCATGATCTTATTTTATTCATTCTTCCATTTGTTTAGATGATTCATTCCCTCTATGTCTTCTAACCCATTATTACACTGAACTTCTTAGTCCTTCAATGTCATCAAACACGATTATGTTGAATATTTTACTTATGTATAGCTTGTAACGTAGAAGTAAGCAGTTAAATCAATGCATTGTACGAAGGTATTTAAGAACTGTAAGCTTAAATTAATAAGAAGGAAAATATACAAAACATCCTGAAATAAATGCATCATAGGAAGGAGTTTAAGAACTTGATTCTTAAATTAATGCATTGTAAGAGGGAGAATATACAAAACAATGTTGAAATCAATGCATCGTAGGAAATATTTTAAGAACTTGATGCTTAAATTAATGCATTGTAAAATGATGAATATACACAACATTGCTGAAATCAATGCATTGTAGGAAGGAGTTTAAAATTTTGATGCTTAAATCAATGCATTGTAAAAAGGAGAATATACAAAACATCATTGAAATAAATGCATAATAGGAAGGAGTTTTGTAATCTATGCCAATGATGAAGAATTAAAATTCCTAAGTGTAAGGTTATTTTGATTTGATGATATTTTTGGCTGGTATGTATACACTATAGTTTCTATCAAGACCCCCAACTATCCATTGTATTTTGCTTGATACAATGTCCTTAAACTAACATGCCATTTCAGAAACCATACACCGAGTCATTTACCCTATGTATAACTTTACTTTCCATTTTCTTTGACAACATCTTTTTCCCACATGAAAATCACTTAACATAATAGTAGTCCACTTCACAATTGATATCTACATTGTAAAAAGGTAAATATACAAAACATTGTTGAAATCAATGTATAATAGGAAATCATTTTATAATATATGTCAATGATGAAGAATTACAATTCCCAATGAGAGGATATGTGGCTAGAATGCATGGCTAGATTATAGTGTTAGTGACATTAACCTAGCATAATAATTTACACTGATGTATGTTTCTTCTTTGGATTATGATTGATAACATATGTTTTTTAGCTAATTATAATATATTTTAATACAATGGTGTGATTATTCACTTTTATATAGTACACTATCATGTTTTGTATTTTTTTTCATTATCAATGATTTGTTTATTTTCTACATTTGATGTAATTTGTATTTCATTCATTTCTTCATTGAGAAAAAATATAATGATGTGTAGTGTTTTATAACGATGGTCAATGTTGTTAGAGGGGGAATTGTTGTCTTGTGTAATATGTTTCTCATTTATGTTATTTCTTTTATAATTGGATTATGTGAAAGAATGAGGCCCACTATCTATGTATATAATTTAACCCAATGCATATGATGGGTATTTATTTTTATCTATTTTTATTTTCTAGTACACAATAAAAAAATTTGAAGGGACCTATCAATCATACCTAAGAAATCTTATTCTCTATTCTCAGCTATAGTTACAGTTGGATGGTTATTTCATTTGAATGGATTAGTTGGGTGGTTATTACATTTGAATGGATTAGTTGGGTGGTTATTACATTTGAATGGATTTGATGACATGTTTTGTTTTCAGTATTTTTATAAATTGTAGTTTTTATCAATACCCTCAAGTACCCATGTCCACCTCAACAATTTTCTTTAAAACAACAATATCCTTAAATTGACTTGCAATTTAATAAACCAATGAGTCACTGACCCTATGTATAACTTTACCTTCCATTTTCCTTGACAAAGTTTTTTTACCACATATAAATCACTTAACATAATAATAGTTTACTTCACACTTAACATAATAATAGTTTACTTTACCCTTGATATTTACAAAGGACTAAAGTAAAGAATTATAAGGGAACATTGTTGGGAATTTCTGTAAATGTGAGCCCACCACCCGAGTTTTTGTAGAGTATCAAAAGTGCCTAGGTAAAAGAGTGTGTAGGGAAGTTGTGCAGAGCCACACATGTTTCCCAAGATTTAATCTTTGTTCCTAGTCATAATACTTTGGTCCATATCAAGTAGATTGAAGAAAAACTATTGGAAGGTTGTTTAGATGCGACTCATTTGTCTAGTTGGAAATGGGACTTTGCACCAAGCAATTAATAGACTTTCAATTTCAATAGTAAGAACAAAATAAATGAATATTTTGATATTGGCATCCTTAATTTTGAAATTGTTGACATATGCTACAAAGATAATGATGATACCAAGCAAGCCTTTGGTGTTGCAAAATAATATATTGATGTGGGAAGTTGGAAACCAAGTTCTTTCTATTCCCCACCATGATCATGTGCTCCACTTAGGGTTCCTTGGTAATGTTGTGAGGGGATGATGAATTTATAAAGTCTTTGGGAGCTAATATTCTCATCAAATCATCTCTCCTATGACACCCACATTAAATCTCCCATCTCTCTTATGACACCCACATTGTTTATTATTATTATTATTATTATTATTATTATACTCATGTCAATCAATCATTTCCTTTTATTTGGTGGCCAGGGTGAGTTGGGCTAGGCTAGGTTAGGCTACTTGAACAGGGTCAACCATGATATCTACAAAAATAGTACTACCGAGATTAGTAAATGTTTCTCCTCTAATTCCTTTTCATATACCCAATGCATAACACTTGTAAAAACCCAACACATATATGTGTAGGTGCGTTTCATTTAAGAAAATTTCTTTGATGGATAACTTATCTTTCAACACCTCTTTGGATAATATTGGTATGGACTTGGCTTGTTTAGAGAAAAATTTGAAAACTTACATCAACATGACAAACTTGCAATTTTTCTTAGAAGTTGTTGCTAACTACTCTTTGGATATTGGATGTTTGAAATAGCTTAAATATGTTTTTCTATTTTATATATCTCTATTATATTAAATTTATTTTATAATAATAATAATTTATTGTTAAGGTCACGGCCAAGCCAGACACCAAAAGTGTATGAGACCCCCTTCACCCAACGATTTTGACTGGTAAAGTCTACGGAGGCATACATACCCTACCCCCCTTTGGATTTGAACTTGTGACCCCTTATGAGGAAACACGTGTTCTTAACCATTAGGCCCACTCAAACTGTATATAATATTGATTCTATTATTTTATTGTTTATTTAATACGTGATACTATTACCATGTACTGGGTTGTAGAATGCATCTTGGTGCAACGATATACCAGTACATTTAAATTTAGTTTTTACAATAGTAATAGTAATAGAGTTAGGAATTAAGTATTGAAGTGGTAAAAATCAAGCGATTAGAATCTCCATTTATGTTTTTATATACGTATTCCAAATATATTTAGGATGTCTAAGTTAAGCCACATTCCCCCTTTTTTTATTTTTCTGATATAGATTCATGTTATTGTAAACAAAACATTTTCATCCCAGGGTAAAAGACAACAATTACTACATGCTTATTAGTCCCTGCCGTAGGCATAGAGGGACTATAGCGATCAATAATTCATTGACCTCACATTAGTTTGTCCTTTGACCACAAATATTTGCATAATATCTATTGTTGGAGCTAGGGAACTAAAAATATTGAATTTTATATAATAAAAAGTACCATATATGTAGTGATCTGATTGGATAACAGATTGGAGGTCTTATTGTCAGATTCACTATTCCCAATGCTTTATATGTTAGCATGTCCAAAATTTTTCATCATCTACAGTCTTTTTGAATCATATATTTTTCTTATGCATTGCTTGAAGGTGGATTAATGCTTGCATTAGTTTGAATGTTTTTCTTAGCATTTTTCTGCTAGCATTGTCTTAGATCATATACGGTGATTTTTTATTTGTACTAATCATATTGAAATGTTTAGATATCCAAGCTTTATAGTGATCGAAAATTCGAAATTTTATAACGTTCTTGCCGCATGTATTTGTATTGAAATATATTGACACTTTTTTTGAGGTGTTTGAATAGGCCTGTCAGCTTAAATGTTTACATGACGCTAGGTCCTCCAATAGGCCTGACACCTTAAATGTTTGCATACCGCAAGGTACTTAGACAACTTGACAAACTTAAATGTTTATCTAAATACGCTTCTTGGAGTACATTTTTCCTCGAAATTTTCCATACAATGTTGCAGTGATTTTGCACAATATTGTTGTCCACCACCAGTTGAATAGGCATTGTATCTTTCATCCTTCTTCTAGCCTTGCAATGCAATTTCGTCATCATTGAAGCTACATACATTGTTTACTGGTTCGGTGAGTGCTTCTTCTTCGCTGGTTCATCGGTTGCTGCTTGTTGTTGTTGTTTGGTTCAGAATTCGACCTGCACTTTTGCCTTTCATCGTTTCGGAGTAAGTTTCTGTGCCATAGTTTCATTTTCTATTCCTTGTTTGTTGTTCAGTGTTTGCAGTTTGCAAGTAAGAATGTTTGCTTATTTCTATTGGCATGCTCGTCGTATGTTTCTGATTCCTTCTGTGCTTCGGCTGTAGTTTCGTAATTGTTGGAGATACATATGTTGTTTACTAGTTCGGTGGTTGTTGCTTGCTCGCTGGTTTGTTGGTTTGTCGGTTGCTGGTTGTTTTTGTTTGGCTCAAGTTTATGCTTTAGGGTCTTGAGGGTGTAGTTGGGCCTGTTCGTGCTTTCTCCTTGGTTTGGTTCTTTTTGTTTTCTTTTGTTTGATTCGGCTTTGTAGGGTTGGGGTCCTACGTCGGTAGTTGGAGCTATGTTTTTTTTTTTTGTATTATTATTGTTTTTTGGGCACTTTACGGTGTTCAACCCTAGCACCCATGAGTCGACATGAAGTT
>SNQJ01S0008133.1:135575-148088 GCA_010110895.2 Picea sitchensis
TTATTGGTGGCCCAGTAAATGGGTGGTTTTTGAAACACTACTTCTTTCAAGAAGCCATAATGTTTCACTTTGTACATAGTTTTAATTTTTAATTTGGTGTGTTTAAGTGGACCAAATAAAGACTCCAAGGCCAATGGAGACACTGGTCTACAATTATCTCTTTCGTTTGATATTTTAGTATGCAAGATTGATCTGAAATAAAGTAGGGATCATAGAAGTTGAAAAAACATAAAAGGGGTGGATATTCAAAAATGATAAACTGGGAAAGGAAGACATTGGTCTACATAGTTCTTAATGTTTTATCATAAAGCATTGCCCCCAGAAGGAGCCAATGTGAGTCCTCAAAATTACTATAACCTATTACCCTTGATTTTTGTCCTATGATATGAATAAAAACACATTCCTACCTTTTCAATTCCAATAATCCCTGCCTGATTATACCCTTGTTTGTATTAAGTTCTTTGTCCACTTTTGTTTTTATGTTTTTGGGTGTTTTTTTTCTTTTCTTGAGTTTATTTTCATATGCTTTGAGTGAGATAGATTTGAAAATTCACAAGGTTTGAGTGTGTTCCATCAGACATTCTAGTCAAATTTTAAATTTTTCCTAAGTTTAAAGAAAGATAGAGTCACTACACGAATGTCGTCATTCTTGTAGCTCCTAAACCCATCAGTTTTTAATGTTCCTTAGTCTCGGAAATCATGTTAACTTTCACAAGAGAATCTAGAATATCGTGCAGGGAATCATGCAACAAATTGATTATCATCATATGATGATTCAACACAAAGGATATCATTTGAAGAACACAAGTTTGTACTTGTTTATTCATCCACCGAAGTTGGGGTTTGTACCACGATTTGAATCATTTAAAGTAATTATTTAATTTTGAGAGGAAATTCATGTAACTAGATTGAGATCCTAATGTCATTTTGCAGCTGAGGAAACATCTCTATATCATTTACATGTGCAGGAAATTTCTAAAAATATATCAAACTGAAACCCTACCATTTGCAAATTGACAGAGAATCAAAGTCAGAGTAATGGCGCCTAATAAAAGTGGTTTGGCTAATCGTTTGGAACCTATTATAGGCGAATTGTTGGAAGCATATCCCAAAATCATGCAACAATTCATCAATGTAGGTTGGTATGACTTCTGTTGTAATTTCTAGGGTTACCAAGAGGAGTTCTTGATGTTGTTTGCCCAAAATTTTGATGGTTTTAAAACTCAAGTGGGAAGAGTATTAATCTATGTTATAGATCATTTGATTGGGCTAGAATGTCACTTACCTGTGCATAGTGAGAGATGGCAGAAGAAAGGTGAGTTGTCTGCAGATATGTACAAGCAATGTTTACTACCAGAACATCATGATCTTGATTGGAGGTAAGGGATCTCAAGTAAATGGTTGAAGGAAGAATGGAGGGATGTTTTGACATTAGTATAGAAATATATAACAGATGAGGGATGATTTTATTATGCCTATCGTTATCATATGAGGATTTTTATGCATCTAAATGGAGACCTTGAGATGATTCTGCCTTTTTACCTATTAAAATTTTTGACCAAAATGTCTAAGAGAGTGCAAAATCATCCTCAAACTGCTCATAAGGGTTTATTTTAGCAAGGTTTGATGAAAATGCTAGGTCTATTTTCATTAAGGGAGGTTCAAATGACCTGGAGGTAGCTATTGATCTCTGTAGGTATGGATGAACAAGACACAAAACAAGAGAAACCTAAAGTTTCAAAAGGAAAAAGGAAACACTTCAAAGGATTATGCAAAACTGAAGGAAGTCCCCCCTGTAGACAAATCAACTACATCTGGCAAGAGGAAGCTTCAACTACGAAAAGAAGCTAAAATTGAATAAGAACTTGGATTCCCTGTTTCAAGGAATGAGTTTAAGAGTTTTGACAGAGTTTATACATGGAGAATGGCAAAACAAAGCGTAGAACAACAACATGAAGTCAAGAAAGAACCTGAAACAAAAGCTTGTGATGAACCTGTAGAAAAAACCAATGAGAAAAAAACATAGTAAGTTGGAAAAGGTATACAAGTTGCAGATTATCGGAACAGGCCTAAGACTAGATCAACCAATAAACTAAGGCTCAATTCCAAATCTCTATTCAAACACTCCCTCAAGAAAAACATTTCGATTATCCTAGATGAAGATGAAGTGAAGAAGGTCCTAAAGAAGATAAAAAGGGCAAGGAAACAAACATTAGTGCTAGATATAGAATTGTCAAATTCTGAATAAAAAATAGAGGAGGATCCTACCTATACTCTAGAGATAAATGAGCTGCCAGGACCATACCTACAAGAAGCCCAAATTCTAGAAAATTCTATAGAGAAGGAGATCAATGTGGGGTCATCTTCAAAGGGGCATAGGTATGAAATGAGAACAAGAAATAACAAGCTATCAATTGATCTAATTCATCCGACAGATGAGGAAGGATTTGAGGAATGTACAACAGAGATAGGGGACAAATCAAAGAAAAAAATCAAGAAATTGCAAACAACTATCGAAAAATTGAAACAAGAAAGACTGGAAGTTGAACTCTGGAATGCCAAGCTACAGGAAAGGGTGCAGAAGCTGAAAACAAAGAACAAAAATCAACAAGAGATGTTCAAAAAAGTTAGAAAGATGAACATTAAGTTGTATTGGAGCAATGTAGTGCTCAAGACTAAGCTAAAACAAGAATAATCCAAAGGTCAGTCCTCTGCTCAACAGTAAAAGTTTCGAGGTGACGATAACACACACATTTTGATTTATGTCACCACAGATCATAGTTTTGATATCTCTTTTGGTGAGATTTTGGAGAAGTTCGAGGAGCAAAATTCCATTTTTTACAGCCACATTTTTTTGTCAGATCCTTATGTAGATTCAACGACTTATCTTTACACATTTACTTGAAGTAGTTACAACAATCCCTATTTTCCAGGTCCATAATATCTTCAAGGATATGATCCRGTTGTAGAATCAAGTATTTTCCTTAAAGACTAAGTTGTTTGAATTGTAAAGCAATCAATACAATATAATTCGATTTCTATATGCAAGCAAAGGATCATGACTAAATCAAAATCTTATGTAGTTTATAGGATCTATTATAACCAACTCTGTGCAGAAAAACAAGATTTGTTGATAGAGTTAGGGGTTCGAGTAGTGGAGAAGATTATACTCTGTCTCCGATTGTAATGTTTGGGACATGTTACATTTTACACTTAATGGAAAAGGATATATGATGGTTAGCCTTCTCTTCTTATCTTTCATTCTTTATTTTCTTACAATGCATATGTATCTTTGCAAAGCATTTTATATCTTATTTATGTTTGAAGCCAATAAATATTTTTTTGATTGCTGCTCATTACAAGATCCGTGTTTAAGTACTTCACTCTTGTTTCTAAATGATATTTAGGATCAAGAATATTTATTGTGAGCTAAAAAATTGTGAACTTGCATTTTTATTTACTTTCATGTTTAACTTCCTTATCTAGCTCATCAAATTGAATACCATTGACTAAGTAAGTGTGATTGGAACTTATTTTTGTAATCAGAAATTGAAATTTCCTATTTCATTTACTACTTGACCTACCAACCAATACAAAACCCAAATAAACCTACAAATATAAAACCATTGCAATAATTGAGGTTCCCTAGATTTCCCTTAGCAATCAAGGACAACTTTAGGGACTAACACTATCCTCCAATAGTTCTTGAATAATATTCACAATTACATTATTTTTTGCAAAAGGGTGCCTATAAGGATGCACATTGGGTGGTTGATTGCCTAGAATCATGGGGACAATATGATCATGCCCAACATGTGAAGGGGGTAGGCCAAAAGGTTTTTATACTCATTGATGTTTAGTCTAGACCAACTATAAATTAGGGTGAATTTATTGTGGAGAGTTTTTCATAAATTGGAATGCCTAGAATCATGGGGATAATGTGATCATGCCTAACATATGAAGGAGGTATGCCAGAAGGTTTTTGTACTGACTGATGTTTAGTCTAGACCAACTATAAATCATGGTGAATTTATTGTGGAGAGTTTTTCATAACTTGGAATGCACTCAGTTAAGAAATAATTCCTAAGTTGCCTTTCTTCAGGAGCTTCTCCTTATGGCAAGAGATGATAATTTCAATAGAGTCAAACATGAGCCCCTTGAGTGTATGTTGATGACCATCCTTAGTGAAGCTCATGTATAATTCTTTGAAATCCGTTTTAATAGGACCTAAAGTGTATAACTATTTTTCACCAAGCACTACATCACAACCTCCCATTTCAATAGTGAACATGTGATATTTGAGATAATAGTCCCTCATCTGAAGTTTCACATTCTCACACATTTTATCACATTTATTTATAGCTCCATTAGGTACCATAATTTCAAAATCGTGCATCGCATGGACATAGAAATATCTTTCTCTTGCAACTCTCTCATGAATAAAATTGTTCATGTTGTCGTTGTCAAAAAACAAATCACCGTTTGGTGCTTGATGTAGCCAATCAATTTTAGGGTATGGGGAGATAAAATTTTGGATAAAGCATGGAGAGAAATTTAGGGTACCTGACAAGAAGGATTTAGGGAATTTTCTTCTGGAGGAGAATTGGTGGTATTTACTAAATCCATCTTGAGAGTGTCATCCTTGGTAATTTCTTACAGCTGGTCTAGGTGGGATGCATCCATTTGAAATAATTTTTTTTCTTTACATTTATGAACTTTGAAATGTCTCCCATCGTAGTTATATCAAATTTTGAGGTGTTGGCATTTTATATCTTTTTATTGCATCAATTCGTGGATTATTAAGGGTTAATAAATAGAGGGGGTTGTTGTAGATGCCATAGTGGGTGGGGAAGGGAATAAATGTGTGTTTTTGGTTTGAAAATTGGGCACCAGTTGGGCTTCTGTAGCTCGTTTAGACACCTCTAACCAAGTATTTGGGAGAGCCATCAAAACCTATGCTCAAATATATTCCTTTAGACCATTGATAAAGAATTCTTTGAAAAAAGTGTCATTCATGTCCTTTATGCAAATTCCCAATTGCTCAAGGGATATTATAAAATATTCCATCATGTTGGTTAGGCATAACTTTGTTTACTTTCCTAAATAACGTGTTTGTTTCGAAGCAAACATAAATTTCTTAGACAAAATGAGTCTAAGAAATGTACCCCACATAAAAATTATTATGTCATCACCACCATTGTCGATGTTCCCTATCCAAGTATAACACTCCCACTCTAAGTTTCATCGGGTCATTAGTAATATACCTTGGAGGGAGAAGTAGTGTTTCATCAAACTTGTACATACCTACTTTAGTGTATATATGCCACATATGTTATTCGAAAAGGGTGGTGTATTGTGTTGCAGTCCATCCGTGGAGGATTCCTCACTTGGTGGATCTCAATTATACTCTTCAATTGGTCTCATGGGGTGGGAGATGGGCTATAAATTGATTGAGTTTCTTTTCTATGTCTACGATTGGAGAAAAAATATCATTCAAGGTGTGAATGTTGGAATTGATTTCATAAATCTAGGTACCATGTGTCTAGATAATGGAGTTGAGGTCATTAATATTGGTGTTGATTTCATTTATCGTGGTATCCATGGTAGGGCTCCTAGTGGAGGCCACTGCCCATGATGTTCACCAAAAGGGTTGTTTGGGAATTATATCAATGTGATCAACTTATTTCCAAGAGATTGGGAGATGGGTCACTTAAAATATATTGGTCAAGTCCACCAAAATAAGGTTATTGGAGAGCTATACCAATGAAATCACCTTTTTGTAAGGGTGATTTTGAGATAGGCCCCCTACAATGGTGATGTTGGATTACTCAGAGTGGGGTGAATCAGTAATAAAGATTTTTAATCCTTTTAACCATAATATGTAAGTGTTATTTATCTTTATGAACAATGTAACATTATCATACAATAAGTGCAGAGTAAATAAACCATAAATAATGAACAATCACACGCATGCACAGTACACCAGTATTTTTACATGGAAACCCAATGTGGGAGAAAACCACGTATTTTTCTTATATGTCTTTAAGAATTACATTCATTGGAAGCACCAACTTCCTTTGTTCTCCAGTTGCAATTGGAAGGAGGCTTCGACCCCCTATACTTTTAGGCTACAACTTGAGGGAAGATCCAAATCCCCAATTCTCTAGCTACAACCAGAAGGAGGATACAACCCCGTATGTTCTCTGGCTACAACCAGAAGGTGGATACAACCACCTATCCTTGCCCCATATTGCCACCCTAAAATATAAGTGAAATGATGAAACCACTGCCACATTGTCACTATGAGATATACCACTGTAAACCTGTACCGATCTGTTCCATCAAACTATAACCAACTTGTAACAAGGACCTATGATCAACCCGTACCTGTAACCTTCATGTACCAACAAAATCCCAATAGGTACATGATATATCTATGTTGTAGCTCGCATATGTACACGACCTATCTATAGTGCATCATGCATATGTATGTGGCCTATTTATACTACAACCTATGTACGCCTTATGAAAAACTAGGGTTTTCTCTTTCTTGAAAAACTCCAACCCTTTGTTGCCTCTTTCACATCACCTTGCAACCTGTCACTATGTCTAGAATGTAGTTGTTCTCTATGCATACATCCTCATACATATCCCTTAACCAAGTGCATCTATATATCTCTAGTCATGTGCCATACAAGTGTGTGTAATCATGAACAAGCATAATAACCCTGACATGGACTAGACATCAAACCCTTACTGATATACAACCTCTCAATACATCAACCACTTCACAACTACTTCAAAAATACAATCTCTCAACCATGTACCACAAAAACCCTTAACCATATGCCAAGAAATACAAGATATGCCTCAACACCAACAAGATGTACCAATGAAAGATATTAATTATACCAACATTATATTTATGTAGATTTGACTTATATAGTAAGTTCCATGCAACCAATAACCTTCTAGGGAAAATCCTCAAACCCCCATGACCATATCTCATGTAGACAACAATATCCAACTACACATAGAAGTAATAAATACATTTTGAACCTATAGATAGATTTTTTGTTCCTGATCACTGTAGACCTCTCTGGGAGCTTGCTTTCAAACTCTAGAGACCTGGCATCTTCATCTTCTCAAGTTTTCATGGATTCTCCCAATTGTACACGATTGTTCCTTCTTCAACATGCATATGTACACGCTATGTTCTCCTTCATCCTATGTATGTATGCGCTCTGTTCTCCTTCAGCATGCCTATGCACGTGATTTGTTCCACTATAGCCCACATAAACTTAAAAAACTAGGTTTTTTTCAGTATTTTTTGCAATTTCAAAACTTTCGCCATCAACCTTTCGTGCTACCTCAAAATTGCGTAACTTCAGATGTATCAATGAGTACATGAAATTAAAATTACACAATAATAGATATTCAATGTGCTCAATAGGTTCTAATATGATATCCTTTCTCTCTTATTTATACTTCCATGTAGCTTCCTCAAGTGGTTACCTTCTAACCAACTTAACTCAATTTCCTTCTTTTAGGGATAACCCACTTCTAACCACTTGTCCACTTCTAACCCACTTTGCTACAAATAATAAATTCTCCACTTTTAGTTGCAACTAAATTATTTTTAATTATTTTCTAATTGCAACAACTTAACCCATGATTAACTCCTACTTTCACCCACTTGACTAGTTGCCTTTTTCTAGGAGCTTCTAGAATAATTTGACTTCTTTGACTTTCTAGATAACTCATGAGGGTTCCCCAACTTCACAAGGCCATAAATAGCTAACTTTGAGGAGTTATGTGACGTTCCACATATCACCGAAAATGACATGACATGTAATATCCATCTATAATAGTTTTACTTGCAAATAAATTGATATTCATACCATTATACATCAATGAAAATGAAGTCCCTTAACCATACTATTGGGGCTACCAAAATTTACTACTGAAATTGCTTCAAGGGTTGACATCAATGAAAACCAACCCAATTAATAAACAATATCCCTCTTTGACATTGATGGAAACACTTTGATGCAACATTGAAGTCATATCACTCATGCTCCCCCTGTGAACATCGATCCCCCTGGAAATATGCCTATGTTCTCTCTCTCCAAGCATCTAACTCTCTATCCTGCATTTTATGAATCTCTCCCCCTTTGAAATCAATGGAAAAGGTAACTTCCCATCCGGGGCTGATCCCCCTAAGTGAACTGTCCTTGGGGTTGTTCCCCCTGACCAAACTCTTCCTGAAATTGCTCTCCCAACCCGAATTTTCCTCTTTATGGTTCTTCCTCTTGTAAATATAAGACATATAATATACGCATTCAAAAACATTCATTTTAGAGTATAAATTACTCCGAGTCTATGGAAAATATACTCAAAGGCTTCCCTTGGAAGGGGTTTTGTAAAGATATATGCAACATGTTCTTTTGTTCCCACATATTCAACTTAGATGTTCTTCTTTGCGACCTGTTCCCGTAGAAAGTGATACTTTATTGGAATGTTCTTCGTCTTGGAGTGCATCACTAGATTCTTTGAGATACTGATGGCGCTTGTATTATCACAATATATTGGAATGGGCTCATATACTCAACTTGTATATATGTCAGAGTTTGTTTCATCCATAGAACCTGTGTACAATATGTTTTTGCTACAATATACTCTGCTTCAACTGTAGACAATGATATTGATGATTGTTTCTTGCTTAGCCACGATACAAAACACTCACCCAAGTAGAACGCTGCTCCACTGGTGTTTTGTCGGTCATCAATAAAACCTGCCCAATCTGCATCTATGTAGGCAATAAGTGATAGATCCTTTCCTTTTGGATACCATAATCCAAAATCTTATGTACCCTTGAGATATCTGAAAATCATCTTCACTGCTATAACATGTGATTCCTTTGGTGCTACTTGAAATCATGCCACCTGTCCAACTTCCTACATTACATCTAATCTGGATGCTATCACATAAAGTAAGTTTTCAATCATTGACCTGTACTGCCTCTGATATGTAGACTTTGAATCATCATATTTACTCAACTTGCAACTGGTTTGCATATGAATATTAAATGGTTTGCAATCTTCCATTCCAAACCTCTTTAGCATTTCTTTGATATGCTTAGTTTGAGAAATAAAAATGCCTTGGTTGCTTTGACATATCTGAAGACCTATAAAGAAGGATAGTTCTCCAAGTAATGACATTTCAAATTCATTCTTCATGTCCTTTGCAAATTTCTGGCTTAACCTGTCATCATCACTTCCAAAAATAATATCATCAACATAAACTTCAATTAATAAAGTACTATCTTGAGTTACCTTGATGTAGAGGTTGTTGTCTGCATTTCCTTTTCTGAACCCTGCTTGTTGTAGATATCTGTCTAGTCTAGAATACCATGCTCTGGGGGCATGTTTTATACCATACAAGGCCTTCTTCAACCTGTACACATAATCTTCATTCTCTGACAGCTAAAATCCTTCCGGTTGCTCAATGTAGACTTCTTATTCAAGTTCTCCATTCAGAAAGGTTAATTTCACGTCCATATGATACACTTTAACATTCTTAGAGCATGCATAATATAGGATCAATCTGATTGCTTCCATTCTGGAAACTGAGGAAAATGCCTCTTCAAAGTCGATACCTTCAACTTGTGTGTATCCTTTACATACCAATCTATCTTTTTTCCTTGTAACATGTCCATATTCATTCAATTTATTTATGAAGACCCACTTTGTGCCAATCACATTCTTGTAGCTTGGTCTTCGAACCAATTCCCAAGTGTCATTCTTCTCTATTTGATCCAACTCTTCATTCATGGATTTTTTCTATAATTCATCCTTCTTGGCTTCTTCAAAACTGTTTGGTTCAATCGAAGATAAGAATGATAGGTGCAGTTGTTTTGGTGAACACATTCTTCTTCTAGTCTCAATTCCTATATCTTTGTTCTCGATAATTTGATCTGAAGGATTATTCTTCTATATTCGTTTGATAGGTGTCTTTGGAGGTACTTGTTTTACTTTATCTTCTACTTCTATATTATCTTCGTCATCTTCCCCTTCCGCTTATTCTTCATCCCTTTCTTCTTCTTCGTAAACCTACTCCACTGATTCTTTTTATTCTTCCTTTAATTTTCATCCACCTGTTTCATAAACTGTCACATTGATGCTTTCCACAACTTTGTTGAGCCTTAGATTGTAACACTTGTATGATTTTCTTGTACTTGAGTAAACAAAAAGTATACCTTTGTCCACACAAGAATCAAAATTTCCCATTCTGCCATCTTCTCTTTTGATGTAGTATTTTCTTCCGAAAACTCTAAAGTGCTTCACATTTGTTGGTATTCCTTTCCATAGCTCGTAGGGAGTTTTGTCACTATTGTTTCTGAGCATTACTTTGTTTTGAATGTGAACTGTTGTATGCACTTCCTGTTTCCAAAAAACATCTGTCAAATTAGAATCCATTAACATTGTTCGATCCATTTCATGTACTGTCATGTTATTTCTTTCAACAACTCCATTTTGTTGAGGTGTCCTAGTGACGGAGAATTGCCTTTTTATTCCATGCTTGTTGTAGAAATACATAAATTCCTTTGAAGTAAAATCTCCTCCATTGTCTGATCTCAAACATTTTATTTTTGAATACATTTCATTTTCAACCATTTCCTTGTATACCTTGAAGTTTTCAAATGCTTCTAATTTATTCCTGAGAAAAAAAACTACAATCATTCTTGTATAATCATCAACCAATAACATAAATTATTTTTCACCTTTTAAACCATTTGTTCTAGTTGGTCCAACTAGATCAACATACACAATTTCTAGTGGTATTTTTGTGGATTATTCCTTTGATCTGAATCTGTGCTTTGTTTGCTTTCCTTGTTGATAATGCTTGCATAATGTTTTCGTTGGCTTCGTGATCTGGGGAATTTATCTGATTGCTTCCTTTTTTCTGACTTTGACGAGGTTATATAAGTTTATGTGATCCATTCTTCTATGCCATATCCAAACTTCATCTTCCTTCCCTAGAAAACACTTTTCATTTCCAATTTCACTTAATACATATATGTTGCTTGAAGTTATTACAATTGTTGCAATCAATTTTCTTGATCCTGTTTTTTTATCTCGCACTTCTGTGAATCGAACGTAAGTTTGTAACCTTGGTCACACATTTGACTTACACTTAGAATATTATGTTTCATATCTTCCACTAGTAGAACATTTTCTACCTTGGTATTCTTGTTTCCAATTCTAACTGTGCCCTTTCCAATGATTCTAGTTGAGTCATCGTTTCCAAAGGAGACTGATCCATCTCTTTCCTTTTTCAATATAAGAAAATTGTCTTCATCACATGTCATGTGATTTGAGAAGTCATTGCCAATGTACCAATCATGTTTCTTATGTTTATCTTGTAGAGGGAGTGTGCATTCTTCATTGTTAAATTGATTCTTCTTTCTTATCCATATTCTCTGTTGAGGTTCTTGTCCGTGACTGTTGTTATTGTGTTGTGATTCTCTAGGAGGGACTGTCATTTAACAATCTTTGGCCACGTTTCCAAAGTTGTTGCACTTGTAGCATTCCACTTCAATCCTAAATGATTCAAACTTGTTGTAGCTTGTTCTCTGTGTTTCACCAGGCCTTCTTGGATAACCATTTTGTGCATGACTTTCAAATTTGTTTATGTTCCTGCTATTAGCTATGCAATTTACAAATTTATGTCCAAAATTATTACATGTATAACATAAATCAAAAAACATAGTTTGATACCTGGGAGTTAAAGATCTTTTGAATCCTTCGTCTTCCTGAGGCCTTCTTGTTTCCGACTGTCACTGATTCTGAAATATGAATTTTCTAGGTGGAGGAGTGTCCCTGTGATCTTCCCTGTAAAACTTCATGTCTCCTATGACTGTCTCTACATAGCTTCTTGGTTGTGTTTCTTGATCTGTATTTTTGGAGCTTGAGCCTCTTTCTGTCTGATTGTACCCTAACCTAGAATTGTCATGATGTGGCCTCTAACTATTGATAATGTTATCCAAAACCTTTGAGTTATTCTACATGTTTTTCTCTTGAAGGTCATTTCTTAAGGTGGCAATCTCTGCTTCCAAGATTCCAATGATCTTGTCCTTTTCTTCCAAATTTTCTTTAAGTGATTCTTCAATTCTTTTGTCTTCTTCAAATTGAATTTTTAAATTAGATATCATTTTCTCTAATTCTTCAGAGTTGGAATTTTGTGTTTCCTCTTTTCTTTTTAGTTCTACCTGTAGTGATTTGTTTTTCTTCTTTTCCCTTTTTATAACATCTATGTCACTCAATAATTCTTCTCTGTAGTCAACTTTTGCCTCTTCATATTCTTCTTTTGTGTATTCTTTATCATAGTTTTATATTTCCATGAATATAACTCTTTCTGTCTCACTTTCACTGACTTCATTTTCGTCTGATGAGGAGTTGTCTTCTTTGGTGCATAAACTTTTCTTGAAGACTTTCTTTTTGGTTCTTTTTC
>SNQJ01S0008134.1:0-30828 GCA_010110895.2 Picea sitchensis
TTATATTATTGAATATCTGCGATATCTCTGTGCATTTCCTTATTATATCTCCGCTCTCATTTCGTGCCGAAAATAATCCGGATCAATATATGTGACCTCCAATTAGGACAGTCGCATACAAACATGATTTTCACTAACATGGATCAATTATATCTATCCATGTACACCACCTATGTCAAAGAAGGCCGCGTACATGGCCGTATAATTAAAAAATGCATTAAAAACACCAAAATTCACCGAAATAAAAACAAATGGATGAAAATGGAGAGGAGGGAATGGTCTCTTAACTGGTCTAAGCAGTTTTGAATTTCAATCCCAATGTCTCTTAACTGGTCTAAGCAGTTTTGAGTTTCAATCCGAGTGCATATCATACGAGTCCATAGAATATTGAAGGGTAAAAATTATCCAATTGCTCTCCAAAAGGGTAAATTTCAAATGGTATGGTAAAAAGTCATTTTTTACCTATTTAAACCCATTCTTTCCACTTTTTTACATAGTCTTTTACCCCTTCTAACATTTTTTATGCCATTTAGACTAATTAAATGATTTGGAGATGGTTTGTCATATATTTTTCCTTGAGACATGTCTCTTTCTCATAGGTTTTTCTACATATACTGGTGTTTTTTCGACTCTTCGGTAGGTATTGTGTTCCTTACTGGCATACAGGGTAGGTCTCATTTCACTTGCACAATGCATTTATCTGTACTGATCATATATTTTCCATAGGTTCAATCCCATTAGTTACAACATTATACCTTCAAGATGCTCTAAAGGTGTTGTTTACGGATGGTAGATATTACCTCTTCATGGGTGTCCTAATTAGTACCTCACTAACCATTTTGGCACCCATGTTGTAGTTTTTTCTATAGGCTCGAAAGCCATGTCTAGTCCAACCATGAATTTACGTTGAAGCTTCATATATTATTCTCATCTTTTGTTGGCAAGTTACCCGTGGGGCTTCCAAAATTGTTGTGTTGAGTCGTACTTGCATTGCATATTGACTTCTCGCGCTTTTTGGGCCTAATGTTAGCTTCAACTTGTTGTGTTATATACATTGATTTGTATATTCATTCTTGAATAGTGACTAGCCTTGCAATGCTAGCCTTTTCAACTTGACACCTTTTATCCATGGAGGAAAATTCCCCCGAGCATCCATATCCTGCATGTGTTTCCTTGCATTGAGCATAGGTATGTTCCATGTTCAAGGAACTAGTTTGTTTGCTTGCCCACAATGTTCATTTCCTCCATTGTACTATATAATTATTTTATTCTTTTCCATGCTTTATAATATGAAAAAGACGAAAAAAATCAAAATACAAAAAAGAAGGATGGGAATGAGTCTTTTTTTTTATATGGTAGCTACTTGTGTCGTCCTTAAACAGAGCACAATATTATGAGACTTCACCTCACTTTATTGGGTTTAGTATGACTTTAGGAGGCCTTTTGTCATTTTTTATCATAATCTCCTTTGGCTGATTATTCTTCCAGTCATATGGAGCATTTGTTGATGCTTCCTATGTCACAGACGTATCCCAGTTTATAGTCAATGTTGCTCAAGTCACTATTTTTTCCGTGTTTATGTTCAATGGAATTCAACATGTGTCGTTCGCTCTATAGAATTCTTGACTTTCCAAGTTGACCTTCTTGTGTCATGTTCTTCTTAGGTTCCCAAGTATCTTTGTATCTAACTTGTGCTAGTATAGAAGGTACCCATTGAATTCTTGTTGGTAGGTCTACTCTTATTCACTACAACTCATTTCTCTGAGAGTATGACCTATAGATTCACCCTCGGCCTATTTACATCATTGATAGGTGGCCTTGCACTCAGTGGATGACAAATCATCATTGGTCACTGACTGAGCAATTTCCCTTGTTTTCAACATCAACAACCATTATCAAACATAGGGATTTGTGTGGTACCTTGGTTTCCATTTGACCCCATTGGTGGATTCCTCATCTTTGTTGGTAGTCTTCATCATTGGCTACTATTCAAAGAGTCTTTGTCATGTTCTATTCTATATGGTGCATTTCAGAGTCGTACCTCGGTGTGTTCCTTTCAATGTTTTCGTCTGATTTCTTCCAAATCTTCGACCTTCTGCTACTCATCATGCTGGATGATGGAGGATGCCTTAATTCCTTTCTTCCAGTGAATCTCTTCTGATCGAATTCATCACATATTTCTCTAGGACAGGTATCTACATTCATTTTTAGTACCTTAGGGATTGCAGTCATCAGTAGCAGGTTCCCTTTCTATTTCTAGCAGGAATACATCAATGTCCCGCAATTGGTAGATTCTACCAGGTGTTCAACATCAACTCCTTTATTCACACTTATTAGACTATACTAGTTATTTTTTGTACATATGTTTTCATTGATGTCAAAATGATCATGGACATGATCAATTATAGGGAAATAATAGACAAAGGAAGTTTTGAAAGCATGAAAACATAAGTGTGAAGAAGGATCAAAGGACAAAAGGATCAACTGCACATAAAAAGGATAAATTTCGCAAAAGGTATAGCACAAAGTATGGTTCACAGATACATGAAGTCATGAAAGGATGAAAACATAAGCGTATATAAGGATCAATAGAAGTTGGTATTGTAGCACGATGAAGGACAGGAAACGAATGCAAAGTGCTTCGAGTCAGTACGACGAGCAATGCAGTGGATTGTGCTTAGACGAAGCCAGTGTGGCAACCGACTAAGTAGAATACGATAGAACAAGTGGAAGTTCAGTAGTCATGTGAGTGAGTCACCGGGATGCACTCACAATCTGATGGGGTGACTTGGTGAGTGCACTGTAGGGAAAGTGTGATAGGATGAAGACTCATGACTTGCGACTTGCGCTCTAATTATATATGTGAAGTGGGTACTCCGTAGACTAGAATTTGAATCATTGTGTCACTCTTAGGGATATTCTCTAATGATCTGGATCTCAGTCGTAGGAAGAGTTGGTCTGTGTCATTTAGTCAAAGAATTTCCACAATATAATTGTCATGCATCCACATACCTTATGATCCAAATTATTTTGAGAAAAAAATGAAGGCAGAGATATAACAATGAAATATAAAAAGATATTGAAATAAATACAGAGATACAAAATGCACAATTTTATTAATGAGCGAAATGTATAGAAACTGTAAAATTACAGAGTGAATGACTCACTAAAATGGTGGCATCTTGTCTCTGAGAAGAGATGTGATGGCTACGGTCCTTCGCAAGAAGATGATGATGTTTACAATGAGGCTCTAGAGGCCTTTTTAAAATAAATAAAATCCAAAACCCTAACCCCGGAAGATGAAATGCCAAAAGGTTTGTGGGCCCCGATGTGGGTAGTTGATACATCAACTTCCCAAGGGCGTAACTTTTGCATAATATCTCCATGTTGGATGCACGATATCTCGTTGGAAAGGCCTATCTGAGGAATACACATTTTTCCATCACACTCTATCTAAATCCTATAGTGTGACTATGGAGGGTCCAAAAAACAATGTTTAGGGCCTCAAAACGACCTCAGAAGTTTAAGACCCGAAAAGATGTAGAAAAATTGCCAAGGTGGAAACCCCTGTTTTGAGCCAGTGGATGGGTGGCCATCGATTTCCTCCTTGATCATTCTTCCCACCTTAGGAATAAATGGTCTCTATTGCATCAAGTTCCAGGGGAATCTTTTGTTGAATCTGAACCTTAGTGAGTTGATTTCCTTGCTGAAGAAGTTGTCCTACTTAGCTTGTTGAGGGTTGTTATGAACCTGTTGTTGGGGGATTGGATTCGTTCAACCGATATAGTTGCATTATTTGCCTAAGTGTGGGAGGAATCTATCAATGAATATGTAGCATGAATAGCATGAAGGGATTTGTTTCTCTTGACTGGATAGTGTGGAGGCACCCCTGTAGGTGCAGTAAGAATATCTCGGTGCTCTTCTACAATATTGTTGATATGATTCTACTAGATAGAAGGGTCTAGGGCCAAGGCTGTAGTGATTTTAGTTTCCTTATATTTTGAAGAGATCATGAAGAGGCTAAACTTTGTGGTATGAGAGATTACTTTGCATCACTATTTTGTTAGGACAATAGTCAAAACTACATCTGGTATCCTGTAGAGATGACCTCCCAGAGTAACAATGACGCTACAGGGTAGAGACTCATAAAAAACATGACACTTCCAAATATATGGATGGCCTAACATAACATCATATACTTCAAGTGGGGAAACATCACACAATAACTCATCCTTGAAGGGATTGATGTCATATGGAAGGCGACACTGCTGGATGACATGAAGATCTCATCCCTGGTGAAGCCATCTAATGTTGTATGGTTGCAGGGTGTGGTGTTGTCGAAAAATCTAACTGCTTGATGACCTCTGTTGAGATGAGGTTCTTATGGCTTCTACTATCAACAATAAAATGCAGCGGGGTCCCCTTCACCCACATATGTGAATGGAAAAGGTGTTCCCCTCCTCGGGATCCTCTGGTTCTTCTATTTGGATTGTTGCGGTCGTGAAAATAGTAGTGGGTTTTGCATCAATGATTTGTCTCCTTTTATTATTGTATGAATCAGAGTCTGAGTCGAGGTTCGACTATGTTTCTTTGAGCTCAGACACCAATGATTTTTTTGAGTGACATTCATCGATGTTGTACCAATGGATTTTGTGGAAGTCACACCACTTCCCAATGCCCTTCTTCTTCTTCATGCTTCTCTTCTTTTACTATGGCTTGGAATGGTTATATTAAGGTTGGATATTCTGTGGATTAGAGCTTCCTTTACCATACTTTGGTTGTTTCAGATTTGCAAAGCCAAATTCCCGCTTGTTCTGGTGCTTAAATTTTTACTCAATTTTGACAGCATATCGATAAGTTTCTCCCAGTGATGAGATGTCTAAAAACTCCATTTCGATTTGGATGTACCTTTGTAGAGCCCCGTGGTATTTTAGAACTAGATGTCACTCAGAGTCTTTGATACCCAACTTGGTGTGCAAGGTATGTAAGGTATTTGTGAACTCAAGAACTTTTTGGCCCCTCTCTTGATGCAACGTGGTCCATCTCATGTACTGGTCATCATATTTTCCCATGGGGTAATATTGTTCCTTGACTGCATACATAAAAAAATCCCAAGTGGGACCAACCCCAAATATTCTAGACTCCTCTATGGAATTTTTCTCTTAGTAAGTTTCCCACCAATGTTTGACACGGGGGAGAGCCTTAAGGAGCACAAAGGTGATCTTTTCTCTATTGAAAAAATTGTGAACAAAGAAATAACCTTCGAGAAAATTTAACCATTTTTCCAAAGCATATGCATCGATATGAACTTAAAATATGGGAATATAAAAATTAAATTGTACCTTGAATGGGGAAGCATCTCCAAGGCAACGACTTGACAAAGACGTCCTGATTATTGTCGGCAATCGTTGAAGGATTTGGAAAAAATTCTCTAACATCCCATTCCTCTGTTGTGCGAGGGATTCCATGAGCATAAGATTGATAGGATCTTATTCTCCCTCATATCTCTTCTCTTCCACCATGGGAGGTTGCTTGGGTTGGTGAGAGTGTTTGTCCTCAAGAGAAACTAGCTTGAGACCAAACTCTCTATACCATGACCTTGTCAAGGACATGCACTAAGAAACGAAAAGGAGTAGCTTGATCTAATACCATTGATTCATATTATTTTGAGAATGAAATGAAGGAAGAGATATAACAATGAAATATACAGAGATATTGCAATAAATACAAGGATATAGTAATGCACAATTTTAATTAATGAGATAAATGTACATAAACTGTAAAATTATAGAGTGAATGACTCACTAGAATGGTGGAAGCTTATCTCTGAGAAGAGATGTGATGGCTATGCTCATTTGCAAGAATATGTTGATGTTTACAATGAGTCTCTAGAGGCATTTTTAACATAAAGAAAATCCAAAACCCTAACCCTGGAAGATGAAATGCCAAAAGGTTTGTGGGCCCCGATGGGTGTAGTTGATATGTCAACTTCCCAAGGGCGTAACGTTTGCATACGATCTTTGTTTGGGGCACATGATAGCTCATTGGAAAGGTCTATCTGAGGAATACACATTTTTTTGTCACACTTTGTTTAAATCCTATAGTGTGACCATGGTAGGCCCAAAAAACGTTGTTTAAGGCCTCAAAATGACCCTGGAAGTTTAGGACCCAAAAATCTGTAGAAAAACTACCAAGGTGGAAACCTCTATTTTGAGCCAGTGGAATAGGTGGGTGGCCACAAATTTCTGCCTAGATCACCTTATTTAGACAAAAGTGTATCTAACAAGACTTTGATATGGTCAATATTCTTCCACAATATAATTGTCATGCATCCACATAATTTATTTAGACATAAGTGTAACTAACATGACTTTGATCTAGTCAAGATTTGTCCACAATATAACTGTTACACATCCACATACATGAAGTGGAGCTTAGGAAAAAATAGTGTAAATAGGGATGTGTTATGATCAAGTAGTGTGTTGAGGACGAGAAGGAGAAGTTTCCTCTAACTGTTCAAAAGAACTGAATTGTAGATTTGTTAGAGAAAATATTGAAGAGGTCCAATCGTGTAATGAATTAATTTTTTGAGAAAATTGAATATACGGTGGCAAGGTGGTGCTATGGTGAGTTGTAGCTCATTGAGGATTGGAGTCCTAATTATTTGTAATAGGTTGGTTCCTGAGAGGATTGGTGTCCTCATTATCTACGACAGGTTGGTTCCCAAGAGGATTGGTTTCCTCATTATCTGTGATAGGTTGGTGTCTGTGAGATAAAAAATTGTAAATTATTAGTTGGTGCTTGCAAAAGAACATAAATAAAGATGTTTTGTGGTTTTCTCCCACATTGGGTTTCCACGTAAAAATTATCGAGTACTATATTTTTTGTGTTGTTTTGATTTCTATGTGGATTGGTGGTTAAGTGAGAAATTCTAAATAATTTTAATCATTGAAAGTGTTGTAACCCTTGAGATGTTTCTGGCTAGGAAACTATGCCAAGGCATCCATTAACTTAATTGTTTTGTTTTTTTAAGTGGTCTACCCTAAAACATAATGTTTTTGTTGTTAATTTAGGCATGTATCTTTAGGCTTTGAACATTTAAATATTTAAGAGGAGAAGGCAAATCATTCTGTGTTTCAAACACTTAAATATATTAGAATATGAAAGAAGAAAGAGAACAAAATAGACTGAAAATAAAAGCAATGTACCTTTTGATAAATATTACTTAATTTATAGGAAGAAGAAGTGATGTTTGGTTATGTATATTGAAACCAAAATATAGTTTGAACTTAAAGAACACTTCTTTTTAATTCAAAAAGGAATAATAAAATGGGAGCGCGAGTCTTCTTTATACTCATAGTACAATTGAAGAAATCCAAAACTTCTAATGATACCTTTGCAGTGTTATGATGGTATTTGTTGTACTAATTCATCACATTCATGGAAATATATGCATTTAATAAGAAATTGAAAGCATGGAGATAACACAAAAGAGAGGTCACATAATCTGAAACATAAAAGTATAAATCTTCACAACTTGCATAGATTTTTATTAAAACTTAAGTTTGGGCCAAAAAGCTCTCCTTTTACATCGATTTCTCATGTACATTTATAAAAGATAGGATGAAACCAAAAATAGTTATTCGATCCTATTTTCTAGAAAATTGAGATTCAACAAAATCTTTGTCTCCTTAGAAATAGGACAATCGGAAGAGTCAATTCCTAATTTTCTTCTTCTTTTATGAATCACCATGCCAATAGCTGTAGTAGAAGATTGCATGTTGCATCTGATGGATAATTGAAATATTTTATTTTCCTGAATGCAATATCCAACTTAGTGTATCTTTCATATGTAGGGGTATGTGAGAATAGATTCTTTGTTTGCCATAAAATATAGAAGTCATCTATGAGTAAGTCGACAATAGTTTGACCTCTTAAAGTGTTGGTCATAGTCTGAAACTTATCATCTTTCTCCCTGTCAAAAAACATACTTTTCATGTAACTTTCATGTGACAATAACTTGCCATATTTATCCCATGTTGAAGGTAACCCCATTTTTACTAAATTCTCAAATTTGTTGGAAAAAGATTCCACATTCCTCTTCAATGCTATGCATTCATTCTAATCTTGTTGTATTAGATTTCTCTTTGAGAATATTATTTCAACTTTCATCACCATTATAGTTATGTCATTAACACCCTTCTTTATCAATGTTTCTCTGGAATTTGAATTCAGGAACTTTATGATTTGAGTGGCCACTTGTGGTCTTGTTCCTAATTCATGAAATGATTTCTATATCACTTCATCAGCTTCGTCTACCAACAACATTTCATCATATATAATTTTAAAATAATCCTAGATCTTAGCTATTTCACTGATGATTTCATCCTAGATGAGATGATTGTCTCCTATAGAATATGGTTTCCCTGACAGTTTGGTATTCATTTGTTCCAAATCATTTAACATTTTAGCCTTTAGCTTATGATATTCTAAAATAATTTTGTCTTTTTCCCTGATTTCTTCTTTTTTCTCTGAGATTGTTTTCTTTAGACTTTCGATTTCAACACCTTTCAAGTTTAGATCTGTTAATTCCCTTGAAAGTCTTATTGTTGGATCCTATGTTTCTACTACTTGAAGAGAAGAAGCCCCACCTTTCAAGCTTTCAACATGCTTTTCATACATCTCCATCTGCTCTCCCATCTCTACCATTTTCTTCACAAGATGATCTTTCTCTACCTAGATTGCCTAGAGTTTTGGAGTATGTACATGGTCAATCCCTGGGATTTTGAGCTTTTGATTCAAAACTTGGATTTCTTTATCTTTTTTTTTTTTTTCTACCAATGCTTTAACAAAAGCCTCATTTTTTGGATTAACTCCAAGTTCCATTATCCACTATTCTAGCTCTTCCACTTTGATTTGTCTGGTCCTGGTAGCCAACTTTTCATTCTTTAACTGGGTTCTGATATTATCATTGACAACTTGAATTTTTTATATTCCAATATTAGTTATCAAAGCATCTATGTTTATCATATTTTCAGTTTGTCTGTGCAAATCAAATTTATCCAAAGGATGAACATTGTTTAGATCTATAGAGATGTTTGTTACTTTTTTCCAATCTTTTGGCTCCATGACTGCTATATTCATCCTCCCTTTCTCATAGTCTACGGTTGAGATCTTTATGGCCTGATAGGTATCATGATCATAGATTTTGGGAATCATGTGTTTCTTGATGCTAGCACATGCCTTTCTAATTTCCATAAACTATTGAACTTGTTCTAATTGCTTTGATTGATCACCGGTTCCTGACTATATCTCAGTTTGAGTTGTCACACCTTTGATATTCTATGAAGATATCACTTCTACAGTCACAAGAGGGCCTTGTTTATTTGGCAATATCTTTTTGGGCACTTTTATTTTTCCTTCCTCTTCAATTTCTTCTAGTTTCTTCTTTTTGACTGATTCTTCTTCCCTTATTTCTGAACTTTTTGAGGCAAGCTCTGAACATATCCTTCTGTATGTCTTCTCAAACTGTTGTGGAGTTTGTGTGATTGGAGACTTTGTTGATTGATCAACTGTTTTCCCATGGATCTATAGAATATTCAACACATCTTGCCAATTGTCTTGATTTTTCAGCAGCTCCAATTTCTCTTTCCGCTGATGTTGATAAGGAATTTTCCCATGTGAAATTATCTTTGATGAAATTATGCCATGAGGGTCATAATTCCATGGTTCTCCTTGTTGTAATCCCAGTGCAGAAAGCATCTTTGTTATCACCTGTAGTGCTGATCTGGTATTCATAATGAAAGGACCTACTTCCTTCTTCAATTTAAAAGTCACTTCATACTTATTAGGCACAAAATGAATTTCATCAGAGTTTAGTCTTTGCCTAACATATTCAAGAGAAACAATTATAAGAGTCATGAAAACAAGCAAGTGAAATGTAGCAAGTTGACAACCATAAACCCTAATCTCAGTGTAATGTTCAAAGACATACCAGTCTCCCACTCTTTTTTATGGGCTTAATTGTAACAATTTTTTGCACTTAAGAAAGATTCTAGGGGGATTTTGATTATGTATGATTTGGTAGACTTTGGACATGAATTGATCCACATATTGTGAAAATTCAATGTTTAAATGTTTCTTCCTAACTACAGAAGTCCAAAGAGTAACTGAGGTAGGATTACCAAGATTGTCTTCAACCTTTAACCCCATATGCATGAAATGAAGTGCATGTGTAAACAAAAAGAGATGAACAAGGTATGATTGTTATCCAAAGCTTATGAGAGTCTTGAATTCGGAAAGCTAATAATGAATTTGATATGCTATGAACTGGGCGTAATTTAATTTAGTGATAGGTTTAGTTGTGATTGGGTAAATTGAAACCAGACAAATTCATCAAGTGTCAAATCATTTGCTTTCTCTAATATCATAGAAAACATTGATTTTTTTTCGAAAGGTCTCAGGAAAGATATTTGTTGGAATGACACTGTTATCAACAGGTGCATCAAGGTTTATACAGAGGTACGATTGTAGTAAAGAAAAACTATATTTTGATTCCATTTCTCTGAAATATTTGGCTGCCACTAGTTCATTTAATGGTTCATTGTCGGGGTTAAGTGGCCATCTCATCATTTCATTTATAGTCTGAGCATTTAACTCAATGAGAATAGACCCGACTTTGGAGATTATATCTCTTTTGGTTGGAATATAATTCTCTGCACACCACACTACGAATTTTGGGAAGTGGTAAACCTAAGGAACTACTAATTTGGCAAGGTTGGATTCCCAAGCATAATAGTGGTCAATTAAAAAAACCTGATTTCCCTTCTGGTATAACACAAAAATATTGAATGATAAGATAGGGTCAAAGACATCCTTATCTTTATCGACAATATCTTCCTCTACGGGGTTTTTAATTCTCTTACTTTTTGTAGATTGTGATGTCTTCATTTTAAAAATGAGGATAGAAAGAATAAGAGGAATTTAAAGTTACCCATGAAGGTTGTTGACTGAGATAGGTACCTGGCAGGAGTAATGGTGGTGAATCGTACAAGAGATTCTAATTGGGTGGTGGAACTCTTAGAATACAAAATAAATCAATATTTGACCCTATTTCCCTTTTTAGTCCCAAACTACATACATGTCGTTTTATAATTGGTGGAAGAATAATGACAAATTCAAATTTTACCCTTTTCCGCCGATTGATGTGACATTGAACGCATGTTAGCTCCATTTTTATTGCGGGGGGGGGGGGGGGGGTGCACAATTCATTATGAGTCGTTGATATGATGATTCAGGCGCGACCCTTCTGCAAGGAATAAACCCACATTTTATTAAAATAAAACTTTATAAACACAAAAATAACAAATCCTATACTTATTTTTAAACTAAATATAAAGTTTTTTAAACCTAGATGCATTTTTTAACTACACGATAAAGGTTTTAAAAAAACTATTCTAAACAAAATTGTTTTTTCATTTATTTGAATTCAAACTAATCTATTTTTTAGCTTTTATTTATTTTTGCAAGATTTAAATCATTTATTATTATTAACCTACAAGTCATAAATATTTCCAAATTTAGAAAATTTGGGATATGCTACAACATAATGGAAAGAAAATTTAGAAAATTAATACAATATTGATTCACCCCCCCCATCTCAATATTGAGGTTCCTTCAGTAACAACCTAACAACTAGAAGGAAGATCACACAAAAAGTATGTCAAGTCAAGATTTATTTTCTTCTTCAACCAAACCTCCTCTATTCAATGGAACGCATTTTGCATTTTGGAAAGTTAGAATGAAGACCTACTTGATGTCTCTTGGTATGGAAATATGGAAGATCGTGGTAGATGGTTATAAAATTCTATAAACTCTTCCCATTGATGAAGTTGGTAAGAAAAATTACTACAATAATGCAAGAGATATGAATTGTATCGAAGGTGGGCTTGCGGAAATAGAATTTGTCAAAGTGATGTAGTTGGAATCCGCAAAGGAAATATGGGACAAACTATTAAACAATTATGAAGGATATGAGAAAGTAAATTTGGCCAAACTTCAAGCTCAAAAAATGCAATTTGAAATCCTAAGGATGTGTGAATATGAAAACATTGCAGGTTTCTTTCTCATAGTAGATGAGACTGTAAACACTATGAAGGGTCTAGGTGAAAATATTGAAGAAGCTATAGTGGTTCAGAAGGTACTTAGGTCTCTTCCCTCAAGACTTGATGCAAAGTTTTATGCTATAAAAGAAATGCATGAAATAGATACATTGACTATGGATAAGCTCCATGGAATACTGACTGCTTATGAGATGAGGACCAAGAAAGAACATCCAGATCTAAAGGATGCAGTCTTCAAGGCATCTGCCAAATTGTCAACATCTCAAGATCGTGATTCCTTTGAAAAATTCTCATATGAATAAGAAGCTAACTTTGTAAGGAAACTAAAGAGGGGCTCCAGAAAATATAATGTATGTTACCATTCAAATGTTTTCATTATGGTAAAATTGGTCATTTTTCTTCTAAATGTCCCTTCAAAGAAAATAACACTAATGAAAGAAAAGACAAAGATAAACCCAAGGATTTTAAAAAGAAAAATGTTTTTAAAAGGAACAAGTTTTATTCAAAGGAGGACAACAATATTTTTTCATACGATGAAGAAGAAGAATTTGATCTAGATGCAACTAAAGATGAAAAACTTATCATGGCTCTAGAAAAATAGATATCTGACCAAGAAAAAACAAACACAGAGGAGTATGCAGTTGTAATCAACATGGAAGGAGAACTCATTAGTGCTCCAGAGGAAATATCTCGGCTCGAGAAAAAGAACAGACTAGGAAAATAACAGTTACATATATACAAAGAAAAATACAATGAGATTAGTGAAGAAATAGTCATATTAAAAATTCGTCTAGAAGAGGCCAAAAGAAGGGAAGAATATTAATGAATTAGAGAAAAGAAAAAGAGAACATATGTGGAAAAATAGAAGCAAAAATAGTTTCCTTAAGAAAGGATCTAGGAAATCCAAGACTCAAATGAAATTCATAAAAGGATCTGAAACTCTAGATAACATTTTCAACAATCAGAGATGACCATATGAAAAGACAGGGTTGGGATATAAGGAAAGTCTGAAAATTGTCAAAGGTGAGTCAAGCACCAACATGTCAACTAGTGAGAAGCCTACAAGTGATGCAAATGTTCTCAAGGGAAACAACAATAAGACTAAAAAAGAAAAAGATGAAAAGAAGAAGTAGTCAGAACTGGATCAACCCAACTATGCAAACAAATCTGAAGCACAAAAGCAATAGGTGCCTGAATCTTATCAAGTAGACAAAAAAATACTGATTCCTACAAGTAAGTTGTTCATTCCAAGACATCCAATTTTTTTCTATGGATATTGTTTCTCTTGTGGAAACTATGAACATAATGCTGTGAGTTGCAAAAATTTTAGATATAACAGAAATGTAGGAATGAGATTCAACAAACCTCAAATGGCTATGTTTCAAAATTCTTTCAATAATTCATTCTCTCCTTTACTGAATGACCTCGAGTGCCACATATGTAATGATTTTGGACACAATGCAAGTGAATGTAGAAGCAATTTGTTTCCTATCTTTAAGAAAGATAGACAATAAGATTTTACCAAGGTTTGGAGGAAGAAAAATAAAAACAAAGAAAATTGTGGACTTGCTCTATATGCCAAAAAACAAGAAAATAAATGGTATATTCACAATGGATGCTCCAAGAGCATGACATGAGACAAGAGTAAGTTTGAATTTCTAACTAAAGAAAAAGGTGGTAATGTTACTTTTGGAAACAATGCTCCAGCCATAATTAGAGGAAAATGAATTGTTGCATTAGATGAAGATAAAAGGGGAAAGACCAAAGAACATAAAGTTTTCTATGTAGATGGTCTAAAACATAATTTGTTGAGTGTAATTCAAATGTATGACCAGGAAAACAATGTTCTCTTTCATTCAAAAGGATATAAAGTAATGGACGCAAATACATGGAAGACTTGTAAAAGCAAACATAACTTTAGGGAATGTGTATGATCTATAAGAAGGAAAAGAAAAATGTTGCATTGGTAAAACTGATGAGAGTTGGCTTTGGCACAAAATACTTGGTCATCTTAGTTTTGATCAGCTTGTTAAGCTAGGAAGATGTTGGCATCCAAATTATCATATCGCTTCGTTGATTTTTGAAACGCAAAAATTGCAAAGAATTTTTTTACCCTCTGCCTAATTTGTATATACGATGAAATCAATCGTTGTTTTTGGGTGATTACTTGGTTGATCACTTGTTTTAATTTTTATTTTATTGATAGATGACACGTTTACCCATTTCAATTTCATGACTAGCAAGCATGAAATTAAAATCCTTTATAAGCACATTGACTGAACTCTAAAGGTTTTCACCTTGTGAAATCAAACAAACCTTTGGAAGACCTAAAATCACAAAACACTTAAGCATAGTGAATATGCAACCATACGAAAATTTTATAAGATTTTCATAACATAAGGATAAAACCAAATCGTGGGTGATTTATTTTATCAAATCAATTTATTTAAAAAACGTTTGATTCATTTCTTACCCTTTGTGATTTTGGTTATGTATTTCTTACCTTACCATATGATCTGAATGCTGCAATAAACTATTTTGTCACTGTCTTATCGACGTATGACATGGCTAGAGTCCGTGCTATGAAATGATCATCTATCTGTCATGTCTATCAATGATCACATTCATTTCATCCTCTAGATGGTCCTTCATGACCATAGAGTAGGTTTTAGGAAAAAAAGTGGTTTTTGAGTTTTTCGTCCTCTGGTTCTGGGTGTTTAATCAAATCTTGAGGTGGAAGTCATGGTAGAGTCCCTCCGAGCCATTAGTTTTCGGTTCACAGTTAGCCATGCAAACTCAACCATTTGTTTTGGGTTGGCTCAAGCACAGACCCCTCAGTTTTGCATCTTTTGGTAAATTGTGCGCAAGCTGACAACTCATGTGGTTAGAGTGGAGCCGAATGGCTCACATGCTTTACTATCTCATGACGACGTTGTAGATGACCTCGTCCATTTCAGTTGGGTAAAATTCATCTAGTCCTTTGAGGGTTTCATCCTGGAAATTCCATAGGCCTTTGGAAAAACTTTTGATGGTGCTAAAGCCAATATAAGCGACTTGCAGTTGCAAGTGGATGAGGAATCCATAGCTAAGGCCATGGTTTTTTCGTAGGAAGGGGAACATTGATTCAATAATATGAAGATAGAGGGCATCACGTGGCATTCACTATTGGTATCCAGAAAATCATGCTATAACGTAAAAGGTATGCCTATCCAGTTGTTCAAAACTCGTTGGAATGGCTTGTTGTTGGTAATCAAACAATTTGTTACATGTGAAGGGCGTTATGGGCTAGTGTTTTTGTTTCATATATGGTTATTGATGATTTTCTTGGGGTTTAAGTTGAACTTGCCTTTTTATTTACTTAAGAGTCTTCAGAAAATGTCCAAGTTTTACCAAAGACAAAACCCTAATTCTGATTCCAGTTTGTTCCACCATGGTCTAATTCGTATTCTGGTTAATGCCCAATTGTTGAAAACATGAGACAATTGGTAGAGTTTTCTTGTTAGGAATAGGTTTGTTCCTTTACCATTTGAGTCTGTCTCTGGTTTACCTCTGAGTGATGATGAACCTGTCAGTTTGAGTGTATCATCCCATTCCTTGCAAAATTTCTAAGTTGAGATACAAGTCTCGAAAGACTCTGTCTTACCAACCAATACTCTAATTGAGTTTCTTTCGGTAGTCGAGGTCACCTCCAAAAAACGCGATTTCGTTCCAAAGAAATCTTTGGAAGAAATTCTGAGTTTTTTAAGGGATAAGTCATCGATCGCCCCTGATACTGTACATACCAAGGTTAGTAATGATACAAATAAAATGAAAAGACAAGGGAAGCACGCTACACAGGACGTTAATGACCTAGATTTCAGAAATAAGAGGACTGGTAGACTTTTTTCGAGGATGACAAGGAACCGATATCAAAATCATGATAAACCCATTCATACAATAGTTATTGAAGATACGATTTCTGTCGAGGATGCAAGATTTGATTCCACTAGAGTGGATTCGCCCCAATACGAATTTGTTTCAAACCCGCCTCTATTTTTAAGGGAAAAAGAAGGGTTTTTAGGAATACCGTACGATTTAAGAAAGAAAATGGTGCAAGGTAAGTCTTTGAACTCAGATGATACGTGCCCTCTACAGATATTGGAACAGGTGTATTGTGAATAATGTTTCACTTGGATCCAGAGGTACTATCAAGATATCCATTATTTGCAAGCTCAACTTAACCGGGTAATGGCTCGAAACATAGTGTTGGAAAGGGAAAAGTTGGATTTGAGATCCAGTGTGCAACAAACTTCCCCTAGAACTAGCAAAAGATCCAGGAAATCAGGAGATATCGTTATTAAAAACTCATTCAACATCAACGTTGTTATGAACTCGAAATTACCAGATGCCTCTTTTTCCAATGTTTAATGGGTAAACAAATTTCTTAGAATTAACGTTTTGATTGCTTTGTTATAACATAATTTGTTTTGTTTTTGTTTTATTAGACTAGCTACAGAATCGTAGATTCTACAACTTGTCTATAATTAGTTTATTAGATTTTTTCTAAATTAAATTTCATTTTTCTTCTCAGGTTTGAAGAGGAATGAATTGCAATGGTTGATGGAACACGTGAATCATTGGGAGATGCTTCAAATTTGCAAGTTTTTCTTTAAAAACAGTTTCAAAATATTTTGAATTATGTAACTATTTTTGAATGGCTGTTATAGCAGACCTAAATTAAAGTCATTTTTTTTTTGAAAAGACTTTATTGGGGAAGATCTGTCTCTATCTTAGAAGATGTGAGAAACAAATCATGAACATATTTTTAAATACTGGTACTTTCCTAGAGACACGGGTATTCTTTTTGGGACATGAAAGATGGACTTATTTTTTGGAATGATATGAAATACAGTGTGCTTTTGGCTTTGGTCCAGATATGTAACGGTATGATGTGATTATTGTCGTATTATTTTCATATTTTTTTGAGCATGAAAACATATATGTTATGAATTAGCTTTAGTCTGTTCAATGATTTATGCTTTCATGTTGTTATTATATCCAGTATGGTTCATCATTTATGGTTATCATAATGCATGTGGCTAATTAAACATAAAAAAAGTATCCGTACATTTTGAGTTTATGTCGAATGTTAGAATTTGTTATATCATTTGTAGGAGATTGGAGTTGTTTCCATCTCTAGATTTTTAATCACATAAAGTCACATGAGAAAAATATTTGTCTTTTTGTTTCTTATAGATTGCTTTCAAAACATAAAATTCCTTGAATTATTTCAGGAAATATCATAAGATATTCTTTTGCCTCTTGCCATAGATTCCTGTTGGCAAACAAGTTATTGAAGCTTGTATCACGTAGAAAGACAAATAGCTCAGGGCTTTTCTCTGTCATTGATCAACAACATGTTAGTTATTCTTTTTAGTTGATTTATTTCTTTTATGAATGAATAACGATTAAACAATTCAATTTTAAATGCTTTGTTCATTACCGTCATATCATTATAGATCTTATTCATTCATTTTGTTGTTTTGTGACTATTTAGTTGTAGAATAATTTTCTTAGCTTTATATCTTAATCAACCTTTGTTTCAGTAGTAAAACTTTCATTTTCACAAGGCTTTACACAAGGTCCTAGTTGCAATTTTGGATGCCATTATTGCAGTTCATGATCTAAATACATTCACATATATTTTCTTTCCTGCCATTTTTTCTATATGAAAAAATAAAAAAAATAAATTAGGTCTCGGAAATGTTGACATTATAATAAATTTAAACAAAAACATAAACCATAAAAAATTAATTTAAAAAAAAATTGACCCATGGGGCTACTGGGCGATGTTAGGACCAAGTCCTGGCCTATGAGAACTAGGGCGATGTCGCTGCCCCCGCCACCAAGTCACAGTCCACATGATCGTTACTTGGCCACGAGGGGGGTTGCCTCGCGCCCAGGTCTTGGTAGCAGTGGGAGTTGGGGCGATGTCGAGAATTGCCCCAGCCCCCCCCCCCTACGACCAAGGCATTGTCCTGTGGGAACCCATGCGACCGTGTCTTTTCCACAGTGGGGGCTAGGGCGATGTCCGACATTGCCCCAAGTGTCCCCATAGGCCAATTCATAGTCTTGCGTGGAGGGGCATAACGCCCACTAACCACCATGGGCCAAAATTATAAAAACATATTATTGTTATTCTATTTTTTTTTATATACTGGGGGAATCGGCAACTCGCGGTTCTCATACTCGCGTGACACATGGTTGATACCTGTCCACTACCACTATAACCCCTGGCGCTCCATGCAAATCACAAGAATGGAGCACAAGTAAATCAGGGTGAGAATCGAATTTGAGACCTCCTTTACATATTTCCTTCCATTTACATGTCACTTGCCAATCGGTCTACACCAATGTGGGCCTAAAAAATTTATTAAAAAACAATAAAAACTGTAAATTTTTTTATAAGAAGTATATCAATTTTTTTTTTTTTTTTTCGAAAAATCCTAAGAATTTTATTAAAATTTCTTTGAAAATCGTCTAATTTTTTTTTAAAGTTGTGATTTCTTTAGAAAAAATTAGAAAACATCTAAAAAATATAGGGTTTTTTTTATAATTTTCACATGAAAAAATCTCATGTGATTCAAAAATGATCTTATAAAAGTGTTTTTGGTAAACGGTAAGAATTTAAAAAATAACTAACCCATGAAATTATAGATTCTCCTCGAATGTCTTCTCGATGTTTCTTCCTTGTAGATTGCTCCAAATTATTTAACAATGATGTCCAATATTTAACGCAATGTAAAAAGACAAAACAAGACTGTGTATATATAAAAAAGATTACATAAATTATGGTTAAGTGTAATGAATGTGGGATAAATAAAAAAAGGAAGACTATGTACATATATACCTAAAATTATATGGATCATCGCTAAGTTTAATGAATGTGGGATAAATAAACAAACATGAAAAATATTGTAATTAACAAATAAATAGCGAATTAATACAGTAAAAGTTGTTTTTAATTTTTAATGGAAAATAATAGAAGGAAATTATTTGGGGGGGGGGAGGGGAAATTTTGGAGGGAAAAGATCATTCTGCAAGTTATAAGATTGTCATTGGGAGGGTGAGCATTTGTATGATTCTATTTTCTTAGTGAGAAGTGATGGATTTTTCAGATTCAAAAGATTTTATTTATGAGACATCAACAAATTGTTCACATACACCCAACAAATTGTTCACATACATCTTCTTTTGGGACTAGCAAATGCGATTGGAATGCTTGTACTGTAAATGAGGAGTCATATTTTTCATCTAGTCAGAAGTTTGATCATAGTAAAAGCAATTTTATTCAACATGTTCCTCAAGAAAGTCCTAAATCAGAGGACTTTGAAGGAACCAATGATAAAGAAGAGGAATATGATGGAGATCAATCTATTCAACAATTTAATTTTCCTCCAAGTGAGGATTTCCAAGGTACTAATAAATTTTTTCCTCCAAGTGAGGTTTTCCAAGGAACTAATGAGGATGATGAAGAATTTCCCTCAAGTGGGGATTTTAAAAGTGGTGAAGATGATTATGCCAATGGTGGACACTCTTTCTTGAGTGGGGAATTTAAAGGAAACAATGTTGGTGATGAAGAGTTTCCTCCAAGTGAGGATTTTCAAGGTATTGATGAGGATGATGAAGATTTTCCTCCAAGTGACGATTTACAAGGCAGTAAAGAGGACGATGAAGAATTTTCCTCAAGTGGGGATTTTAAAATTAGTGAAGGTGATTATGCCAATGGTGGAAACTCTTTCCCGAGTGGAGAATTTAAAGGAAACAATGTTGATGATGATGATTTTCCTCCAAGTGAGGATTTTCAAGGTATTAATGAGGATGATGAATATTTTCCTCCAAGTGATTATTTTCAAGGTAGTAAGGAGGACGATGAAGAATATCTCTCAAGTGGGGATTTTAAAAGTAGTGAAAATGATTATGCCAATGGTGGGCACTCTTTCTCGAGTGGGGAATTTAAAGGAAGCAATGTTGATGATGATGATTTTCCTCCAAGTGAAGATTTTCATTTCCTCCAAGTGAAGATTTTCAAGGAACTAAGTAGGATGATGAAGAATTTCCCTCAAGTGGGGATTTTAAAAGCAATGAAGATGATTATGCCAATGGTGGACACTCTTTCTTGAGTGGATAATTTAAAGGTAATAATGTTGACAATGATTTTCTTCCAAGTGAGTACTTTTGAGGTACCAATGACGATGATGGAAATTTTCCTCCAAGTGAGGATTTTCAAGGCACTCATGAGGATGATGAAGAATTTCTCTCAAGTGGGAATTTTAAAAGTAGTGAAGATGATTATGTTGATGGCGAAATTGTTTTTCCAGGTGGGCAATTTAAAGGCACCAATGGTGATGATGATGTTTTTCCTCCAAGTGAATATTTTAGAGGCGTTGATGATGGGATTGTTGATGATGAAGACATTCTTGTTAGATAAGAGTTTAATGGCATTGATAGTCTCAAGGGTGATGATGATTTTCCTTCAAGTGAATATTTTCATGGAAGATCCAATGACATTGGTGAGGATGGTACTCATTTTTCTAGTGAGTTTGATATTCCTCTTATCAATGAAGATGATGATATACCTAGGAATGAAGATCATGTTCTCAATCATTTAGCTGCAACAAACCAAGGTGATCGACATTCTCTTGTTCGGTCTCCTGACAATGTTTTGCTTGATATTCCTTCTAGTGATGAGGAAATTCCTTCTAGTGAGGATGATGAAATAATGGAGACATTGCAAAGAAACATTGTGTCTAGGACCAGGACTAGACCTTTTTATATCAATCCAAAGCATTCTAGTTAAACAAGGTCTAGGACATAATTTCTCACTAAATCGGTTTCCATAACCGATTTGATTTCAAATGAAGGTTGTCAAAAGAATTGTTTGAACAACATGGACTACATGTATGCCTTGAATAAAAGGAAGACATATTTTTTAATGAATAAGAACATGAAAAAATCATATTTAATGGGGTGCATGATATCCATCAAGACATGATATGATCATCGCATTGGTAATTTTTTACTCTGCAGAAAGGATTTCAAAAAAATTCACTCAATTGGTAATCTTTGTCTATCAAGAATCCAAACAAGGTTGGAAAAAGATCCTTCATTTTATTTAAAGGTACATCATGGATGAGAGAGTGGGCTGGTAAAAAACACTGCATTGTCATGGATGTGTGACTTTTTTTCCAAACATGGAGAGTGTATGCTAGATAGAGACACAATACATATTTCAGATAATTTCTCAAGGGAAATATACAACTTGTACAAAGAATATGTTGAAGGTGTTGAAGGAAATGGTAATTTTATTACATATGCATATTTTATAAGAATGTGGAAGAAACAATTCAACAATGTTTGTATTCCTAAGAAGTTAAGGATGGGGGTTTGTAGTACATGTGCTACTCTTAAATCAAGAAGAGATAAATTTGAAGGGGTAGTGATCTAAAACCGGGGGGTGACCCTGTTACCAATATTTAATCGATTCTATGCCACTCCATCAAAGGTTAGATTCAATATAGTTTTTATTGAACTTGATTGTGTTAAAAGGTGAAATTGAAGTGATTAAGAGGCTTGAATCCAAATTGAATTAATCTTGGTAAACAAGATTATTAACCATCATGTTACATTTACTTAATGCATCCAACAACTTAACTGCGTAAATAAGGAAGCATGATAAACATGAGATAAGAAATCACACATAAGGACAAGAGAATCACCAATTGATAACGTAGTTCACCCAGGGTGGGCTACGTATTTGAGCTTCACTCAACTACTTAGCTATTTTATTCTCCTCTTTAAAAGATGCTTCTCCTTTACAAATAAAAGGGTTGCAGTCTCACTATGGGTGGCAGCATCAAAGAGGTGTTCTTATGTGTATAGAGCAATTTCTCATAACATGTGGCAAAGTCTCTCATGAAATGAGGAAATATCCATGGACAATCCAAGGGCAAAGTTCTCGCAATCTGTGGAAGAATAAGGACTCTCTAGAAAATGGAAGCAATTGTCCTCTTTGAATTCGTTGATCAGATTCAAGCAAAAATAATGCCATTACTTTTGTCTCGCAAAATTGAGACCTTTCACTGTAATATTGGTTACTTTCTGACAAAGTGACAAAATAGTCTCTCCAACACTACATCGCCTCGATTTACGTGAAAAGGATAGAATGATGATTTTTCTTACAATGGATTAGGTCTTTTTACCTTACTGCAACACTCCACGCTCATAAAAATCAGTAGCATGCATACACCTTTTGCAATATTTCATAAGGAAACCAAAATTACAAAAGCATCATGCTTACATTGGGTTTTCTACCATAAGCCTTCTGATCGGTTGCTCGGATGAAAAAACGGATGTATCCATTGCGATTGTGGCATGAAATTGTATAAGAATGACTATCAAATCATCTCGAATGGACGAATTCCCCTCCAGGGCTCTCTACCTCGTAAAGCATGCCTGCAACCTGCATTAAATGTTTTGTCTTTGCATTGGTTTTCGTGCCATTGTAAGGCCTCTGGGCGTGCATATCCTCTCCCTGAGCTCTAGCAGAAGTCATAATTTTAGTAATGAGTTGGGTGAATGTACCAACACAGGTTGTTGGCCTGGTTGGTTGGCAATGGTTAATTTAGGCATTTGGTTGGGGGAGGTCTCAAGGTCAAACCTGCAGGCCTCCCCTTTTAAACTTATGGTTATAAGAATTATGCCATATACAAAATATTTCTTACACCATATAAAAACTACCACCAAACAAACCCATGCCATTTCACAACTCACCGCCATTTTTGGAGCTAACTGAACCACCAACCACTGATTTGATGGATGCATGGTCCGACAGTCGATACGATGGCTAGATATCTGGGATCTCGTCGGAAATTGGGGTCGTCGGCTGGTCCAGGCTGGGCTATTTTTTTTTATTTTTGATATTTTGGCCCATAGCCCACATTGGGCATTTTGGGGCTACGACGTGGTGCCCTGTGATTGGGCCACGTGGTGCCATGTGATAGGCTGCCCTCTATCCAGTCATGCGCTGAATCACCTACCACGTGTATCCTTTTCATACTGCCACATGGAATTCTCCACTTCAGCACCACATGTTGTGTTGTCATCCTGCCATGTGGCGACTCCTGGGTGGTTCCATGTGGTGTCACCTGGGGGTGCCACGTGGCACTCGTCGATAGGCCCAAGTGGTCGTCCAAAATGCCAAAAAATGCATGACACATGGAAGCCTCTTGTGTTGACACGTCAGAATGTTGATGTCAACATGATGCCATCTCTACACAGTCACTTGATGATTTCAACGGTACGAATGAAGACATCAGATATACATACAAGTTGACTTTGATTGGGTTTGACCAAACCTTTGACTGGCCATAACTTCTTCATCCTAGCTCTATTTGAGGCGTCATTTGCGTCGTTGGAAAGCTTATGATGAGCTCTTGACTTGGCATAGTTTTCACTAGATTCCAAACACTTTGATTTTTGGGCCTTCTGGATCCTCCTGGATCATTCTTCCCCACTAAAGGACTTTTGGACCCCAAAAGTGTACATCATGAAATCATACATGTCTCTATGATTTATAAAAGAACCCATACCCTCTTCTACCTCAACAAAAGGCCTAAAATATCACTATGTTGCATGAATAAGTGATGTTATGCATCTCATCACTTTTACAAAAGTGCCCTATTATGGGGTCTTAGAAGAAACAAGTGATTTACAATAATGGCCACTACCAACTAACTCAAAAAAATAATTCATCCTTTCAGTCATCAAGACAAATGGGTCGTTATTCTCGATTTGTCTCTTTTCCAGTAGCTGGCTTCCTTGATGAGTTTCTTCATCGACTGAATCCTTCACATGTGTTGGTCCAAACTTCTTGTTCTTCTTGGAACACAACTCTAAATGGAGGGTCCAATAAGTGGCTTCATGATGTCCACCCTTATCACTATGGGTGCATTGGTTTTTCCTCATTAAGTTTTTCTTTCCCCTCTCTTTTTCCTGATGTGGAGAAGGATCTTCAAGTCTTGGCTTCTTCCTAGTTGCCATAACCTTCAAGTACAAAGCCATTATTTTCCAACACTTGGAAACATCATGGTTATTCATACCACAAAATGTACATGGTCTTCTATGCCATAAACTTTGTTGATCATTTCTAATTTGATTATAATCAAAAGGAACGTTTGAATAATGAGACTTTTTATACCTTACTTGGTTGTCTCTGGTGTTTGTATGGAAAGGAGAACTTGCCTCAGTTCCTCCTTCATGACGCTTATCTCCCCTTGGAGATGAATCGTAATCATGATCATCATAATGATATGATGTTCTCTCAGCCTGCACTGATTTGATATCGTCACTTGAAGACTCGCTTGCTTCTAGGGTTTTGGAGTTTCTTTCATTGACGGTTTTGGAGTATTATCCCATCTCTTCTCTGACATATCCTAGTCCTGCATGTCGAGGTAATTCCACCACTTCGATAGGATTCAAAATGCCTTGGTCATTGGCTCCAAGGCCTCCTCCTTTATACCCCATCTTCTTCATTAGCTTCAAACCAATTCCCTTGGTGTGTTGTTCAAAGACTCCAAAAGTAGCATCAACAATAATGAGGGAATGAACTGAACATGGAGAATCATTTACCTCCATTCCTTTTTGGGACACTTGGTCATCTTCTTGAAGTGTGGCCAAATGCTCCTCCTGGTTGGATGAAGTTGTAGATGAGGCTTCTAGGAAACCACCTTGGTCCCCTAATGCCTGGAGAGAATCCTCTATCATCTTACAAAATATGCAGTTATCAACATGATTGTGACAAGAACTGTAACTAGTATACCTGTCATGGCCACAAGATAACCTCTTTGTTACTTCTGTCATGGAGCATTCTCCAAATTGCTCCTCCATATCTTGTAGTTGCAGTTGTAGTTTGCTCTTTTCCTCTTTTGAATATTGAAACAACCTCCTCAATTCAACATTCTCTACTTGGATGGTCTGTCTGATTTCTTCAAACTCACGAAGCCATGCACTCTTCGATGTTTTTCCCATCTTGTATTCAACACCTGTAATGTTTTTCAATCTTGCTCTAATACCTCTTGATATGAAATCGGGGGGTGAAATTGCTACCAATATTTACTCGGTTCTATGCCACTCCATCAAAGGTCAAATTTAAGATCTTTTTTATTGAACTTGATTGCGTTAAAAGGTGAAATTGAAGTGATTAAGAGGATTGAATCTGAATTAAATTAATCTTGGTAAAGAAGCTTATTAACCCTCATGTTCCATTTACTTAATGCATCAAACAACTTAACTGCATAAATAAGGAAGCATAATAAACATGAGATAAGCAGTCACACATAAGGGCAAGAGAATCACCAATTGATAATGGAGTTCACCCAGGGTTGGCTACGTCTCTGAGATTTTCTCAAGCGCTTAGCCTCTTTATTCTCCTCTTTAAAATATGCTTCTCCTTTAAAAATAAAAGGGATGCATCCCCACTTCGGGTGACAACATCAAAGAGGTGCTCTTATGTGTATAGAGAAGTTTTTCACAACATGTGGAAAAGTATCTCATGAAATGAGGCAATCTCTATGGACAATCCAAGGGAAAAATTCTCACAATATGTGGAAGAATAAGGAATCTCTGAAAAATGGAAGCAATTGTCCTCTTTGAATCCCTTGATCAGATTCAAGAGAAAATATTGTCATTGCATTTGTCTCGCAAAATTGAGACTTTTGACTATAATATTGGTTACTTTATGACAAAGTGACAAAATAGTCTCTCCAGCTCTACACCACCTCGGTTTACGTGTAAAGGCTAGAAGATTTTTTATGCAATGGATCAGGTCTTGCTGCTTTGCTGCAACACTCCATGCTCATCGAAATCTATAACATGCATACATATTTTGCAATATTTCATAAGGAAACCAAAATTACAAAAGCATCATGCTTACATTGGGTTTTCTGCCATAAGCCTTTTGATCCGCTGCTCAGATGTAAAAACGGGCGTCGCCATTGCTATCGTGGTGTGAAATCATGTAAGAAGGACTGTCAAATCATCTCAAATGAATGAAGTCACCTCTAGGCCTCTGTTGGGCTCTTTGCCTCGTAAAGTGTGCCTACAATCTACATTAAATGCTCTGTCTCTGCATTGGTTTTCGTGCCATCGTACGACCTCTGGGTGTGTGTATCCTCCCCTCGAGCTCTAGAAAAAGTCAGAATTTTGGTAATGAGTTGGGTAGATGCACCAACACAGGTTGTGAGCTTGGTTGGTTAACAATGGTTAAGTTAAGCATTTGGTTGGGGGAGGTCTCGGAGTCAAACCCGCGGGCCTCCCCTTTTAAAATTATGGTTATAACAATAATTCCATATATAAAATATGGCTTACACCATATACAAACTACCACCAAACAAACACGTGCCATTTTACAACTCACCACCAAGTTTGGCGCCAACTAAACCACCAAACTATGATTTGATGGATGCATGGCCCGACAACCAGTATAATGGTCGAATATCGCAGGATCCAGTCAAAAATTGGGGCCGCCGACTGGTCCGGTCATTAGATTCAACGTCGGTCAGTCTGGGCTGGCCTATTTTTTCTAATTTTGATATTTTGGGCCATAACCCACATTGAGCATTTTGGGGTTTCCACGTGGCACCCCATGATTGGACCACATGGTGCCATGTGATAGGATTCCCTCTGTCCATTCATGTGTTGAGTCACCTACCATGAGTATCCATGTCATACTACCACATGGCATTCTCCATGTCAACACCACATGTCGTGTTGTCATCCTACCACATGGTGAATCTTGGGTGGTGCCACGTGGCACTCACTGATAGGCCCAAGTGGTGCCTAAAGTGCCAAAAAATGCATGACATGTGGCAACCTCTCATGCTTCCACATCAACATGCTAACGTCAGCATGACGTCATTTCTTCATAGTCACATGCTGACATCAATAGTACGGATGATGACGATAGTTGTACAGACATGTTGACTTTGAATGGGTTTGACCAAACCTTTGAGTGGCCATAACTTCTTCATCCTAGCTCTGTTTGAGGCATTATTTACGCCATTAGAAAGCGTGCAACGATCTCTTCAACTTGGTGTAGTTTTCACTAGATTCTGAACACTTTGATTTTTGCGCCTTCTAGATCCTCTTGAATCAGGTAGAAAGAGGTATGTATTTACTATTTTGTGTTTTTTAATTGGATAGTTATCAACTATGAAAACATGTTATCAATATTTTAATTTTATGTCATGTGCAGATTCTATAGTCAAATCACTTCAAGAACATCAAAATCAATAATCAAGTGAAAGGCAAAAGTTGTACAAACATCGAAAGAAGTGTTATGATGCTCCGAACAAATATTTAGGTATGATAATGGATGACATGGACCAGAATAAAACACTTCTACTACATTGTGTCTGTACACCAAAAAATGTACAAGAAGAGAATTTCATTCAGTTTCACTTGGTTGGTTGTATGGTTTTTAATGGAAAAAAGTGTCCAAGGGTTTACTTCACACCTCCAAATATTCATAATGATGCAAATATGAACATCACCATAATTTATCATGTGCTCAATCATTGGTCTCGAAATCTTCCTCAAGTTCTATATCTACAGTTAGACAACACTAGTCGTGAAAACAAAAATCAAATTGTGTTTGGATATCTAAGCATGCTTGTTCAACTGGGAATATTTCAAAGGGTGAAAGTTGGTTTCCTTCTTTTTGGGCACATTCATGATCATATTGATCAAATGTTCAGTCGTTTTTCAATGACATTGAAGAGGAAAAATGTTGGAATCCTACCATTGGTAATTGAATGTATTAAGAAATCATACATTCCAGAGCCTTTTTTTCACATATTAGAAAAAACGGTTGACATGCGAAGATTTATTCAGGGATCGCATGGTGTGTTATCACCATAACAATTTTTTTGATGGAATCTGAGTCTTGAGATTTAGCGAGGGGCCAAACAGGTGTAGAGACACAATAAAATGGAGGACGAAGCCACATCCAGTGGAATAAAGCTAAATCTAGCAGGGGCGCGGGGTTGATGGGACCCAATGGGCCACATATCCGAGACATCCCAAATTGACGGTCAGAAAGCATATTGGGAGGAGAACTAGCGTGAAGTTTAATCACTTGAGAGTGGGCTGATAAAAATACCGTGGTTTCAACTTATGACCACATGGCGCCACCAGAGGCATATTGGGGCGAAAAGAGGTCTGCTCCAAACTGCTTTGCCTCGTCCCCGATATTGGGAAGAGTATATAAGAAGAGGACCCTCGCCATTATTTTATGATATTTCAAATCATTTGAATGTTTGAAATTGGTGCAACTCCTCCATTTGACCTAAGGCTCAATAGTGCACCAGTCTCTCACATTCTCTGCTCATTCGTAGGTATTTTTCATTATTTCCATGGACCATGTTATTGTGTCTGTAATAAAACAAGATCCCGCCTCGAAAGAAGAAGCCCTAATTGATAGAGACTCTGATGTGTTTGACACCGTAATAACTGTCTCACCCGTCTCTGTATCTAGAGCTAATTTGCTAGATAATGTAGGGAAACAAATACCTTTCCTCAAAGAGGTCCAAGCTTTCATAGTCCCTTACGTCGTTGAAGTCGCATTCCCTTTCCCGAAATTCATAAGCTAGTGTGCAGAACAATACTCACAGGAAGAGAAAGTCATTTTAAATAAGTTAGGGTTAGAATTCCCGTGTATAGTAGATAGCCCATCGATTGGAAATGCCCTCGACATACCAGAGTCTCCCCCCCGTAGCGTCTGAACCATTCGAGGAACAAAAGATAATTACAGTCTACAAAGAATTTCCCTTCGAGGTCAAAACCCTATTTTTGCAAACAATTATTAAACCTGAACATTATTCTGAGAGTCTGTCATTGCCTATGGATGTAAGCATCATGGTTATCGAGGTCCAGTGGGCCTGTTCCATACTAAGTCAGATTTTAGGTTTAGATAATGACAAATTTGTAGTTGAGGTCATGTTAGGTTTTCTGTTAACCTTTTTTTAGTCAGAGTCCAGTCAATCAGTCTCTATCAGTTTTGAAGAGTTCATGGCCGATAATGTACATAAGCAGCTAGTGAATTTCCAATCACTAAGGCACTTAAGGTATTACACAGACTTGCTGAAAATGTTCCTAGAGACCAACAAGATAGAGTTCCCTGAAGCAACATTCATCTCAACTGAGTGCAAAAGGATCACAATGCTCATTTTCATAAATAAGATCATGTCCATAGTTTACARCCTGACCTTTAACACTAGCTTGCCAAGAGTCCTRGAGGAGATGAAAAGTTATTTGMAACCAAATCCAGAAAGAAGAGTGGGAGATTGGGTGTTGTTCATGCATTCCACATTAATTTGGGTATATGGCTGCCCAGAGGCAYCTACCTGCTGGCAATTTTTCTGAYGCCCAGAGTCTTTTCCATGGAGTTCATCAGGCAAATAATTGCCTCAGAAACAGAACATTTTMTGAAAATGCACAAAGTGTCCAACCTAAAATTTCCTTTCATAATAGGACCCTTTGTTTTGAAGACTAGATCATGCTTGCCTCAAATCTARGCGAAGCTCAAGGAGTTTGGATTTTCACAACTACAAGGGAGAAGATATGATCCACATCAGGTCATATCTAAAAGAAGATTGATGAGAAAGTAGGGCCCTTATGAACATGAGTATGTTGAAGGTTTTGATAAATTRGAAAATATGGAAACCTGTGCAGATATGTAAGTCATTTTGCAGTCTGATAAGACACAACAAATAGGGTCGACCCTACAGTGGACTCATACACARAAAAATCCTCCAAGAATGATTATTAAAGCTCCCAAGATGAGTGTTCATAGAAAAAGGAGCAGTTCAGAGGCCCTAGGCACCAATAGTCAACAAAATGTTCCTGTTGGCATAGGGGTAGACCCAAGGTTCAACGCTACAACAATGCACGAAAAAAACCCTAACTACCGACCATTTCAGCAACACATGTGAAGCAGATGAAGTCTCACCCGAGGTAGAGGTAGGGGTGGTTGCAGGACTCAGGTGTCTGCAACCTTAGCTGGGACACAGATCTGTTATTATAATACTTAATAGAGAACTTAGCACTGTTAGTTCGTTATTAGTTAACCAATATCTACTCCGCATAGAAAACAAAGCATCGCAAAATTCACCTTGATCTAATGTATTTAAGCACTTAGCATAAATAACAGGATCAAATATAGCATATTCAAGCACTAAGCACATTCACCTATATTATATCTAACATCCATATTCATCAGAAGCACAAAGCATAAACATATCTATCTATCTATACCAAAGCACTTAGCAAAGAACACATAAACACATCAGAACATTGCACAGAGTAGAATAACACAGTATTTACGTGGTTCACCCCCCACCCTGGGGCTACGCCCACCAACTCTTTTTCTTTATTAGCTTCAATTAGTCATCTACATGAACATAGCCACATAACCCTTAATCCACATAGGACAGGAGATCTGCGCAGTTTTCTAGAATCTCCTTCCTTGCGTTACAACACAAAGCCTTCACAGTCTCTTACGATGACTTGCACTTAGCTCTGCAAGTCTCATACAGTATGCATGAAGCCTTACAATTCTTGATCACATAGATCCAACTCTTAGCACTTAGCCAACTTCCACAACTCTTGC
>SNQJ01S0008134.1:45658-57084 GCA_010110895.2 Picea sitchensis
GTGCAACCGAGAACAGAGAGGGTTCTCCCTCACCCTCTTTCTTTGAGTAGGTTTCCCACCAGTCCTTGACATGGGGGGCGGCTTTGAGGAGTGCGAACATAATCTTTTCTCGGTCGGAAAAGTCATGAACCGAGAAATATCCTTCTAACATATTCAACCATCTATCTGCGACATCTGCATCTATTTGGCCCTCAAATATGGGAATTTCAAAGTTTACTTGTACCTTGAAAGGAGTGGCGCCTCCAGAGTGGCTGTTGGATGTCGATGCGCCGCCAGTGGGAATCCGTTGAAGAATTTGGGCAAAGTTGTCCATCATCGCATTCCTTTGTTTCTTGAGGGCCTCCTCGAGCAACATTTTGATAGGATCTCCTACTCCCTCATCTTTCTTTTCTTCCCCCATGGGGGGTCGTTGGGGTTTGCGAGGCTAATCTTGCAAAGGTTCAACCAGATCGAGCCCCAACTCCTTATACCCCGACCTTGTTGGGGACATGCAAAGAAGGATCAAGAATGAGCAGACCAATCTGATACCACTGATCTGGATTTATGTAGGAACACAATGAAATACAGAAATACACATAAACACAGAGATGCAACGGAGATAAGACTTCATTTCATTAATAACAAATGACGGAAATATGCTTACAGACAGAATGGAAATAAACTAGCTAGGGCGTCGATAGCTTATCTCTGAGAAGAGATGTGGTGGATATTGGCCTCTGAACTTTATTACAATGAGACTCGAAGGCCTATTATTATTGAGAAACAATGGAAAACCCTAAACATCCAAAGACCTAACCCTAGGAGATGAAATGCCAAGACTATGAGCCCCGTTTGGGTAAGTTGGTACATCAACTTCATGGGGATGTAACTTTGGCATACGATCTCCGTTTGACATGTTCCATACCTCGTTAGAAATATCTATCCGAGGACTACAAATTTTGGGTGAGAAACATGATCTATGATCCATGTTGTTCCCCGTTTTCCCAAAAAATGTCGTTTAAGGCCTCAAAATGGATCCGAAAGTTCATGACCCGAAAAACTGCTAAAAATAGTAAATTGTGCGGAAACTAAAAAATTGAAAGAAGCAATGGTGGGGGTCCAAGTGGAATAGGTGGGTGGCCACCAATATCCACCTGGATCACATTCTTCCCATAGATTATCAAACTTCAGTTTCTCTGTTCTGGCACATATCTATTGGATGAATGCATCCCAAGGTCTTGTGAGACCATTTAGGGCCATCATTATGAGTTCGTCTTCATCTATGGTATCTCCAATAGCTTCTAGTTGTTCTTTGAATTATGAGATTCTGGAGAAGTATTCATGAATCATTTCTCCTTTCTGCATCCTTGTATTCTTCAGTTGAGTTCTTAGATTCATCTTTTGGTTTATGTTCTTTCCTTCAAACAGTCTGGTCAAGGCATCAAACATTTCTTTCAGAGTCTTCTTAGATGACACATAAGGAATCAGGTGGTCCTTGATTGAATATGAAAGGATTCTTTTGGCCCTTATTGTGTCCTTTTGATGCTTTGCCTTTTCTGCAGCATCGACGGGTTTCGATACTTCTTCTTTGACGAATCTTGATAGGTCATTCTCTTCAAGAATGAGGCCAATCCTATACTTCCAAGAGCGAAAGTTTTCCACTCCTTCTAGCTTGTCAACAAGCTTAACGCTTGCAGACATCTTTACCTAGAGCTAGGAAAATAACCGAAAAATGAAAGTGCTTAAAATCAAAATCTGAACTTACTAGGAGGTGTGCTTGGTTGAGGCGAGTAGCCTAGTGTGTTTGGATCCAAGAAAATCCAACTTTTGCTCTTCCAAATTTGATCTACAGATTTCTTGACTGGTGTTTATGGTACCTCTTGTATTTCTGATGCACTGGTTTTCTGGTACTTCTGGTACTTTGTGAAACTAGGGTTTCACTTTCCGGGAGATCCAACCATTGAAAAGGTGCGCTGAGAGTGCCAAATTGATCCTTAGGGGAGGGCGCACTTTTCTAGATGCTTTTGGGGATGAAAAGATTCACCATCAAAAAGCCCTAATTTTCATGTATGACAACGATGACGTTTTTCACTCTTGTGAAATATGCTTCCTTTAGCTTGGCTCTGATACCATGTTAATGTTTAAGCAATTATTATAGTTGTTTGCATTTCATTAGATAATAATAGCATAATCCAAGATCACTGAGAAATACACAATCACAAGAGAAACAACATTTATCCTAGGAAACCCTCTAGGGGAAGAAAACCCAGTAAAACTTCCTTAATATAGATAGCCAATACAATGCCAAGAGATCTCTTAAACTAATACAGAAAGTCCTCTCCCAGATATGCGCCACTCTCTCTCTCCTTCTTCTCCAACAACAGATCTGAAACTTGTCTCTCAATGAGAAAGTGAGTTGTGTGTCTAAGTGAGGCACTAGTCTCCTTATTTATATTAGACTAGCATGTGTGAAGTGTCTCTTCACTGGCAGGGCCGACTTCTCCCACTGGGTGGTTATAACCACCTTAATTACATTATGGGGCTGACTTCTTATTCTTCCTATTATAATTAACATTTGACCAATCCACAAAAGGGGATTTGGTCCTATTACAATAGCTGACAAGATCAATCCACAATGGGAAAATATTTGAGCAACTTAATGACATTAGATTCCAACATCAATTTTGTTTAAAAAAATTTGATGGGAAAACACTTATATGGGGAAAGAAATATTCAACTACTGCAAAATGGGGGCCTTCATTAGGTTTAGAATTTTTTAAGTTCATTCCAGATCGTCCAATATTTGCATCAAAATTATTGTTATTACAATCAATTGCTGAAATCCATAATGCACAGAGGCGTAATAGAGATGTAGATTATTCTAAAAGCCTGGAAGAAATAAAAAAGTCCATTAAAGATACATATGAGTACTTTGATGTTGTTGATTCAGTTTGGTGGGAGTATTTTTTCAATGATCAAAGTGACACAATTTCAATTTAAAGAATAGAAGATACATTTTTGAAGACTCCATTTCATTGGCCACAAAATATGTCAAATGAATTTGAAGAAAGAAACATTGTTGAACAACAAGAATCTCAAGGTGATATTGGGTTTACACAAGCAGAGGAAAGAGAAATGTATATTAGTTTTAAAATATCATGTGCACAACGTGAAGCCATGGAAGACCTTTACAAGGGTTCAGTACATGATATTGAGTGTAGCATGATTGCAGTCTCAGTGACTAAAGATCCACATGGTTATCCATTTTGGATGGCAAAGGTTATAAAGGTTGAAAAAGAAAATGAAGATGTTATAGAAATTGAAGTGCATTGGTATGCAATAGGTACACACCCATTCAATGGTGTGTACAAGCCAAATATGGTGGTTGATAAACATGTCAATAGAAAGAGAAAAAAAAGGGGTCAAAATACAACTCGTTGTCGCACTGGCCTCTTAAAATTAAAGGATGTTGACATACTTTTTTATGACTTCAATTTGAAAAAGAGAGGAACTCTTCACTCCATGACAACATTAAGAGGTTGTTGCCACAAGAAATAACTGTAAGATGGGATTCTGTTGATCCTAGTCATATATCTAAAAGGATTTTGACATCTGAAATGTTGGGGGCATGCATGTAGACTCTGATGGTGCATTCATAAACAATAGAGAAGAGCATGGATCATCTACATATTCATCCAATCATTCATTTGAAAACAATGTAGACTCTAATGGCATTTTAGAATCCATGAGTCAATCTGAATAAGTGTATGAAACATTTTATGTATTTTTTTATCCATATGATGTTTGTATGGTAACTAGAAATGAACATTTAACTTACATATGATCTTACATGAAGTTATGAATCATTTCTATGTTTTATGAATTATATGTTTTGATTATGGATAATATAATAAAATTCCTTAGCTCATATGTTTTGAATATGGACAATGTAACAATACTTTTAAGAAATAATTTGTTTCATTCAATGTAAATTAAATTTACTTGTTTTATTAAAAGTAAAAAAATATTAAAAAATGATGTTGAATTCTCAAAGTATACGGTGATATTTTCATGGCATTATGTATTATCTTATGCTTGGAGTGATAAACTAAGATTTAAAAAGTAAGCATTTAAGGGTTGATTTTATGATTTTGTTTACAATAGTGATGATTTCTTTTACCACTTTAAAAAAATGTGTCATTTTAATACCCCAATTTTAGCATGGGTGCTACTGGTAGCAGTACTTTTAAATTTGATGGTTGATTTTGAGGTTTTGGTTTTAATGGTACTAACAGTTAAGAATAAGATTTCAAATTATCTATAATTTTAACGTTTTGAAAAAATCATTTTGCTTTAGGTAACACCATTTTTTTATTTACGTGTTGATTTTAAGGTTTTTCTGAGCTACTGTATGATTTTTGAAGGCCATGCTTGAAAAATGTTGTAATTTTGACACCGTTAGAAAAAATGGTGCTACCAATAGCACCACTTTTTGATTTGGGGGTTGATTTTCATGTTTTTTATGCAAAAATATGGGTTTTAAGGGCTAGAGTTATCGTTTTGAGGTCATGATTCTCGTTAAGTTGGTAACTGTGTTTAAAGTATACCACTTATTAGCACTTTCTATCCCTTTCTTTCCATTTCTTTTGAATCTGGCGTTGAAGGAAATTCCACCAACATTTATAAAATCAAATATTGTAACCCCTTTGGTTGTTTAAGCACATACCAAATATATTTTCTTGTTGTTGTTCTATTATGTTTTATTACAAAATTAAAGGTTAAAGGAAGCATAGGAAGAGTTTAGGGACACCCCACTAAGATTGGAAAGTACCAGCCCAAATGAAGAGGATTTTTTGCTAGTGACACATTGGGAAGTTTCTTCTGAAAGTTACACTAATTTCTGCCACAGACCTACAAAGTTATTCATATTTACATAAGTGCAGGAATTTGTGCTAACACCGCATGGGCCTTCTCTCTTCCTGGTAGGATTTTGGCTAAATTGATCTATCTATTGGGATGATTTTTCCCGATCCACTTGGTAACCAGATCTAATGTTTCCCTAACCATATTGTGCCACCATACCACCGATGTGACTTTTGGTATGTGTTACCATAATTGTTCATCTTCCTCATACATGTGTGATCTGGCTTAATTTGATTGCTTAACCGTTCGATGCTTTTAATCACCATGTGTCCCATACTTTACCTTTGAGGGCATGCATATGGGTAGCCAACTTCCATGTCTAGATGTTTTGTCCTTTGGTTTGTATGCACACATTTAAACCTGAATCTTCCCTGAATCTTCGAAATCCATTTTCGGGTATGACCCGTCTCATCCTGCTTTATTGTGCCAACCTATTTATTACTTCTATTCTACTCTAACTCCTATTCTACTCGTGCACAATGCATGTCTATTGTAAAATTCCATTCTATGCAGGATATATTATTACATTGTGTTCTGACATTCATGGGTCCATACATACTTTGTATCTTCGACAACCTTTGCATAACTCCGTATGAATATTCTATAGTAACCTGTGAGTCCCAAAGTTACATGAAGTTCCCATACAAAAGTGGATTATAGCATGTCCATTATTGTTGCAATATTTGCATGATCTACGGGTAAACACTCCTTGCATACGACATGTCCCAGTAGCATGTCAAATGGTGTATAAAAGATGCACTTTTTCAATTTCAATGAGATTTGTAGATATATGCATATGTCCAACATCAATCGTAGTGTCTGCATATGTTCTTTGAGTAGGTTGAACACCATCTAATCATCCAGGTATACCTATAGAAATTTATGCATGGATTCCTTTGCAACCACAATTATAGAAAACACTGTAGGTGCATTCTTCAGGCCAAAGGGAATTATCATGTATGAAAACAAGCCCCATTTTGTTGCAAACACCATTTTGTCTTAATATTCTTCCGTGATCAACACCTGGTGATATCCTAAGAAGCCATTTGTGAATGAGTATGCTTCGTACCCACCCATGTTCTCTAGTACCTTGTATGTAAATGGTGTTGGAAAAGTATTGCGTATGCATGCCACATCTAAATTGCGCAGGTCTACACAAATTATTAGATCGCTCATATTATTTGGTTGCACCACAATCAGGCTAATCCAGTTGGATTCCTCCATGGGGACAATGATCCCTACCTCTAGCATTCCATCCAAGTCTTTGCACAATTTTTCCTTGTATTTTGGGTTCAATCAATAGGATCTCTTTTTGAATGGCTTAGCATCAAGATTCAAATGAATCTTCATTTCTTTGAGGGATCCCGCAATCCCCTTCATTTCTAAAAAACTCCTTGGGAAGAGATCTTCATATTCTTTCAACAAGTCTACCACACATGTCACTGTTTATTGATTCGAGTAGTCACCAATCACATCCATATTAGGCACATCTTATGTTCCTGTATTGTGTTTCTTAGCTTTTAATGGTCAGGTATAGTCTGGCGCGGTGCTACTAGAGGCATTCCCCTAGATTTCACATTTTCCCATTGTTTCCTTGATATGTCTTCCCCAGGGGTCCTCTCCTTGAGATTCGTCATTGTCAATCTTCTAACAATATACGACCCGTTTCAATTTTTCCATCAGCTTTTGGTAGGCACAGATGAATTTTTGCATGGTATCTTTAGGCTGCCAATGGAAGATGAAATCCTTGATCCTTAACACAATATCTCCTAGCATAGGGAAATCCGATGTGAACTCAAATGTTATGCATAACTGACTACTTGATTTCCACCAATCTCTGTTTTTCCTTCTCCTCTTCTCTTGGATGTACCAGCTTCCAGGTACCAATTTGTTGTCTTGAATGGGGGGTTTCATACCTAGGTTTCAAAAGGATTTACCAACAAAACCCCATAGTCGATGACATATTCAATCTTCAAGGACTAAAGAAGGTCTCACTCGAGATGTTGTGAGAATCACATAGACCATCAGTCTTGTGCATAGTGTGAATGAATAATAAATACACGAAACCTTAGTATACTAGCCATTCAATCATTCGTAACTACCATGATCTTAATACGTATAATAATATAAAATAGACATACATTCAGACCATAACTCATCAAATGCATAGATAAATGTGCTTTAGACTTTATTTATTAAACTCGTAGGAATTCAAATACATTTCCATACACATAGGTTGAAGCTTGCTCAAGATGCATTAACAATCAAAACAAAGATGAGCCATGCGCTCATATCTACTTTCTCTCTTATATTCAAATACACAATATTTTTGAACAGTCGAACTGATACAAAATGGTATTGGTGCTCTAACTCTACAACTTACACATTCCCCTACTACTCAATCACTCCTAGTGAACAAAAACCCAACCTTTACATATCCACATGCATCCCCATATCTTCCATTGAGCATGGAAATCATAACAAACTTGATAGCTCATCCACAACCTTGACCATGACCAGTTGGGTTCCAAAAATAGTTACAATGATTACTGAATACCTTTGTAGATTCAACCTGCATGTGATATCTTTAAGTCCTTGTGTGCAATACAAAATGGGTTAGTGTGTGCAATAAATCCTTGGCTGGAGTAGACGATGAAACTTGGTGTCGCGTAGTGCATATTCTTGAGTGCATGTGTAGTGTTGATTTGTGGTGCGCCCGTAGTGTTGAAGCAAGGAATATAAATTCCTTACTTGAGCATTTTCGAATCATACTAGGCTAAGGTAAGATAGGCGGGAATGTTACCCTAGGTTTATAACCTATGCAAAAATATCAATCAACCCTTAAGAAATATGTTCTTGGACCCGATGCTATTATAAAATTACGTGTTTTTGCTAAAAAATGAAAAATGCTTATATATAAATGTTTGTAAAAGATTAAAATGAATTAAATAAAGAATGTAAAAATCAGAAATCAGAAATAAAAGTCTCAATTGAGAATAACCAGATTTTATTAATAAAAGTATTTATGAGTTACATCTAGAATGCCTCTTTTTAAACCCCTACGATGGTGAAGACCAAGATCATACTTAGAAGTCTAAGATGGAATTAAAATATCATACAAATACAATTGGTGTCTGAAAGAAAATGACCAAGATTGAATACATTGGATCAACCAAGTCATTAGTCCACCAACTCTTCACTCTACAAAATAATCTTAATCAAAACTAAAAACTGATTCAAGTGTTCTAATAAAACTACACAGACTGACAAGAGAAAACAGATTCAAGTGTTCTAATAAAACTACACAGACTGCCAAGAGAAATGAATGGCCTTATGAAGCATGTAAAATATCAATGTTTCTCAGTCCTTTATTCTTTTCCACCTATAGAAAGATAATGGTGTCAACAAAAAGATTTATCCCTTTTAAGAAACTCAAAAAATGAAAGAATTCTTCTTATAGCAATAATTCCATGAGCAAAGCCAAACATTTTTGTTTTCATAAGGAAAGAACAACTAATTGAATGTGAACTTCACTCTACTAAATTGATCATTGAATATGGTCCTTGAGATGGCCATAACCCACGACGAAAACTTCAAAACCTTAAATTTTATATCTTAACAAAAAAATGGGTGAAACCTAACAATGTGTGAGTGTTCATATTAAATGGCTCAATTCGGGGTTCTTATTTCAATAGAGCAAAAGGAAAATTATTTTGTAGATCGAAGTCGAAACCGTGGATGCCACTGGTTCAAGAAAACCATTTGGGTTTGACCCATTTCCAACATATGAATGTATTTTGGGACATGGTTCGAATACAAACCAAATGATATGTAAAACCATGATTGGAATCGAATAAAGGAAATGAATAATTTTCGGAGTGACTAGAGCACTTAAAAAGATAAAGAAAAATCAGTTTTGAGCTTCAAGTGCATGCAAACAAGAGTTCTCAAAAATTTATTCCTTTCACAAAATGTTATGGAAAGTTCAAGTATGGAGGAGAAAAGTAAAATTGTTGCTAATATTCTGTAAGCGAACAATTTCTTCATTTTCAAGCTTCTGTAAGCGAACAATTTCTTCATTTTCTTTTTCAAGAAACGATGAAGAAGGGAAGGAGAAGACATTCATGCAAACAAAAAATTCAAACCAGAGACAAAATTAATCATTCCTAAAGACAAATTTACTATAAAATATGTAAGACAAACTGATATTCATACCTTTGCACAATAACACCTTTAAAACTAGGGTTGAAGACTGAGTTTGTTACCAAAACTACTAGGTGCAAGGGTTTACACTAGCAGATCTCAAAGCTCATTCTTTCAACCTCCAACAACACAAATGACCGAAATCCAAGGTGAACAAAGAGTGATAGAGTGCAAGACTGTGGAGTAATTACCCACGTCACATCACCTACAATGCATGGCTAACTTCGATGACGTTGCCAACTGATGCAGGAGCATCGTCAACAAAGCACAAGCAGAGGACAACTAGGCGCACTAGCGCACATTTTGAAGAAAGTGTATCACACAAATCTTTTGAAAAGAATTGTAATTAAAGAATGTCTTTAATGCTGTAGAGATGGATGATTTCATGAGGGCATCAGATAATGCATTTATTTTAATGACACTGAGTGCAGTATAGATTCGATGTATTCGATCTGATATGTCTGTCACTGATCCGAAATCGGATCCAGAAGCCTGACAGGGCTTGAAAAATGCTCAAAAATGAAAGTGCTCAGAATCCAACGAAACCAACATCATTGCGTTCGTCTCATCTTCCTGATTCCGGTGGTATATTTACTTTGTCAAACGGGCTCCGTATGGAGAAGATATTGCATTTTGTCTGAAAAGTCAAACAGGCAAAAAAAAATTGTTGACTGTGCAGTCCGTACAGTCCGTACGGACGTTGACGTGGCATGTCCGTATGCTGACGTAGAAAGTCTGTATAGATGACACGTGGCAGGTCCGTATAGGTGATGTGGCAGCCTCGGGTGATGACACGTGGCAGGCAGATTTGGACATTTGGGCATACAGTTGGACCTATACCGAGGTGACACGTGTCACCACTGTAAGGGTGACACGTGGCACGTGTGACGTCATCAGATGATGTGGCAAGGTGACTGGGCAGTACGACAGTTGACGTGGACGAATCAACGGTTGACGCGTGGCATTCATCGGTTGGATGTAGAGGTGCCACGTGGCCCAATCAAGGGCTGCCACGTGGCACCTCGTGATTGGTTAATTGGTTATGTTAAAATTTGGTTATGTCGCCGGGGGTCGAACCCGTGACCTCCCGTAGCGCAAAGGACTGGTAGGGTTGGGCTAACCTCTAGCCCAACCGGTGGTGCTTATTAACTATTCGAAGCATTTTATATTTGAATTAGTTTGAAGTTGTGGTTTGGCGGGAAAAGGGCCGGGGCTTAGCCCCAACCCTTGGCATTGGCATATGTCCATTTAATGGAACTGGGAGCGCGGAGGTTACAATGGTTATATTATTGTTGTAGCCGTTACCACCAACCAACGGATTGTTACCATGTGTGCGCGGTTATAACTGTTATAACCGTGACCGTTACCACATAGAACGCGCGGGAGGTTTAGCCACGGTTCTAACCGTATGCCAAATGATCGGGTGTCAACGCAGTTTGGGGCCAGCGCTTGGCCTTATTAAGTCATATGACCACGAATATTGGGGGCGCGCGCCAGAGCTCGGGGGCTTATGCCCAATTTTAACTATATTATAATTAAAAAGTGGGTTTTTTAAACTACTTTTTTGGGTTTTTATTATTAATTAAACCATTTTTAATGTATTTACTCCATTTTTGGGAGTTATTGGGTATTTTTGGAGCCTAATTTTTAGGAGGAAGTTGGATATGAGCAACCAACTTCCCAGCTATATAAACCAGGTCTGTTTGAGGCCATGGGGACAACATTGAGGGCATTCAGAGCATAATTATGCTGAGGAGAAGCCAAGCCAAAGCCATTTTGAGGCAGAGAAGCTTTTGAGGAGGAGACGCTGTCGAACCATTTCTGGGAGCTCCGGACGTCCGTTTTGCGTGACGTTTTCTTTGCATGGTTCTGGAGATCTGGAAGAACATGACCAGATTAGTCTTGTAGCCATTTGGCATTGCAGCGATGTACTTTTGAGCTTTTGAGCAGAAATAAATAAGCCTCCCCCACAGAGAAAAAGGCCCGGAGACGTAGGCAAAGTTGTGACGAACTCTGTTATCAATTTGCGTGTTATGGTTTGTTGTCTATTATTTCATTTCAGATATGCATATGTGTATATGGCTGTCATAATTCCTCTTCTTTCCTCATTCTTTCACTAAGTTTCTCAAATGGTTAAATAGCACATGCAAAATTAAAAATCAACCATAAGTCATTAAAAGATCCAACGGATCAAGTGGTATCAGAGCTAGTTGACGTTTGGATTTGAGTTTTGCATGTTAACCAGGGAAAAGCTACAGCGTGGTGAAGGCGAGCTTGTTGCAGAGAATCCATTAATTGGATTGAGAAAAAGAGCTTCTCAC
>SNQJ01S0008134.1:104754-128034 GCA_010110895.2 Picea sitchensis
AAGTTATGATCAAAATGAATGTCACTTTATGTTTATTTATACACAATTTGACCTTTAATTAATTTCAGTTCATAATTACAAGGCCGACCTGATCAATATGCCCTAATTTACAAAATTAAACAAAATTACATGATTAAACACTAGTAGGGTGACGTCATGCCCTTTCTAGGGTGACGTTGAGCTCCAATGGGGGCCATCCAGCCCTGAAAAATGGAACGTTGGCCCCTCCAAGGCCTAATCACACCATCAACTGGCAAACATTGTGCCAAGCATCCTTCTTTCACCAGAACATCACCTCCATGAAACCCCATCCCCCAAATGATGATGTCATGGGCTAGGTGGGTGGTCTCTAGGCCTTCCAAGACCATCGTCCAAGTGAAGAGGCATGGAACTTATCCATCTAGGCCTGCTAGAGTGTCTCCAAAGGAAATGTATTTCCTTCATCTAATGCAAATATTCAACCTCTTCTTATCCCTGGCTGGGGTTTCGGGATCCATCTGTGGGATTTCAGCCCCCATGAATGTTCGATCTAATCATTCCCTCACGTGTACCTTGTTGAGGAAAAGATATGGACTGATCTTACTCAAGCATTTTCAGACTTTACTTGGCTAAAGAAAAGTAGACGAGAATATCACCCTATGTTTATAGCCAACAAAAATAACATCCTAACTCACAAGTATTAATTACAAGTGCTTAGGCTAGTCTTTCATCAACAAAAAACATGTTGGAAATTCACTTTTTTTGTAATTTTCTGAATATAACAGTGGTTGAAATAAATGTAAGAACAGAAGTAAATACGCCAAGAGATTTTAATATAGGTGAGACATAAAACAATCCTTTATTTCATTCCAATTCACCAAAGAGTCATTTTCTTTACAAAATCTCATACAAAAATCTTGGACCAAAGTCAAACTTAGACATCCCCAATGGAACATACAAAAGGATCTATGACATAAAACCAAAACTGAACTCTAAAAGTTGGATCAACTTGCCACAGATTTCTGCCCACTTGACTCTACACAATAGCCTTTATCAATCATGAAAATTAATTCACAAACAGACAAGTCTACACAGGCTATCAAAGATAGATCAACAACTCTGAAAAACAAGTGTCTGAATGATTTGACTCAGCCCTGAATATTGTTGTCTACAATAAGACCATGCTATCACAAAAGAGAATTAGGTTGTGATGAATATACGAATGAATGAAAACTGAACTATCTCAACATAAACTCAAAGAGAAAACCTTAGCATGCTTCTGCTTCTATCCTCGTTCCTCCCTTTCCTTCTGATTTTAACAAATTAGAATTGGTTGAAGTAGTTGAACCAACTCATTAGTTAAGTTAATTAAAGGCCTCAACTAACTTTAGTTAGGGGGAAAAGTCATAATCATAATAAGGGTCATAATTAAATAATAACTAGTAGGTGAGACTCCTTGTGACTTCTTTTAGTTCATAAAAATCATAACAATCATAACATAACCACTAGTTAAGCAAAACACACCTCATTGTGTCTCCCGTCAACATATTTACTTTTGGCAATTTTAGCTCATAAAATTGAAACTATTTCAAATATAATACTTATATATCCAAAACAAAACATGTTGTCTAAAGATCCCTGAAGTCAATTTTCATAAATCCACAGATAAAATAACAACTCAAAAGCCATATTTCCCTGTCTGTGATGCAACCATTTTTTAGTCCTTCTCTTTGATAGAAGCGTAATATCTCACTCCTGCATGCATGATTGGTTAGTAACATTATTTTAATTAACCATACATGACAACTCTTTTAAAATATGAAGTGGATTTTGGCTCAGCAATATATCAGAGGCATGCAATCCAATCCATACAAATTGTTTTACCGTTTATCACTGAATAGGGGGTGAAAAAGGGTTATGGGATATGTGAGGGGGTTGTATTGAGAGAAAATATGATATTGTGAGGGGGGAAAAAACATGGTCACTGCTCAATGATAACAACAAACAAATGAAAAACAAACCAATAAAACATCACTATAATCCACACCAGTCACTGTCAATTTCAACTTCCTTAACACCAACATTCTCTTTACTGTAATTAATCTCAGAACAGGGAGTGGAAAAATGAAATGGGAAGATGAGGGGGTTTGTAATTTGCAGAAAATGAAAATCATGGAAAGGGGAAAAAAAACGATTATTGTTCATGAAATTAATTGAGTGGTCCATAAAACATTCTACGAAAAAGGTGCAACAACCATCATTCATTTTGACCGAATAACAATTTATGCGCATTTAACTGGATCTTTGTTCATAATCAAATACCCAACACAGTGTCACCACAATACAGTATGTATTCCACCAATTTGTAAGGGGTTATGTTCCTTTCATTTACTTTTCTTTGCATTTCATAACAATTTCCGAACAATACCCATTTCCAATCTATAACCATCCAAAATCAAGCACGGCCTATAATCAACAAATATACCCCAATTCATATTTCCAAAAATAACAATGAAGTGATAGTATCATCATCATCGGGTCTGTCATTTGAATGCAATGACCTTCGTTAAATAAATAAGGACAGACACCCAAAAAACAGATCAAATTTCCAAAACCCGAATTGACAATTAAACAGACAATAGCCACCAACCTCCACAATATATGCGTCGAATAATTGAATCATACAAGTGTAAATCCATCACTGTGCAAGCCCAATCGAATGAGACTAAAAACAATCTAGGCCACCCAACCAACCGACGAGGTACTAAAAGCAAGCCTGTATCAACAAATGATCGGGTTGCAACCAATCGTGTTCAAGACTCTGTGGGTGACTCTGAGTGTGAGCATCCAAGCCATCTATGCTATACACAGTGCGTAGCCAACAAAAACAATGAGGCAACATCTCCATTCAACAACAAAAAAAATTTAGCAGCCATTGCAATAACTCATCCATCACACCGAGCCATTGATTAAATACAATATCGTTGTGATCTAATCACACTGTAATCAACTATGTTGTGCAAACCCAGGTTTACACAGTCGAACCAATATAAAGATGCAGTGGAAAAAATCTCTACAGTAATCCAGCTCGATAGTCATTTGGTCCCAAAGAAAAACACAGTTACCATGCCCATTAATTCATTTGTGAAAACACCAGGCACACACGCGATATGCGTGAGAAACATCAAGCCCTTGTAACCAATGTCAGCTAATCGTCCAATATCATCATTAACACAGAGGCAGTAACCGAATGCCAAACCAATACGACTGTCATACACCCAATTGGGCGAGTCTATATCCAAAGTGGTCGACCATACATTCAATCCACAATAACCCATATCACTTGACAATCCCAACAATATTCCTATGAAACCCCAGACTGGACAGTTATGGGTTTGCTCGGTAGATATCCCAGGAGGAACAGAGCTGACTTCTTGTAATAGTGAAAATTTTGAGGCCAAAGGTGTACACCCCAAAGAGGGTTATGCTTCATTTGTGGATAGGAAACCATTCCATGACAGGGACCATAACAAGAGGTGAGGCTTTAACTTGGTGTGGTAGTGTTATTTTCATGCAGGGTATAACCCTCGTGCCCTTTGATCAACAACTACCACAGAGAGGTGAAGACAGGGCCGAGTAAGAATAGGAGCTCACTTTGCAACCTTTAGTGGTGAAAACAACCGACTGCACATATGTACAATGCGTGGTGACATGAACGCTTCAATCATTAAACACCATAAAAACCCACAAACTGGATACAACAATGCGAAAGCATGAGGAAAAAAAAACACCAAGGATAACAGAGATCTCTTGTGACTGCTAACACCCAGGATAACCAGTAATGTTATGACTTCAACATCATTTCAAAAATAATCATCAACGTTTCATCACAAATACCATTTACACAGTCACAATAATTAAGGAAAGCACAGATGATACACTTGAGCCAATATCCATTTCATAACCAAAGTAGACTCATGAAGGTCTAAAAAAGAGAACATACTTATAATCAAATGTCTTAAAACGCAAGTTGGTCGAGCAGTTCCTCGTTGCTGAGAAATCAGAGCATAACCACAACATAAATGTTTGGAAGATAGATTGACTAGAGAAACTTCCAACGGTAGGGATAAGGCGATGTGTAGTAAATGCACATTACTTACCAACTACAAGTCCATTCAATTCTTTAGTACGCGCCAGCTACTTAATCAAACCAATCATCCACCTTAAAACAACAACCTTTAATTTCCAAGAGAGCCACTCGTATCACATATCACCACCTTTATCATGTAGAAACACATACCAACCATGCTATATACAATCTTGACAACTCGTATGGCTAATCTATGTTAGCTCGGATTTGCGACAATCTTTTTAATGCATATAGTATAGCATGCTAACATAGGGTAATTTCTTATTTAGTTCATTTTCCTTTGTCGTTACTAACATGTGTCTGTTGCAGGTGTCACAAGAATAGTCAACAATGATAACTATGAAAAATTTGATGTTACTTGATCTTGGAACCGCAAGGGAGCCCTATATAATATGATTGATCCATTATCCAATAAAACAAGATATCGTCAACCATGAAAGTAGTGTCGAACAGTAACATAACATCGAATAAACATCAGACTTGATCTCCAATCTACGACGGGGTCCCACCTACTAGTATTATTTATCTTTTAATATAGTAGGATTTAGCAACACTTTGCAGGCCAAACTTCGTTGTGAATTTAATCATCAACATACCTATCCATCGGGAAAGGTCCTGCAACAACAACAAGTACGCCCTCCAGTGGTTCATATGTCACAAGGATTATAGCATGTAAATCACATCTAATAATTAAATTACCCTAACATGTGCATCAAACCGCCCTTAACAAAACAAATGCTTAAAGATGTTATGTAATTTGACAAGTTAGTTTTGGAGGGGGTCTCAGGGTATCCTATTGGGATAACCTCTCTTAAGTTTTGGGTGTTTCCCAGGTGGAGTCTAGTCCAATTCATGTACATGTATGAGGTGGCATGGGGTGAATATTTGGGCATGGGGTGCATGTGATAACAGGGAAATGTAGAGTCTTACATGTGGTTGCCTTTATGGAGGGAGAGTCTCACCTTGTCATGAATGCAATTGTTTCCTATCCCATTCATTTCCTTTTACTCTTATCTTTATTTTATCTTTTGCTCTTGTGCTTTAAGGAAATAGTTGAGGGCCATTGTCCTGGCTTGATGACCAGAGGTGACAGCACCATCCACAAACATTTCACGGAAATGAGAAGGTTGGCTCGTGATGAGACCCCCTTTCTCTTGGCTATGCCACCAAGAGCCACTACCCTAGTGATCAGATAGGTGGTAGTGTCATACCGGTGGTAGTGTCATACCGCTACATGACCATGGTCATATTAGCTAAGATCGTGATGATACCTCCTATCCATCAACTAGTACCTTGAGTGTTTATGTTATCTTGTGGGTCCCCTTTTCTTACTGAGAAGCTTTTCACTGCTTTCTTGGGGATCCCTGGGCGAAGCATCTCGAAGGTTTCAGAATTATCTTTTAACTCTTGCCAACTACTTTTACCCTATGGGCCTTTAGCCCCTTCTTCCCACAAGGTAAGGTACAACCCTTCTAGTGTAGCCAATCCCAATGGCCAAATAAGGACAGGGGAGATGGAAGGAATAAAGATGGAAAGTAGTAAGTATGGAGGGAATGAACGATGAATTCTCATAGATCCACCCAGTAGCAACCCATCCTAAAGGGAAACCAACTTACTAGGGCACAGTGTCACCTTTCCAGGTATGAACGAGGAAAAGAGCATAATTTCCAAGAAAACGTCATGAAATGAAGAAGGATTCAATACAACATATTCAAGTGATTCAAAAATTAGAGTGATACATACCATGCTACCAGACTCATTACCTCGTGGAGAAAGACTCACTGCTACTTTAGGACCAAGTTGGTGTGATGGATATTGTTGTTGGTGTGATGGATATTGTTGTTGGTGATACATGGACTGCACTGAAGAAAAGAGGGGCCCTTTGTGGCCATGCTCAATTCGCCTGGCTCTCGGTACTCCATGTCTAGGACTCGTGGTCCTCGAGACGTGATCTCCTTAGTTATCCCTAGGCTAGGGGATAACAAGACCAAAGTCGAAACCATGGATGCCACTAGTGCAGAAAAACCATTTGGGTTTGACCCATGTCTAACATATGAATGTATTTCGGGACAAGGTTTGAATACAAACCAACTAATATATAAAACCATGACTGGAATCGAAAAAAGGAAATGAATAATTTTCGGACTGACTAGAGCACTTAAAAAGATAAAGAAAACTCAATTTTGAGCTTCAAGTGCATGCAAACAGGAGTTCTCAAAAATTTCTTCCTTTCACAAAATGTTATGGAAGGTGCAAGTATGGAGGAGGCAAGTAAAATTGTTGCTAATCTTTTGTAAGCAAACATTTTCTTCATTTTCTTTTTCAAGAAACAGTAAAGAAGGGAAGGAGAAGACATTCATGCAAACATCAATATCAAACCAGAGCCAAAATTAACCATTCCTAAAGACAAATTTACTGTAAAACATGTAACACAAACTTATATTCATACATTTTCACAATGACACATTTTAAACCAGGGTTGAAGACTTAGTTCATTACCAAAACTCTGAGGTGCAAGGGTTTACACCAATAAAGCTCAGAACTCGTACTTTCAACCCCCAACGACACAAATGATCAAAATCCAAGGTGAATACAAAGTAATAGAGTGTCAGACTATGGAGTAATTACCGACGTCCTATCACCTTCAATGCATTGCTAGCTTCGACGATGTTGTCAACCAATATTCCATTAACATGTATGCCATGTCTTCAATCCAAAACCCTTGTAGTATGTGGACTTTCCATTCTATAAAATGAAATAAACCTCGAGCATGTTGCTCATATTTCCAAAATAAATCATGCCATAAACTTATAAACCACATGTGATATGTACCAAACTTTGCATATGTATATAATATGTAGCTCACAATCAAATACCAACAAGTTGTTAGGGACCTAACCCCTCACATAGGTAGAATAATATATTCTGATGTAATAAAGTTAATATTAATAAGGCCTAGCAATAAGGAAGAATAAGTCCAATGTAAGAAGACCTAATAGAAGCTTTCGCTTCTAGAAGGATCTTCCTCTAGATGGTTCTTTTGATAGATATATTTAGTATAAATAGGAGTCGAGGGTATGAGAACTTTTGTCTTGGATATTATTGTAATAGATCTCTGCTCTGCCGGAGGTTTCCCACTCGAAGAGGCAAGTGAACATTGCTCTCAGTAATCAAAGTTCTCTTTTTGGTGTTATTTTGGTATCATTTTGGTATTATTGTGGTGTTGTTTTGGTTATATTGTTGTTCATTTGCCATTTCTATCTATTTATTTATGTTATGCATACTTTTTTATATCTGGAATATTACAAGTGGTATCAGAGCGAGGTTCCTCGGCAGAAAATTGTGGGTTAATTTTTTTTCAGGGTAGAGACATATTCTGGCATCTTTAAGCTACAGAGATCTATCGTTACGCGCATAAACCCACGATCGGGGATTCATACATGTAGGAAATACAAGTGGTACTTAAGCGCAGATATGTTGGCCACCCTTGTAACCCACGTTGGTACCCCTTCGAGTGGTAGTGCATCAGACAACACTTGTATATGGATCGGCCTAGATTTCCTGAAGCCCTCCATAGATAAATAGATCGACCGCCTGACTATTATAGTGTCATCGAGAAAAACACTCAGGAAGATACTCTCTAGTACCTGGGTAGTCGAGTAGTACTGCTAAGGGCACGGTCTAGCCTCCTTAGTTGGTGCCCTAAGATATTGGGTTGAGTATTATTGTTGGACCCCGCACGTATATCATAGAGTTATAGCACAAGGCAAACCCTTGTCTGTAGAACCCTTGAATACCTAACCTCTGGGGACATAAACAAGAAAAAACAAACAAGATCTATTGTCGCGCAAGTGTGTCTCCTGCATTTGAATTGCGAAATTACTACACATTTCTTCCTGATTAAGAATTTGGGCATTTCATCACTGCAGTATTCATCGGATCAGAGTATGGCACCATTATTTGAGACTTATTCCATTGGATTTCTCTCTTAGCCCTTATCACATTCATACCTATCGTTTTTCAGCAAATTTTTTGACCCCACCTGCCCCTTTTCGGTTCCCTCGTCATCATGGCCCATACCCGTAGCCAAGACTTGGAAGCTCGCTTCAATACCTTTCACTCTAATTTCATAGAGACCCAACAAGAAGTGAGACAACTCAGTGCCAATATTGCCACCATCAATAAAAACATGCATTCCTCCATCGTCGCCTCAATCGAGGAACTCAAACAAGACATTACTACCTAGCTGGAATCTATCACTACGATGATTTGCACCAAGTTGCATATCCCTACAAGTCCTCCCTTATCTGATCCACCTTTGCATACCGAAGGTGAAACTTCCTCTCATTCCCATAATTTTCAGCCCCATCACTTTCAGCGTGACCTATGCCTTCTACGTGTGGCTGTGACCAAATTTGATGGATCAGATCCCACTGGTTGGGTATAACTCAAATGGAACATTATTTCTCTTTGTACGGCATTATGAATGAGTTGGCCAAACTCTGGTATGGTGTTCTCCATCTATATCAAGAACGTTGGCAATGGTGGCAATGGAGAAAAAATACCCGCCAAGGGTATGTTTCTTGGACACACTTTGTGGCAGAGCATTATGAATGCTTTGACACTGACACCAACCATTTAGGTCATTTTACAACGTTGAAACAATCTAGCACAGTGGAAGACTTTATATCTTCTTTTGAGCGACTGGCTTTTCGTATAGAGGGCATGTCTGATGTTTTTTTCTAAGAATGTTTTATCAGTGGCCTCAAGGATGAGATCATGCCCATGTCCTCATGGCTCGACCTCAAAGTTGGGTGGAGGATACTAAAAGAGCTAAGGAAACACAACAGGTTGTATCTTCTCAAAACCGGAAACCCTCCTTTATTCCTCACACTAAACCAGTAAATCCCACTCCTCCTTCTAGTCCACTAAAGATCCAAAAATTGACCAAGGTCGAAATGGTTGAACGCCAACTCAAAGACCTTTGTTATAATTGTGATGACAAATATTTTCCAAGATGTTGAAACGAAGTTTAATTTTTCCTCTCTAAACCTAAAACTCCATTATTTTCTAGTTATGGATCCGCCCCTAGTTCTAAAAAGGAGTCAAAATTCTTTCGAAACTTTTGGGTTTTGGGGTTTGGCTATCCACAAAGTATGATTGTCAATTAACAACTCCGGAATCCTGGTACCGAAGTCCCGAAAAGGCTTTAATTTGAAAGAAATAATTAAAAATAAAAACGATTAATAGCTTCCTAAGCTTTTCAATTGCTCCTTTTTTACCATCACAACTTTAAAAAGTGTTATAAAATCCCGACGCGCTTTTTCACAAAGTATTTTTTAATCACAATTAATTAAATTCTTAAAAATAATTAACAAGTCATTAATCAGTCGTGATTCGGGATTCCTTGCATCAAAATGATATCAAAATCTCGACCCTCGAACCCCCGATCCCCGAATTCCCGTAAATTAAAAACTTATCCCTGATCTCGATTAATTAAAAGATTAATACAAGTGGTGCGGCCTTAATTAATACCATTGTGATTTCGCCATTCGAGGTTTTTTTGTGTCATACCTCTTGGGGATACGATACTTGAAACTCCGAAATGTGAAATCGCGAAAGTATTAAAATCCTAAACTTAATTAACTTAATTTTAAACAGGATTAATGATGTTTAAATGACTTTTTGTGTTTTGTTATTCGAGACTTGTTGAAAACATTCCTTTCGAATCTCCAGTTTTTAATCGTCAATAGATGACAGTATCTATAACGGACAAAGGGAGATATTTTTAACACAATTACGTATCTCCAGGCGTATCTTCCCCATTAAAACATTAAATTTTTATCACCTTTATCGGTACGCTCATTGTAAGACGAGTTAAAGGTTAATAAAGGTTTGGTATTTCGAATTTCATTCTTATTTTTCAGACTCAGGAGCGAGTTGCATTCAACAAAACTTACGCATTTTTTCTCTGCAATAGGCTTTCGTCCTAGCACAAACATCATGCCACCCAAAAAGGCACCTAAGAAAAGTGAAGAAGCAGGTGAAAGCTCAAATCCAGAGAGAGATGTTATATCTGATACTACGATGCATACTATTGATTGGATCAAATCTTGGAGGGAAAATTTTGAAACCTTAGACTATGAAATTAAGAATTTCCCCGATGATTCCGAGAACAAACTCTGGGACATAGCAGAGTCTAAGCTTCACAAGATAGCCACATGCCCATGACTCATGCCATACAATGATATGATCAGTTGGGCTTTAGATAAAACCGACGTGCAGACGAGGAGTATTTTAAACTGTCAAGGGGTCATCGTCGGCTCGTTTAGACTGGAGCATATCCAAGTAATGTATAAACTGTCTCCAAATCCTAAATACATTTATGATGAAGAATTCGTAAGTGAATTTCAAATAAAATAATGCACAGAGTCAGATCAAACATATCCTGGTATAATCAAAGACTGGTGGGGAATTCCAGCAAAATTTAGGGTTGATACCCATGGCAGTTATGCCAGGGCTCCATTAAATGAGTACATGGTTTATGTAGCTATGATGCTATGTAGACTTTTCGGGAAGAAAATCCCTACCCATTTCCCTGCAACATGGGTGTCTCTTTTACATGAAGTAGTCGAGGGTTACAGTTTCAATTGGAGCAAGATTTTATCAGATAATCTAGCTAAGGAGATTACAAAGTACCAAATGGAAAAATCCAAAGGTCGACCCGTAGCTTTTTACATGTCTGCATACGTTATGGATGTTATCTATTTCATGACTCCATTCCCCTTGATGAACTGGAGCTGGAACCCAGCTTGTACTGAACCCATTCATGTTTATCACTCTAAGTTGTGGGAGGAAAATGTTAAAGATTCCTTTTACAAAATTTGTCATTTTGTAGTGATACCTGTGCACCAGATGTTGTATGGTTGTGCACCCCCTCGTATTTCAGAATCAATCATAGGAAACCTCAAGGCGATTTTCGATTGGTTTATTGAAGAGGGTTTTTCCTATGTTAGGGTTTTCGGATGCTCGATTCCTCCTCACATACTTCCAAAGTTCCTTCCTGACAGACAGGTGTGCGGGGAGGTGGCCTATAAAATAATAATAGGCGACATCGAGATAGAACTAAAAACAGCTCGGAAGAAGTTTTGGCCAGTCTTCCCTGTACAGATTGGGAAGTTTTCACTACTTAACTTGGGTCATTTCAAGGTTGAATTTGTTGCACTAGAAGAGGTTAAATTTCTATATCTCGAACACAGAAAACACAAACCTTATCAAATTGTGGGGAATCACCTTGCTCACTGCAACATGAAAGCGTACGAACATGAAAAATCCCCTTGCAATGGCATGTTCAAAGGATCCAGAACCTATGAGGAGGTATTAGACAAGGTTCAAACATTATCACCTGACTTGCAGACTAGTTTTCTAACCTTCCAGAGACACATGCGAAGTGGTTTGCCAAAGTTACTGCAGGGAGAATTAACAACCCCTCCTCCAGCACAAGAAAGTACTCCCCCAGGTTTCGGATCAGAGGTGCAAGATAAAGCAAATACAAAGAAAAATCCAAAGGAGACTGAAACATTTTCGCAAAAAGCAAAAGTTCCATGGACAGAGAACCCAGGATCCGAAACAGAAAAAGGGTTTGAGACACCTTCCGAGTCTAGTAAATTGATTCCCCCTTCATCATCAACTTTTCATACTGATATTCCCAAAACAACAGGGGAAACAAAATCCACAGAGCTGGGTAGTCCCATTACTTCCTTGACTCCTTTACAGACCACTTTTGGGCTCCACCAGTTGGAAGTCATATAATATGATAGTGACCTTACTCCTATCTCTAGAGAAGAGATACCTCGCTCTGACTATTTTTTCAGTAAAAAAGAGGAAGGTTGTGTTGAAGCAGGGGATGCATCAGAGAGAAGGTACTATGGTAAAGAAACACAGAGTGTTGATAGATAGGCAGAACTTAGAAGAAGAAGATTTTGCTACTGAGGTAGCGAGCTCTATGGGAGCTTTGGCAACAGCCAATCTATTCACAGTTGACAATATGAAAACAAGGTTGAAGCAAAATAATCACATGATAGCCCAGTTACAAAGCCAATTAAAAAATACAGATAAAAATATCAGAGAAGAGATAAACAAAGGGCTAGAACAAGCTAGTGTTGTTGACAAACAGGAAATCCAACTGCTCAAGTCTAGCTTGGATGAGATGTATAAGAAAATTAAAAACAGTCAAGGGCAGGCAACCCAGCAGGAAGAATTAGCGAGACAATTGCAGGAGAGGTTGAATTCCATTCAGAATCAGGTGATAGATTTAAAGGTTCTTCAAGTCTAGTCATTGGAAGTGCATACGAAGATATAAGCAGAGCAACAGAGATTGATTTCCAAAGTAGAATTTATTCATAATTATTTCCAAGAAGTAAGTAAATCCTTTGATAACATTGTTTTGAAGGAAAAAGAGACTAAAGAAACAAGGACTACTTTTCAAAAAGCAGTTGTACTTTCAGGAAACGAAGAGGTATCAAAAACTCCAAATCTCTCTATCACATAGCAGATCAGAGGCGATATCATGCTTAAAGTATGGGAGGCCAACATAGCCGAAAACAAGAGAATGGCCAAGGAAATCAAAGATGATTGCAAAGAAATCTTTGATTTTCTAGACAAAGGATCATTAAATATTGGAAGAGACAATTGTATTGGGCTACTAGGACAGATTAATATTATGAGACATCAATTGAATTTCAAAGAGAACTTGAACGAAATTCAGATGGAAATTTCAGAACTAAAAGAAATTGATGTTACCCTAATAGACATGTGGTTGGTGAAGCCAAACTTAAAATTGCAATCAATTAAGTTTGTTGATAAAGGGATTGAAGACCGGCTTCCGAAAATTCAGAGGAAGTTTTATCTATTCGAGGCAAAGGATTTTCCAGAGCCTCCTAGAACTTTTGTACACTTTCTAGAAAAATGTGTTGAATGTCTCGAATCAAAAGAAGGACATACTTCAATAAAACAATGAAGTATCATTTTGCAAGCTCATATTATCGAGATGATAGAGAAACAAAAGATGACCACGCAAACGGTTCAAGTTTGCGTTTTTTGTAACCGTTAGCCCCTAGAAGTTAGAAAATCACCAACCATCAAAAATTGGTGACTTTGTATAAATATATTTTCATAAGACTAAGAGAGGGATTTTTCTAGGCGGATTGTAAGCAAGTAAGTTTTTTTCACCTGCTAGAATTAATACGAATGTAGATTGAAGATTCCAGATCTTGTCGAGTTTGAGTTATGTGCTCCTCTGTTGTTTCATGTTTTCTTATGTATCTTTGATGAATACTTAACTGCAATTTAGTACAACCCCTACTATGGTGATTAATTATTTTTGTCATCTAATCGTTTACAGTTTTTCCTCTGTATCGGCTATCAGCAGGTACAAGACCTGTGAACGTCTTAGTTTTCAATATCATATGTTTCATTAAAGTTTTCCTATCTAATTTCTTCTTCTGTCACAAAGTGATATTCCTCTTTAATTGATGCCTCACATTGTTCAACAGCTCTATGTTTTTCTTTCATTTCATGCATATTTTCTCTTTCAAATTTAACTCAGATACAGGAAACAGCCTTTAATCTTGTCATACTATTAATTCAACATTTTGAATTTCTTCTTACATATTTCAAAATAGAAATAGAAAACATTGAAAATGAAGGAATTGATATTTTAAAACTTTATCCCTCATGACTATACCAGTTACGAGGCAACCCAATATAGAGCTCGGCCTATCAAATCAAACAAGCATTGCTTTAAATATCCCCAAGTTTCATCCTATAAATCATCAATGGTTGCAACCAGAGGAGGTGGGGCTAGAGGCGGTGCCGCAGGAGGAGGAGCAGGAAGCCAAGTACCACTCCCTCAAATATTTGCAAAAGTAGCTGCCATATATGCTCCTTTGGTCCTCCCAATCCCTCTCCATGACTTACCTGAAAACTACATGAAAAATCAACTGAAAATCACAAGAGAAGGTGATTTAACAGTTGCCGAATACATCAATTTCTTTGACCAATTTGTTGACATCCTTGGACTTGAACATGAATATGTTTACTCGAGACTCTTGGTTTAGAATTTTGAAGGACAGGTGAGAACCTGGTTCCGAGGTCTAGCAGCAGGATCTATATAGTCATACGATGAACTCGAAAATGCTTTCATTAGATAGTGGGGAGAAAGGAAAGACCCTCTCTATTATCTAACCAAATTTGGGGCTTTGAGAAAGAAAAACTCTGAATCAGTTCTCGAGTTTACCCAAAGGTTTAATAAATTATATAATAAAATTATGGTCGAGGTCAAACCGTCCCAACCTGCAGCGAAAGTAACTTTCGCTGGAGCTTTTGACCCTGATTTCACCCTGTTATTGAGGGAAAGAAGATCAGTAGACCTCACTAAAATGCAAGATGATGCTTTAGAAATTGAATCAAACATGATGGCATCAGGAAAGCTAAAAACCAAATTGGAAACCGGAAACAAAGAAACCAGAAGGTACAAAGAACAAGGGGGACCCTCTGGATCAGAAAGGTCTTCGGAAGACAAAATGGGCGATATGGCGAGAATAATCAAAGAGATATCAAATAAAATCTCAAGAATGGAACTAGATCAAGCAAAGAATGAGCATTTTTCCAGAAAGGATTTCAGAAGAAATCCTAACACTCAAAATCAACAAAGACAAATCAAGAATGAGGATAAAAAAATCCAAGCCCCCTTTAAAAGCGAAAATTTTATAGGAGGAGAAGACATGGAATATTTTGAGGAGTTAGAAGAGGATATAAATAATCTTGGCGATGATTGTCTACAACCTTATCTAACGAGACAAGATTATGAAAAATCTTTAAACACAGAACATAGATCCGGGAATAACAAGAACAACAGTATTACGGAAGATTCAACCTATCAGGGAATCGCAGATGATATAATGGTCGAACTCCACCAGAAGTACAATCTAAGGCCTAGAAACAGGAGTTCCACAACTGCCCTAGTGAAAAAGATCCTGCCGAGGGGCGAAAAAGATGAGGCAGTTTCAAAAACCGATGAAAAGGAGACTATAAAAACTAAGACCGCTGACACACAGCCTACCAAGACAAAGTCAACGGACACACTAGCCGTAAACACACAAAAAGTAGAGGTTCCTGTAACTGAAACAAAAACCTCAGAACAAAAGAAAGTTGAAAAGAAAGGGCTAGAAACCCAAACCATAGAAATCGACAAAACAATAGGTAGTTTTAATCTAGAAAACGAAATCAATAAAATCAAAATCCCTATACCTCTTGTCAAACTAGCAAAAAATCCAATATACAGAAAACAAATTGCTAAAATAATTAGTTTTTCAGAAAATGAAAGTTAGGTCGATGTTATAAATTTAGAAGATGACAAGCCTAACATAATTTTCAGCCCACATTTCAAAGGTGCCAGAGACATTGTTGCCCCTTTCTATATCACGTTGACTGTGTACGATCATCTGCTCCATAATTGCATGTTAGATTTTGGAGCCTCTCACAATGTAATGCTTAAAGCCATTATGGATAGACTTGGCCTTGAAATCACCAGACCTTACGGATATTTATATTCATTTGATTCAAGAAAATTTAAGTGTATAGGTATGATAAAAGACTTAGTCGTTAATCTTGCACAGATACCTACGAAAAGCGTTCTAATGGATGTGGTTGTCGTTGATATACCCCCGAAGTATGGCATGCTCTTGTCCAGGTCCTGGGGCGCCAAACTTGGAGGATCCCTCCAACTCGACATGATGTATGCCACGATTCCAGTTTTTGGAGTATAGTTCACGCGCTTGTACAGAGAAACCAAGTTGGCATTTACTGTAAGTGACCCACTTAACCCAAATAACTATCATGTTTATATTGTTGATCGGGATTTAGGAAATTGTGTTTTATCTATTGATGACGATATTGATGTATGTATAGAAGAGAGTTGTACAGAAAAGAAAAAAGAAAAATAACAAATAAAAGAAGATGTATATAGCACTGGTGTTTGGAAAATGTTTTTTGATGGTTCTTCGTCTTATTTTGGAGCAGGGGCTGGAGGGATTTTTGTGGCACCTGATGACAATTTCGTTACCCCTTTCTCTTATAGGTTACAATGGAACATTGACCACACTAATAATGTATGCAAATATGAAGCCTTAGTGTTAGGATTAGAAGTTGTCAGGAGAATGAAAATTAAAAACTTGGAAGTCTTTGGCAATGTAGATTTAATTGTGAAACAGGTAAATCGTCAGTACCAGGCCAAACACCCTAGGTTAAGGTATTACAGAAATTGCGTTTGGGATCTGATCGAAAACTTATTCTCCTCTGTCAATATTCACTACATTCCAAGAGCAGAAAATCAACAGGAAAATGCATTAGCCAAAGCAGCTTCAACATTGACACCTCCCACTGCTTTCAAACTAAAATACTATATACAAATGAGACATAGGCCTTCTATACCGAATAAAATACAGCATTGGCAAGTTTTTGAGGACGATGAACAACTACAGAAATTTTTAGAAATGGTAGACGAGTTTTTCGAAACGCATGCCGACCAAAAAAACCAGAATGACCCCATTTGGATCATGCAAGAAGGGGAAGACCGCCAAGAGTTCCAAGATAAAATCGCTAACCACCGTATTCTTATTTTGAAAAATAATCAGATCCCCAAGGGCCTGATTCCCTTAAAAAGGTTATTTAATCATGATGGCATCCCTTTGAAGTCCACTTTACAGCCTCAGCCAGAGGAGGTTGAGGATTGTGATATAGGTACCAAAGAAAATCCTAGGTTGGTGAAATTATCCAGGTACCTTTCTCCTGAAATAAAAATTAGGTATGTCGAGTTGCTTAGACAATATAAAGACATTTTCGCTTGGTCTTATGAAGAATTGCGAACTTATGACACTACTATAATGGAGCATAAAATTCCTTTGAAACAAGGTGTCAAACCTTTTATGCAGAAACTCAGACAGATTAACCCTATGTTACTACCAGTGATAGAAAATAAGTCAAGAAACTCTTGGACGCCAAAATCATTGTCCCACTGAGATACTCTGAGTGGGTAGCCAATTTAGTCTCAGTAAGAAAGAAAAACGGTGAAATCAGATTATGTATAGATTTTAGAAGCCTGAACCGATCATCACTTAAAGACAATTATCCATTACCTAAGATGGATCATGTTTTATAAAAAGTAGTTGGAGCTAACAGAATGTCCATGATTGATGGTTTTTTAGGTTACAATCAAATTGTAGTACATCAAGATGATAAATAAAAAACTGTGTTCACTACCCCTTGGGGTACCTTTATGTATGACAAAATGCCTTTTGGTTTAATGAATGCAGAGGCAACTTTCCAACGAGCTATGGACATCGCTTTCGTGGGAAAAAGAGATAAGTTTTTTGTTATCTATCTGGATGACCTGACTGTTTTTTCTAAATCTGATGCAAAACATCTAACACACCTCAAACAAACTTTCAAGAAATGTCGCAAATTTGGTTTGTCACTAAATCCCAAGAAATCCCATTTTGCAATGCAAGAAGGTAAACTCTTGGGTCATATAGTGTCTAGAGATGGAATCAAAATCGATCCCAAAAGGGTCGAGGCGATGGATACTATAAATAGTCCTAGAAATGTAAAAGAAATTCAGTCTTTTTTAGGAGAAATAAATTTCTTGAGGAGATTCATCCCTCACTTTGTCGAAATTGTAAAACTGATTACAGATATGCTTAAGAAGAACAATGAGGTGAAGTGGACAAATGAAGCCAAAGCGTCGTTTCAACGTATCAAAAGAGTAATAAGTGAAGCACCAGTCCTGGCAAGCCTAGATTACACAAAGGAGTTTCTGATTTTTTCTTTTGCCTCTGAACACACTATCGCAGTTGTATCGTTACATAAAAATGAGGAAGGTTTTGAGCGACCTATTTCATTTTTTAGAAAAAGTCTTAGAGATGTTGAGTTGAAATATGACATATTGGAAAAACAAGCTTATGCAATGGTGAAAACTCTCAAGGCTTTTAGAACTTACGTATTGCACTCAAAGATCATTACTTACGTGCCTTCAAGTTCTGTAAAGGATATACTGGTTCAGTCGGACAGTGACAGAAGGACAGGCAGATGGTTAGCTAAAATTTAGGAGTTCGACCTAGAAGTCAAACCAACTAAACTTATTAAAGGTCGGGGCTTGGCCAAATTGCTAGCCGAATCAAATTTGAAAGCACATGGAATAAATCAACTACAAGAGAATGAGGGATTTTTAGAGATAGATAAGCTTGATGTCATTTCACTCACAACTGAGATTCAAGACCAGTTCTCTTCTTCAGTCTAATATTGTTTCTTATTTACTGACCTTTCAATGTCCCAGTGAGCTAGCCCCATCTAAGGCTAGGACACTAAAGTTACACACTGTAAAATATTGTATCATAGACGGTAAATTATATTGGAAAGATCCCCTGGGTTTCCGGCTGAGCTACTTAGTTGAGACCGAAACAGAAAGGGTTATAGATGAATTCCACGTGGGAGTGTGTGGAGGGCACCATGCTTGGCAAGAAATGGCTTATAAAATCTTAAGAGCCGGGTATTACTGGCCCAAATTATTCACAAGGTAAACACTAAAGTCCGAACTTGTATTCCTTGTTAGTTGTTTACAAGCAAGCAAAAAGTCCTAGCTTTACCTTTAGTTCCAATTAAAACCAAAGCTCCATTTCAGCAATGGGGTCTTGATTTCATTGGAGAGATTCATCCACACTCCAGTTCTCAACACAAGTGGATTCTTTTTCTTTTTTTTTGTTAATTTGTGCGGGACCTATTGGCTACGCGATTAACCTATGGCTTGAGAAACCGCGACTCAGGGGCATCTAAGCCGTCAAAATCACCTGGGGATCGCACCCGGCCTGAGCCACACCAACCCTTAACATGGTTGGATTTTTTGTCCCCGCAGGTTTCGAACCGGTGACTTTAACAACATGGATTGGCTTAACAACACACTTTGTCACCGACTGTCCTACACCTCGGGGACAACACAAGTGGATTCTAACTACTACGGACTATTTCACTAAATGGGTGGAAGTTGTTCCCGTGAGAAATGCAACTGACTCGGTAGTAATCAGTTTTCTAGAAGAAGACATTCTATCCAGATTTGGTTGTCTCCGAAAGATAGTCATTGATAATGCGCAAGGATTTAATTCCATGGCCATGATAAGCTTTTGCCAAAAATATAATATCGTGCTAGGACACTCCACGACTTACCATCCGCGGGGTAATGGTCTAGCTGAGTCGTCTAATAAAAGTCTGATTACTATAATTAAAAAGGTTTTGACTGAAAACAATAAAACATGGCATGTCCATTTAAAATATGCTTTATGGGCTAACATGATAGGTACCAAAAGATCAATTGGGTTATCCCCATTTCATATGGTATATGGTACTGGCGTCATTTTACCAATAAATATTGCACTGCCAGTAATGAAACTATGGCAAGATTCAAATGAAGAGCCCAACGACGTTACTAGGAGGATAAATCAACTAATTAAAGTTCAGCAAAATTAGGCCAAAGTAGATGAAAGGTTGCAGAGGTATCAAGATAATATGAAATCATTATTCGATATAAAAGCTAAAGATAGAGAATTCCTCCCTGGCGATCTGGTCCTAAAATGGGAATCCAGGAAAGAAGACGTTGGTAAACATGGCAATTTTGATCCGATCTGGTCTGGCCCGTATAAGATTTCAGCTTCTGAGGGAAAAAATGTTTTTTTATTAGAAAATATCGATGGAAACATTCTTAACGCCCCTGTCAATGGGAGGTACCTTAAACACTTCATGCAGTAATGTGTTTCCGAACTCTCATTGTACATACCAGTTTGTTTTCATGCTTTCTTTATAGTTACATTTCCTTCAGTAAGTTTCTATTTTCTCTAAAAAAAAATAATAAAAAAAAAAGACTTTCTGATTTGTAAGATTTCCTGACAATTATGATGTTATCTTATTCACAGGAAAGTTTCTGACAAATCAAGAGACTAGAGATATTAAAAAGGTGACATGCACGGATATTTATGTTAAATACCTTCCAAAAAAAAAAAAGGTAATAAACAAACAGTCTTTTTGGCTGGCAATACAAAGAGCTACCAAGGTACGAAATTTTGTTCTGAAAATTTAGGTTAGAATGTCCTAAGAGATACAAACGAGTAAATCAGTAATCCCATTGTTGTTAATATTACCACTGAAATTTTTAAACAAAGAAATTAAAAGGGGGCTTAAGGAAAGGTTATAAAAGTTAACTAAGAAAAATATTAAGAACAATCATATGTGCAACCGAATATCTGAAGCCCTTACCTTTCCCTTAACCACGATAAAGCTTGTTTTTTGTCTGATCCTCGATGTTTTCCCATAAGTCTCTTGACAAAAGAAAGGGCTCACCTTAGCTATGGAAACTCGCAAACAAACCTTCAAAACGAGAATAGGTAAAGTTTATAGTTCTCCCAACTTTAGCTGAACCGGAAGTATGTCTGGGCTAATCCTAACTTCGTTAGTCATTCTAATAGGAATAAGTTGATTGTTTTCACTCAAGGAAAGTCCTTGAAAGATATAATTAAGAATTCCCCCAAGAATTTCCCTGAAGCCAATGATGTTTGAAGGCTAGAAAGAAGACTAGCCCATAGCTATTAAAGTGAGTTAACGTACCTCTGCTGTGAAATTAAAAAAAAAAAAAAAAAACAGATATTTTCCCGAGTATATTACATACTGATTGATTGCCCCACTTCATATTAAAAAGTATATACAAACAGATGGTGAAAGAAAATTCATTATTGATTGCCCCCATCTAGTCCAAAGAGATGAAGAAAGGAAATTCATAATATCGATTACCCTCATCTCAGCATTTAAATGCTAGAAAACAATGAAGTGGTGAAAGGAAATTCAATGTGGGAAGTTTGATAACTTCATCGGGGTACTGAACAGGCTCGCTGGCAGTGAAGAAAAATCTATATATCCGATAAGGCTGTTATACATGAATTACAAGAGGCCTTGGTAACTTTTCTTCTTTCAGCTGGATTTACATTATAAGCTTATGGGATCCCCTAATTTGACATATTGGAATTACTTTACCTTGATGTGAACAGAATCAAATGAAACATGGTAGAATGGTTAATTTTGTTTCGATTATCTTACACAATACTGAGGTCAGTTTTAGAAAAGGAAATCTATGGTGAACCTAACTCAAGATCATCGGATGTTTTAGTTATCAAGAGTTTTCAAAGTTAACGTTGGGGTCCTAAAATCCTGTGTTGAGTTTTCTCCTAATATGTTTCACAAAGTTGAATTATTGACACCAGTTACCCAATTAAGGCACTCGGTTTACATATTCTTCTCATCCCACAAGGAAACGAGATCCCTAGATGGAGACTATGTTGAAACGAAGTTTAATTTTTCCTCTTTAAACCTAAGACTCCATTATTTTGTAGTTATGGAGCCACCCCTAGTTCTAAAAAGGAGTCAAAATCCTTTCGAAACTTTTGGGTTTCAAGGTTCGGCTATCCACGAAGTATGATTGTCAATTAACAACTCCGAAGTCCCGGTACCGAAGTCCCAAAAAGGCTTTAATTTGAAAGAAATAATTAAAAATAAAAACGATTAATAGCTTCCTAAGATTTTCAATTGCTCCTTTTCGACCATCACAACTTAAAAAAGTGTTGTAAAATACTGACGCGCTTTTTCACAAAGTATATTTTAATCGCGATTAATTAAATTATTAAAAATAATTAACAAATCATTAATCGATCACGATTCGGGATTCCTTGCATCAAAATGATATCAAAATCTCGACCCTCGAACCCCCGATTCCCGAATTCTCGTAAAGTAAAAACTTATCCCTGATCTCGATTAATTAAAAGATTAATACAAGTGGTTAGCGCCTTAATTAATCCAATCACGATTTCGCGATTCAGGGTTTGTTTGTGTCATACCTCTTGAGGATACGATACTTGAAACTCTGAAATGCGAAATCGCGAAAGTATTAAAAGCCTAAACTTAATTAACTTAATTTTAAACAGTATTAATGATGTTTAAACGACTTTTCGCGTTTTGTTATTCGGGAGTTGTTGAAAACATTCATTTGTAATCTCCAGTTTTGAATCGCCCATATACGGCAATATCTATAACGGACAAAGGGAGATATTTTTAGCACAATTATGTATCTCCAGGCGTATCTTCCCCATTAAAACATTAAATTTTTATCGCTTGTATCGGTACGCTCATTATAAGATGACTTAAAGGTTAATAAAGGTTTGGTATTTCGAATTTCATTCTTATTTTTCAGACTCAGGAGTGAGTTGCACTCAGCAAAACTTACGCATTTTTTCTCTGCAACAGGCTTTCATTCTAGCACAAACATCATGGCACCCAGCAAGGCACCTAAGAAAAGTGAAGAAGCAAGTGAAAGCTCAAATCTGAAGGGCGATGTTATATCTGATACTACGTCGCACGCTATTGATTCAATCAAATCCTGGAGGCAAATTTTTGAAACCTTAGACTATGAAATTAAGAATTTCTCTGATGATTCTGAGAACAAACTCCAGGACATAGCAGAGTCTAATCTTCACAAGATAGACACATGCCCACGACTCATGCCATACAATGATATGATTAGCTAGGCTTTAGAGAAAACCGACATGCAGACGAGGAGTATTTTAAACAGCCAAGGGGTCGTCGTCGACTCGTTTAGACCGAAGCATATCCAAGTAATGTATAAACTGTCTCCAAATCCTAAACACATTTATAATGCAGAATTCGTAAGTGAATTTCAAAGAAAAGAATGCACAGAGTCAGATCAAACATATCTTGGTATAATCAAAGATTGGTGGAGAATTCCAGCAAAATTTAGGGTTGATACCCATGGCAATTATGCCACGGCTCCGTTAAATGAGTACATGGTTTATGTAGCTCTGATGTCATGTAGACTTTTTGGGAACAAAAGCCCTACCCATTTCCCTGCAACATGGGTGTCTCTTTTACATGAAGTAGCTGAGGGTTAAAGTTTCAATTGGAGCAAGATTTTATCAGATAATCTAGCTAAGGAGATTACAGAGTACCAAACGGAAAAATCCAAAGGCTGACCCGTAGCTTTTTAC
>SNQJ01S0008135.1:0-18534 GCA_010110895.2 Picea sitchensis
ATATTCATATTTAAACATGATTGAATCTTTATATTCCTTAAATAATTAGACATAATTGATTTTTTAAATATTATTTAAAAATAACTAAAATTTATTTATGAATTGTAATATATTTTGTAATTATTTTTTATATTTAATAAAATTTATTTATATTAAATATTTTTTATTAGCTTATATTTTAAAATAAAAATAATGACAAATTGTTCATTTACTTTAGCTTGTGATGAAGAGAATTGTTATTTTTATTTTCCTCACTAGGGTGTTAACTTTCTAAGTGCATGTCCTCACTATGTCCAAGCTCAAGTGCACAAATAAGTATTCTTTCTCCACCAAGGAACCTCCCAAGAGATCAAATTTGTGATAGTTTAACACCATATAAAAGATCAAATTTGTGCTAGTTTAGCATCATGTAAAAGTTTTACAGTAAATAAATAATCCCTAAAGTAACTCATAAAGAAATAAATAGGAGAACCAATAAAGCGATTATGGGACATGTTATAATGGTAAAAACCCCTAGATTGGACAAAATCCTCACTCAAAATTTCCTACTGACACTTCTCACTCCCCAAACTTTTCTCATTCCCTTATTAGCAACAACACAAAATCTTACTAAATCATTGTGAAGTACATACTAAACTTGCATAAGAATATCCATCTTAACTCTGGATCTACCATGGGATGAGATGGATCAAATCCCTCAAGGTGAAAAAAAAAAATTAGAGTGCAAAACTTGAGGAAAGGTTTACACCTCAATAGATTTGATCTCTCTAGGTGAAAAAAAAAATTAGAGTGCAAAACTTGAGGAAATGTTTGCACCTCAATGGATTTGATTCCTCTCAGCACATGACAAATCTGAAGTTAAGATGGAATTTAAGTTGGTTCAATATGGGTGTATGCATCGAAACTTTAGATTATCATCAATACATATATGTATATGTTTTAGACGAATTTGATCCTTTGAAATTCGTTAAGTATCCTTTTAATTTAGGGATTATTTTCAAAAAAGACACTTCAAAAGTTACATAAAAATTAAAGTGAGTAATAAAATAACAATATTCAATGATAAAAAAAATGAATAAAAAAAATTAATAGAAAGAAATTAATAATATATTTATAATAAATAATAAATGGATTAAGTACTAACAAATCTCAATATGTCTTCTTAGTCACTTGTTTTATCCACACTTGCTATCCTTTTCATCTTTTCATATGGATCACATGATAAAGGAAGTTAATTTGCAATACCATTCAAACAGTTAACTTAAAATATATAATATTATAACTCTACATACCTTATTTGTATGCACATATGTTATATGTTATAATGCGATAGTAATGATAAATGTTTTGTTATTTTATTTATAAGTGGAAACAAGGGAGAGTTGTAAAGTAGTAAGTTTTTGTTATTTTATTTATAAGTGGATACAAGGGGGATTTGTAAAGTAGTAAGTTCTTGTTATGATGTGTTTGTTAAAAAAACAGAAATCATTTAACCAATTTAAAGAAACTTATTAGCGTCTTTTATTAATCAATTAGATAACTTCTCCTATAAAGAAATTAATACAACTTAGAGCTACGTTGATCATCGTGATACCACTCTCTAGTAAGCCTTTTTTTATTGGACTCTTACTAATTGATTCCGCCAGGAATTGTAGGGTAGGCACTATGAGAATAACCCCCTACCTTCCCTTGGTTCCACACAACCTATTTACCCACCTGAATAACTCAATCTATCTCTCGGTTCCCCCCCTCTGTCGCGTTAAACGACATGTATCAATGATTTTACGCAATTTCGCCCATACAATTCATCCATTAAAACTGCATTCTAGGTAGGAATCTACCTATGTATCTGTAAGTATGTTTTATTGAAGTAACAATGACTATTGTGGGTTTTTGGAGGGTCTCGTTTCTCCCCACTTTTATTGGCCTAGTTATTAGTGTCACAGGTGGTCCCTACACCATGTCCATGAGGTTTCTTAGTGCCTCGAGTCATGCATCATGTGGCAACTTCTAAGCATAGTATCATGTGCAAGGGATATCAGAGGGTAGTTCTCAACTCCCTGGGGGTTTCTCCTATTTAATAACATCTTTTTTTATATTTTGTAATAAAAAAAGTTAATGTATTAAGTAGTATGTTTTATTTAAAGTTGGTTTATCATTAAATAGGTATAAAATAATGACATCTATATTTACATTCGTTTTCATTATCGGTGAGTGGTATGATGTTTGTTGATTGTATATATGAATAATTGGTAACTAAACGATTTCTATGATGTTCCACATTAACTCATTTATTTACATACTATAGATTTGTATGGATTCAGATGGAAGACCTTGGGTTGTAGTGGTATTTTATTTTTATGTTGCTACTCAAGTTGCACATACCCCAGGATGTGGGTGCCACTCCTACCCACCTTGAAGGAAACACAAGCNACTATAGATTTGTATGGATTCAGATGGAAGACCTTGGGTTGTAGTGGTATTTTATTTTTATGTTGCTACTCAAGTTGCACATACCCCAGGATGTGGGTGCCACTCCTACCCACCTTGAAGGAAACACAAGCTCTCCTGGCACGCGAAATGATGACCTGGTGCGTTCCACCTCATCCTCCCCTCATGCGAATTAACTCGCTCCTCCTCNATTATGTCTCCCTTGACCACCTCTGGCATTCCTCCTTAGTTTGCAGTGTCTCGGTCCTCTGTAGGCAGTGGCTCTCTCCCCTTTATGTGCTCTATAGGCTCAGCCCTTCACAGATGCCTCCTACTAAGCACGCCACCCCCACCTTGGGGAGAAGCGGTCGTGGTGGGCATGTTTCCACAGCGCCTTCCCCACCCGTCATGGCCAACCATGATGGCTATGACCGCTATGTTCCTAATTCACTTAGGCAACTATTAGACGATTGTGAGGAAGAAATCTCAGGGTCCCTCCCTTCCCCTCATTGCACCTTCAGACACCACCGCAACTATTGGGTGGTGAAGAATCTGCTCGCTCGCGCCCTCCTCGGGTTCCTGGGTGTCTTCGTTCAAATCCCTCCCAGCTCGCCTCGCTCGCCCCACTCCCCCACCGCTCTCCCTCCTCCTTCCGTTCCACCCTCCCCTGGTGCCCATCCTCCTCCTTCTACGGCCCAACCCTTGCACCTCGACTCCTCAGGTGAATTCCAACAAGCAAGCAACATAAACTCCACCAGGAAAGCAAAGTTCGTTAGTAGCTCCTTTCATCAAGAGTGCAACTCTCCTAGTTAAGGAACCAAGCTCGGACAACTCCATCTCTTCCAGAAGAGATTCCTTCAAACGACCCTCCAACCATGACTGACACGCATAAGTGATTTCCAGGCTTGTGCTCTTTTTTCAATTTCCTTAGTTTTGTCAGTCTTGATGTTATGACAATTCATGTTATGACAAAAACTACACAGAAAATGATCTTGTTTTTTCCAAACTGCTTTCCCAATCAAAACAAGCCTCAATTTTTTTTATTTCATGCTTATACTTTTACTATATATTTTTAATAGAATAGCTCTAGAATTTACCAAAAAAAAGAGTTGCACATACTTTACTACCTATATGAAATTAGTACTTTTTGGAAAACTCTTTTGTACTTTGACTCAATTGTGTATTTGCTCATGGCTATGATTTGTATTTTACATGGATCCACTTAAAATAATTTAAAATCTTAATGCAAAATTAAATAATAATTTAATCCAATCCATATAAAAAACACATTATCCCTGTCAATATGATCATAATTATTAACTAAACTTTTCCTTAACGAATACCACATAAGGAAAGATGACTGACTTTGAATGCAACCTATTTATTTTGACTCACGTGCTTTAACCAATAATATGCTTTGACCAATAATAGATAACTTGAAAGATATCAACCTGAATGGACATGTCGGGAGAAAATGTGGCACTGTCTTGTCTTTAGTTAACTTAAAGACGACTCATGAGTATCATACCCCATTCAAGAAAGTCGGCTCATGAACGTCGGATCCAAAGAAAGTATAGATAAGGTTATAGATAGAAAGTCTTCAGTGAACGGGAACCACACACACGTTATAGATAAGGTTATAGATAGCGGCTCTCAGCCCGTCCGTTCATCTCATGGAATTATTTATAAGGAGTCGATTTCGTCGGGATGAGTCCAGTCTGCCACCAATCTATCTTTGTCCGAGTACTGCAAACGTTTGGAGGATTGCAAGAAGAGATCGTAACAATGAGGCTATTCTTGGTAAGTTTCTAATTTCCATCTCAACTTATGGATTACCCTCTAACGCCGAAATATTTAACGCGCATATTTGGTGTTATCAGGAATTGTTCGGAGTCATGATAATGATGCAGTTAACAGCGGGCACAAATAACGTTGCGGAGATGCAATTAAACATCTGGAGAGAAAAACTTCCGAGCGTTCAAGTACCCGACTCGGTAGCAGCAAGTATGTCCCCGCTCACACAGGAGGAGGTGAACATGTTCGCTAAAATGATGAAGGATGGAGACTTGCGTTCCCATGCCACTCAATTCTGTATCTCTGCCAATTTACTGTGTAACCAATCTGTAGAAGTGGTTCCCTTCTCGAATTCTGTGTTCTGTACATGTGGTGACTTGAATTTAGATGGTGAATTGAATTTAGATGAGATGAATGATATATTTTTTTCAGCCAATGAGTTGAGGGAAGGGGGACAAATAACATTGCCCGACCTTTACAGCCCCTGGAAAGCATTTTTACCCCGTAACCTATCACAGCTAATCCCCTTTGCCACCGTAGCACTTTCAGATGTTCTCCCTTCATTTGGCATCTCGGAGAGGTCAAAAATGGCGCTGAACATGAACATAACTCTGAGTTCGTGCGAGGCTAAGCCCCAACAAGGTGAAATTTACACGTGCACCGCATCGATTGAGGGCATGATAGAGTTTGTGCTGTCTAACTTGGCTTCTGATGATAATCTAGAGCTTGTTTCTCACCCTGCGCCCACAGTTGACTCTGGAAAAAAAGCAAGGGTAAAGAAAGTCGTTCAAAGGCTTTCTGGGCCTTCAAATCGGCCTCCAATGGCCTGCCATCGCTTTGTGTATCCATATGGGGTTTTCTACTGTCATTCTATCAATGGGACTCTGCTTTTTAGTATGGAACTTGAGCTGTTGGACAACCATGGAAACAACTTTAACGCCACTGCTCTATGCCACCCCAACGTTCGGAGTAACGGATCAAATTTATGTCACCTGATTTTGGGGGACTCTCTGCTATGGCTCATCAAAGACAAACATTATTAGTTATCTGTTATCTGTGAAGCATAAGAGCTTACAGCGTTATCTGTCCATATCGAGAGCTATTAGTTTATTCTCTAGTGTCGTAAACAGCATATGTCTATGCAATCTACTTTTCATGTAAACATCATATTCATAGGCTATGTTATGGTGATGTTGCAGCGATGTTTGTGAGGGAAGAAGTTTCTATATCCATGTGGAGATATCTGTGGTTGGTATAAAACTTAAAAATAGTTATTATTATTATGTCATTATTATTATTATGTTGAAAAGAGAAATTTATTATGATTACGATGAAGATGTATTATTATGAATGGTAGAGATGTAATATTATAATTGGGTTTTATACGTAAGTTGTTTGGCTAAAATATATAAAAGTATATGATCTTTTACAAGTTCTTAGTGATAGTTAGGATGAGAAAGTCTTAGTTTTTAAATTAAATATTAAGATGAATCAAATTTATTAAAGTATTTTTTTTATTATTTAATATAAAGAAATTAATACATGAATATAATTTTTTTATCATTTAATATAAAAAAATTAATAGATCACATGGAATTGAATGATAAAAGAATTTTATCTTTATTTTTATTTTTTTTAAATAATTTACTAATAAATGATAAAACAACAATTTTAAATTTATTAAACATTTAAAAAAATATTATAAATATAAAATTAAAATTAAAATATAAATTACTAATAATAATCTAATTAAAATGTTAATGAGATAAGAACTTCCTTCACCCATAAATTTGAACTTTAATTTCTTTAATTTAAAACATCTCCTCATATTTGAAAACTAAATTGTATAACCTGCAAAATACCAAAAATATATATATAATTAAAATAAAATATATTAATAATAATCTAATTAAAATTTCATGATTTCTTTAACAAAACAAGGGACTCCCTTCTTTCATGATTTAAAACACCTCTTTATATTTGAAACTAAGCTATGAAACTAGATTGTATAACCTGCAAAGTGGAAAAGCATATTTGTAAATTATAACCGTTAAACCTATTATAAATATATAACATAATTTGAATTTATTAAATTTAAAAATATATCATTGAATTTTTATATTCATATTTAAACATGATTGAATCTTTATATTCCTTAAATAATTAGACATAATTGATTTTCTAAATATTATTTAAAAATAACTAAAATTTATTTATGAATTGTAATATATTTTGTAATTATTTTTTATATTTAATAAAATTTATTTATATTAAATATTTTTTATTAGCTTACATTTTAAAATAAAAATAATGACAAATTGTTCATTTACTTTAGCTTGTGGTGAAGAGAATTGTTATTTTTATTTTCCTCACTAGGGTGTTAACTTTCTAAGTGCATGTCCTCACTATGTCCAAGCTCAAGTGCACAAATAGGTATTCTTTCTCCACCAAGGAACCTGCCAAGAGATCAAATTTGTGCTAGTTTAACACCATGTAAGAGATCAAATTTGTGCTAGTTTAGCACCATGTAAGAGATCAAATTTGTGCTAGTTTAGCACCATGTAAAAGTTTTACAGTAAATAAATAATCCCTAAAGCAACTCATAAAGAAATAAATAGGAGAACCAATAAAGCGACGATGGGACATGTTATAATGGTAAAAACCCCTAGATTGGACAAAATCCCCACTCAAACTTTCCTACTGACACTTCTCACTCCCCAAACTTTTCTCATTCCCTTATTAGCAACAACACAAAAGCTTACTAAATCATTGTGAAGTACATACTAAACTTGCATAAGAATATCCATCTTAACTCTGGATCTACCATGGGATGAGATGGATCAAATCCCTCAAGGTGAAAAAAAAAATTTAGAGTATAAAACTTGAGGAAATGTTTGCACCTTAATGGATTTGATTCCTCTCAGCGCATGATAGATTTGAAGTTAAGATGAATTTAAGTTGGTTCAATATGGGTGTATGCATCGAAACTTTAGATTATCATCAATACATATGTATATATATGTTTTAGACGAATTTGATCCTTTGAAATTCGTTAAGTATCCTTTTTAATTTAGAGATTATTTTCAAAAAAAACACTTCACAAGTTACATAAAAATTAAAGTGAGTAATAAAGTAACAATATTCAATGATAAACAAGATGAATAAAAAGAAATTAATAATATATTTATAATAAATAATAAATAAATTAAGTACTAACAAATCTCAATATATCTTCTTAGTCACTTGTTTTATCCACACTTGCTATCCTTTTCATCTTTTCATATGGATCACATGATAAAGGAAGTTAATTTGTAATATAATACCATTCAAACAGTTAACTTAAAATATATAATATTATAACTCTACTTACCTTATTTGTATGCACATATGTTATATGTTATAATGCTATAGTAATGATAAATGTTTTGTTATTTTATTTATAAGTGGAAACAAGGGAGAGTTGTAAAGTAGTAAGTTTTTGTTATTTTATTTATAAGTGGATATGCTATCCTTTTCATCTTTTCATATGGATCACATGATAAAGGAAGTTAATTTGTAATACCATTCAAACAGTTAACTTAAAATATATAATATTATAACTCTACTTACCTTATTTGTATGCACATATGTTATATGTTATAATGCTATAGTAATGATAAATGTTTTGTTATTTTATTTATAAGTGGAAACAAGGGAGAGTTGTAAAGTAGTAAGTTTTTGTTATTTTATTTATAAGTGGATAGTTAACTTAAAATATATAATATTATAACTCTACATACCTTATTTGTATGCACATATGTTATATGTTATATGTTATACCGCTATAGTAATGATAAATGTTTTGTTATTTTATTTATAAGTGGAAACAAGGGAGAGTTGTAAAGTAGTAAGTTTTTGTTATTTTATTTATAAGTGGATACAAGGGAGATTTGTAAAGTAGTAAGTTATTGTTATGATGTGTTTGTTAAAAAAAAAATCATTTAACCAATTTAAAGAAACCTATTAGCTTCTCTTATCAATCAATTAGATAGCTTCTCCTATAAAGAAATTAATATAACTTAGAGTCACGTTGATCATTGTGATACCACTCTCCAGTAAGCCTTTTTTAGTGGACCCTTACTAATTAATTCCGCTAGGAATTGAAGTAGGGTAGGCATTATGAGAATAACCCCCTACCTTCCCTTGGTTCCAAACAACTTATACCTGAATAACTCAATCTATCTCTCGATTCCCCCTTTTCGTCGCGTTAAACGAAATGTATCAGATTTTACGCAATTTCGCCAACACAATTCATCCATTAAAACTGCATTCTAGGTAGGAATCAACCTATATATCTGTAAGTATGTTTTATTGAAGTAACGATGACTATTGTGGGTTTTTGGAGGGCCTCATTTTTCCCCACTTTTACTGACCTGGTTATTAGTGTCACGGGTGGTCCCTACAACACGTCCATGAGGTTTGTTATGCCTCGAAATATGCATCCCGTGGCGACTCTAAGCACAATATCCTGGGAAAGAGATATCATAGGGTAGTTTTCAACTCCCTGGGGGTTTCCCTTTCATCCTGGTATAGTTCCTAAAATGGTCTAAGGAAAAAGTCATAATTCTTGAGAGTCTCCTGAAAGTATCCTCTACCCTCCTTGCATGCTCTAGAGCTCTTGTAGAGAATAGCATCAACAAAAGAATGTAGTTAGTTAGTGAAGCTTGGGAAACATCGCAAAATTTAGTTTCTTCGAAAAGAAGGCCAAATGGTTTACCGGAACAATTGGAGACTAATTTAAAATGAACACCTTTTTCAGATCGTGCATCGCCCCCTTACAAATATGTCGACAAATACATCAACCGAAAAAGAAGATGTGAGAAACTCCCTCACAAAGCTACCAATAAAGTAAAAGCATGTCAAGAAAAAGAAAGTCGATAACCCGCACCATTGTCAAGTCACAAACAAGTCATATCAAAAGCCCGCTTCCAAATTGGATTCTAGCTCTGAAAGCAATAACGAGGTTCAAGATCCTAACTTAATTCACAAATCCTTTTCAGTCACCAAAGAAGCCTTCAAGGAACAAGTTGATATTTAAAGGGGTTGTCTCTCGAAAAGTTTTACAACATACTTGAACATCATCTAGATGAGCATGAGTGCTAGGTACTGGACTATGCCTCACACAATGAAGAAATTGAACAAACTTTGCATAGCATTTCAATGGATCTAAAGGAATTAGAAAACGACCTTTACCACATAGAAATCCGGGATGAAACCAACACAACCCCATGAAAATCTACATCGAATAATGGTTCCAAAAGAGAATGAACGGCCTCGTCCAAGAAGGGCTAGAATCGGTCAATGTAGACTAATGCTCGACAATGTTAACAAAACGCGATCGTTTCCATAGTAAGTTTATAATCGCCATCTTGTTTTGTTTATCAATCCAGTTTAAGTCTATGTTGTCATTTTCTTTTCTTTATCAATCCACTTGTGTCCTCTTTAAATAAAAAACTATAACCAAACACTCATAACATCCAATTTCTTCTTTTCAAGTTTTCCTCTCTACCGTTGTGCACTTATTTCAACGTTCCTAATTTTTGTACTTATTTCTTTTTATTTTCTGTGGGAGCCCCAATCCCATTTTATATGACAAACGCATTTAAATTTCCATAAACATGTGTATATTATTAATTTTAATAAATTCCAAAGAAAACTGATTTAACATTGCCTTTATTGTATACTAAATTTGGTTGTCCACTAACCTTTCTTGTTTGTTCCAAATAAAACCAATTCGGATATGCTACATTTTGTCTCCTATTGTATGCTAGTCTTTTGGTCTTCAACGATGTTGATGTAATTTCCATAGATATGTAATAGACATTATTTATTTTATATCAAGTTTTTGTATCAGAGCAGTTCATAACGCTTTCTCAATTTGTATATCGCAGATCCTTCTTATGTTGTTTGTAGGGCACGTAACAACAGAGACCCATTTTTGAAACCACCAACACGAGAAACTACGATCCAAAGATCCAAGGAATATGGAATGACCCTCCCCGTGACAAGTTGTATAAAACGGTACAAAGAAAACTAACTCGACAATGCTATATCTTTTTTTTCCAAGAAATTCCTTAGTTTTTAAAGCAAGCTAATTCGGGAAAACGCTATTACTATTCTATTGTATAACATACATTAATTTTTTTTTTTTTTTTTTTTTTTTTTTTTTTGCTAATTTGTAGATCGCGGATTTCTAGGTGCTATTTGTAGGCCATCGAACGTCCGAGACTCAATTTTGAACCCGCCAATTTCCGGAAACATGTAAATATACATTATTTATTTTCTGATAAATTACAAAGAAGACCGATTTGACAATACCCACATCCAAAAATCCCATGGCATGGAATGAGACCGCCCTCAGATGCTCTATAAAACGCAGTAAAGAAAAACCACTGCAATGCTATATCTTTCTATCCAAGAAAAGCCTTAGTTTTAAAGCAAACTAAACTCCACCTGTCATTTTGTATCATGAACTGCTATGCTATTTGTAGACCACGAAACACGAGGCCCAATTTTGAACCCGCCAAACCGAGAACCCGCGAAGATCCAAAACTCAAGTATACAATGAGGGCTCCTCACATCCTTCATAAAATCCTCCCATACTTTATAAAAGTATAAATTTTGTATGTATAGAACTAAATATCTACTTTATACAGCACATATTTTGTATATATAATTATTTTATTTGGTGATGAATTTCTATAGTCTCAGAACTCCATTCAACATCGAGGCCCACTCAGATCGCAGAATCGTCACGCTTTTGTATATCGCCAGTCCCAATACCCCCGATCCATTACAAAAGTACATATTTCCTATGTATAAAAGTATTTCAATGTATTTCAACTTTCTAGCCACATGTCCTGCATTTTATGTCGTGATTTACCCCCATCCCAATCTCAAGTAGGGGATCTGCTACCGCCATGCATTAAAAAGAATAATTCCTTGAGTGTATATGAATCTAGAATATTTATTTCTTTTTAATTTGAATTTTGGTTTGAAGCTTTATCTTCTTTTTTTTTAATTACTTTTGCCCATTTTTATTTCCTTTAATTTTGCAAATAATTTTGCATTTTGTGGTTCGTTGATCTAACTTTTTCTCACAATCAGAGCCTGTGATCAAAAAATTAGTTACACTTCAACAAGCTTTACTCATAATCAACATTTTGGATGCGGGATTGATTGTCTATGGAGGAAGTGGAAAATGACAATTTTTTAGAATGCACCAATTGGCGTACCCATCCGGGGGAGGGGTTTCGTCGAGGACCATGGTACTAGAAGGAGAAAATGGAATCAATCATGGCGCGACTCCTCCCAGAAATTCCTTTACATATTCTGATTCCGAATTAAATAATAAAAATAACAAAAATCTAAAAAAAAAAAAAAAAAAAAAAAAAAAAAAATGGAATAAATAAATAAAAATTATTTTTAATAAAGAAAACCTCCTGCCGATTTGTTCTCTCAATTCTAATCAACGCGATTAATATTATCTTAAAGTAATGAGTAGATTGTAACTAGAACAAAAAGACCTTTACCAATCCCAAAATGACTTGCGAAGTTAATCAATTGGAGGGTATTGATCCATTTAATTGCAATAGATAATATTATTTCTGACCGTGTCCAAAAATCCTTACAACATATAATCAGTCAGTTTTACAGATAGACAAGTTGAATCGGAAACTTGTTTCCTTTATCAAATATCTACTAATTAGACTACTATTAAGATAACAGAAACCTACTTAATATCTTTCATATCTGTTTGTCTAGGTTGCTGTAATTTTGAATTGAATTCAGTTGTTCATTCTACTTAAAATGTTAACCACTTCCCTCATTGTTGGCCTGTTTTGAGGTGCGTCTGAGATGCAAACCAGACCCAATTTCAGAAGTTTAATCGTCTCATCTTCAATCGAGTAGTCGTTGGACGCACTTCTTTCCAGGAACTGAGGAGCAACAACTCTCAATGGATTGCCATCGCCAATGACCTCCACCACCCACCACCCACTGTCTAAGTGTGGTCGTTCCGTCCAAAAACATCTCACATGTTGGGCTTCTACCGCTCACCATTTCCAGAAGGACGATTCCATAGCTGTATACGTCGACCTTTGAGGTTATTCTCGAACAAGCTGCATACTCTGAAACAGACGAGACAAACACGTGCAGGATCGAATTCCCATAATCAGAATTTAAATCAGACTGATCATATAAAACACAAGTAAAAGGACCAATCAATTTTGTGTACCTGGTGCCATGTACCCAATTGAGCCACGTATGTTGGAGGTACTAAACCCATTGCTCATGTCGCCATTTCTCAAAATTCTTGAGAGCCCAAAATCAGCAATTGCAGGTTTGAGGTCGAAGTCAAGCAAGATGTTGGAGGGCTTGAGATCACAGTGACGAATAGCTTCCGAACCTTCGTTGTGGAGATATAGCAATCCATTTGCCACGCCCACTGCTATACTCACGGCACTTTCCCAGTCGAGTGTTTTCTCTTGTATTTGCTTCGCCAAAGTTCCATTCGGCATCATCTCCATAACCACTGAAGTCATTCCGAGGCTATTGCAATAACCCAACACTCGAACTAGGTTTCGGTGTCGCGTCATGGCTAACACCCGCAATTCAGCGATTAGATTACTGTGCAATGACTCAATGCTTGCATCGTCTTTGAATCTCTTAATGGAAACCTCTTTTCCGTCAGGAAGGCAGCCTCTATAGACTGTTGCTGTTTTCCCAGAACCAATTATATTCTGTGGACTAAATCCTCCAGTTGCCTCGTAAAGCTCGGTTGTGGTCATCGATTTTATCGGGTTGGCCCTGTCTAAGATTCCAGTAGAATTCATAGAATCAGGATGCCCCTTGTTCGAGTTGGCTCTTGCACGGATACAACAGAATAACGAGGCTGCTGCGATGATCCCACCAAAAGTCAAGGCGGAGAAGATGATGGCCAATCTCTTACCTTTGCTAAGTCTGGAGGATGAGGAAGGGCCCGAAGCTGCAGGGCAAGCTATGCCGAGGATCGGCCCACATAAGCCTTCGTTTCCAAGAAAAGAAGCCACCATAAGATTTCGGAAGACGCCCTTGTTTGGAATTGGGCCCGACAGACGGTTGTACGAGACATTCAGAGAAAGGATAGTTTCCATGTCGCCGAGATATGGTGGTATTGAACCCGACAACTGATTATCTGAAAGATCCAAATCGGTAAGAGTGATCATGGATCGAAGCCACAACAGAACTTGTCCCTCAAGGCGGTTGCCCGAAAGGTTGAGATGCAGGACCTCCACGCAGCTTCCCAGACTGGTGGGAATCTGACCACTCAGCAGATTCCCTGCTAGATCTATGTTGGTAACAAGCATCATGCCTCTAATATCGGCAGGAATTTTTCCTGTAAGCAGATTACGCGGCATAGAAAATGATTGAACTATATGCCTTAGATTTGCAACAGCAGGAGGAATTTTACCTCGAAGCCGATTGTAGCCGAGATTCAAGTCTTGCAGGCCTGTGCAATTGGAGAGGCTCTCTGGTATTGTATCGCTTAAGTCATTGTGGTCGAGATACAGGCTGGCAAGCTGAGTCAACCCGCGGCCTAGCTCTTCTGGTATACGCCCCCTGAGCCGATTTCTAGAGAGCCAAAGCTAGGCCATGCTCGAGCAGTTGCCTAGCTCCGCAGGAATCCATCCGCTCAAATTGTTGCCTTGTGCCTGGAATCTGGTGACTGATTTTAAACGGCCATAAGAGCTGGGTATACTTCCTGTTAGCAAATTATCTCGCAATTGCATGTACTGGACGTTGGTAAGATTACCCAGCTCCGGCGGCAGGGAGCGCGTGAGGAAATTGGATCTTATCACAAAATCATAAACTTTGGAGAGCTGTGCAAGAGATTTGGGGATTGTGCCTGTCAGAGAGGTATTGTAAAGGGCGAAGACTTCGAGTGTAGTAACGTTTCCAAGAGCGCTAGGTATGGAACCTTGAAAGTTGGCTCCATCTAGGTACAGCCTCTTGAGGTAGCGTAATTTGCCCAATTCTGCAGGAATTCCACCGGACATGCGGTTGAATCCGATCATCAACGCCCGCAATTGAGTGCAGTTGGAGGGAATGGATGTGGGAATAGTGCCCGTGAGCTCGTTAAAGGACAGACACAGGTACTCTAATCTAGACAACAAACCCAACTCTGCAGGTACAGTCCCATTCAATAAGTAATTGAAACACAAGTCGAGGACAATAAGCTTTGTTGAGTTAGATAGAGCCAGCGGTATCGGTCCCCCGAAGTTGTTCTGGCGGAGGTTGAGATGGTGGAGATTGGGCAGCAGGGCAAGACGAGGAGGAATGAAGCCCCCGAGGTTGTTGTACGAAAAGTCAAGAAACTGAATAGCGGTGGAATTGAAGAGGCTGGTAGGAAGGGCGCCACTGATTTGGTTGCGGGCAAGCGAGCGAATGGACAATGAGGAATTAGGTGAGCCAAAGAGGGAAGAAGGAATGGAACCACGAAACATATTGTAGGAAAGGTTGAGCGATGACAAGTGGTGGAGATCGCCCAACTCCGGTGGGATTGAACTGGAGAGGCTCTTGTTGTGGAGATCCAGAGCCACCACGTTTCGTCGATTTTCCTGGTCGCAAGCGACACCAGTCCAATTGCAGAAGTTATTGATGGAGGGTTCGACCCAGTCATCCAGCGAAAAGTAATTGTAAGTTTCTTTGATTGCTAAGAGGAGTTGGCCATCCCGTGGAACGTTTGCGGAGTTTGCTTGCATTGCACATATCGATACAGAAAATAGTGCCAACCAGTACATGAGCAGAGAATCCATAGTCTCGTGACGCTCTGCTTAAGATGCGCTTACCCTCAAAATGTGTGGCGCGAGGAGGCCATCGGCAATATGTGATTTATGTGTTAGTGAGTTTGCTTCTATAGGCATAAGATAGTCTTCGTGTTACTTTGGTCTCTCTGATTTAATTTAGTTTTAGTTTATTCAGTGGGAAAAGAGTATACATCTGGGGAGAAAATGTGGCATTGACTTGACTTCGCGCATTTGAAAATGTATAACATGAAGTGACAAAATGTGGCAATTTAAGGAATTTTAGATTTTCAAAATTTTGTAAAGTCAAAAAGATTGTTATTTTAAATTAATTTAAACATATATAAAAAAAAATAGATTAAAACTTTAAATTAATCATAATTTATTTATTTATTTTAATTTTTTTTTAAGAAAACATATAATATATATATATATATATATATATATATAAGATTATAAGATAATTTAAAATATATATATATATAATTATATAGATTATAAGATATAATAAAAATAAAATAGACTCGATTAAAAAAAATAATAACATGAAACATTATATATTACATACATATATTAAGTTTTTACATATTATAACACCTAGAATATTAATTTCTCTATTGATAGAGATTTAGGATATATCTACAATTTATTTATTCTACTACTAAAATAAAAACCATAGACTATTTTAAAATGAATTGTAAACAACAAATATTGATTATATACCAAAAACATTGGCTATATGCCAAAAACAATTTGAAGTATTCAAACCTTTTAGCTTTACATTAAATTATTTCCTCCTTAAAATAAAAAATGATTTTACAATTATGAAGTGTGCATTATTTGTTATAGTTACATATAAAAGTAAACAATTTTTACATATTATAAATATTTAATTCATAAAAATAAGATTAAAATTTTATTTTAAATTTTGAGATATATTATTGTCATTAATTTTAATATAGATTTTGGTAATTATAAAACCTTTTAACTTTACATTAAATTATTTCCTCCTTAAAATAAAAAATGATTTTACAATTATGAAGTGTGCATTATTTGTTATAGTTACATATAAAAGTAAACAATTTTTACATATTATAAATATTTAATTCATAAAAATAAGATTAAAAATTTATTTTAAATTTTGAGATATATTATTGTCATTAATTTTAATATAAGTTTTGGAAATTATAAAAGAAATTATTATATTAATTATAAATTATATTTTTAATAAATTATTAGTATTGAAATTTTATATTGATAATGATCATGATCATGATTAACTTCCACTGAAATCTAATTGGTATATGGAATCTTAAGAGGGTAAGAGATTACTATCTAATTGGTATATGGAATCTTAAGAGGGTAAGAGATTACTTGCAATTCTTTAGAATTATGTCTCTATGCTAGAAAAGCACTAAGAGAAGCTTTCCAAGATTACCATAGTTTTGTTGAGTTAAAAGGTTATGAAGGTTGGTAGTGTGACAAATATTTTGAAATTGAGATCTTATCTCGGTATAGGTTGGACAATCTAAGAGAATGTGTTTTTCATCTTCAACCTTCTTAGTGTCACAAAGGTGACATACTTTTTCATCCCATGGTGTTTTAGGAATTGACCAACCACCAGTTTCACTAGGGAGCTCATGAAAATTTGTTCTTATCTTAGCAATGCTTATTTTTTTCTTTACACTTATCAAAACATAGATATAGTTTTGGTATTTTACATTAGGGTTGATTACATCCTTATAATACCTTATTTTATTTTTTCCTCTAATTCTTTATCACACCACATTTTCTTCTTAGATTTTGATTTAATGATATTTTTAATAGTATCATTATTCTGCAAAATGGTGTCTTCCATGATTCCCCAATAGTTTAGTCAATACTAGACATCTTTATGCCATCCTTGCTTGAGTCGATGGTGGTTACAACTGGATTTTGAGGCAATTTTAGGAAGCCTATTGTCTTCCATGTTGTTTAACTTGTTCTTATACATTATGTATCTAGTCATAGTTGTGCTCTCAATGGGGGGGAGGCTTGCCTCTAAGAGGAGGATGGGATGGGGCGTATTTCCTTTAATTTTGAGATTGTAGGTTATAAAATTATTTTGTATTTTCTCTATTTTTCTCTAGGATTCACGACAGATACTACATCCCCAGACTTCACATCCATAAGGAATTACAGGTGTAACAAGAGTCTCAAAGAGGAGTTTCTTCTTATCCCAAATCCAAAGATCGATTTATTTACAATTGCTTTCAAGCCCATAATAATCTTTTCATCCCCCAATAATCCTTTTCCCAATGTTATAATTTTCGTTGAGCTTGTGGTGAATATTGATTCCAAGATATTTGTATGAATTCACTTCCTCCAAGTTAATGTTGTCATATATGAAGGTATCGTAAGTGATCTTATTGGATTTAATGATCATGAAATTAGTCTTGTCAGTATTAACAGCCATACCCATATTAGAGAAAAAATCCTTGAGGATTCTTAGTTGGTTTTCAAGATCGTGGGGAATTCTCGTCATAAGAACAATATCATTGACATAAAGAAGAAGATTGATGACTATACCAGTGAGAGTAGGGCTGACACAACCTGCTTCTTCCAAGCAATCTTCTAACTTGTCAATGTATATGCCAAAAAGGTAGGGGACAAGGGATAACCTTTCTTGACTCCAATATTGCAATTAATCTCTTTCAACCAACCCTCAGCGTTTTTAAACTTGGCAATAGCATTCTCATACATCCTTATTTCAGCAACCCTCAACTCAAAAGGCACTTTTATCTCTTCCAACCTATTCCAAAGGTTTTTTCTAGGAATTGTGTCAAAGGTTTTTCTAAAGTCAACAAAACAACAAAAAAGATTGGTTTTAGTATTGCGGAACTCTTATGTAATGATCCTAAATGTAACAAGACAGTCCACAGTTGAATGATATCTCCTAAAGCTGGCTTGGCCTTTAGCTCTTTTACCGTGACTTTCTAGCCAAAGGTTTATCTTCTTTTCCAAAATAATTCCATAAAGCTTGGCTAAAATCAGGCTAATCATAACGGTCCTATAATTAGAGGAAATGTTTCTATCCCCATTTTTAAAAATAGGAACAATGAGGCTTTGCATCCAGGGTCTAGGAAAGCTCTACTTGACTTCTAAATTAAAGAGATTGTGTATGTGAGGGATGAGGATAGGCCCTCCGATTTTAAAAATTTCAGATTGGTAGCCTTCAATGTCCTTAGCTAAATCCCATTTGCAAGTTGCTTAACCCCAAACTCTATGTCATCCAAAGAAAAAACTTCATTCTTTGTAGGGACAATAGGAATGGTGTCCATGGCATTAGGGAACTTGTAAAGACTTTTAAGGTAGGAATTTGAGTCCCTTAATGGAATCATATTATTTTCTTTAGTATTGTGGTTTAGAATTTGCCTCCATAACTTCTTAGGATCCATCTTAGATAGTTGTGAAAGTTGTTCTTGCATTTTATTGATATAGTACCTCT
>SNQJ01S0008135.1:23989-34138 GCA_010110895.2 Picea sitchensis
GAGGAGCGAGTTAATTCGCATGAGGGGAGGATGAGGTGGAACGCACCAGGTCGTCATTTCGCGTGCCAAGAGAGCTTGTGTTTCCTTCAAGGTGGGTAGGAGTGGCACCCACATCCCGGGGTATGTGCAACTTGAGTAGCAACATAAAAATAAAATACCACTACAACCCAAGGTCTTCCATCTGAATCCATACAAATCTATAGTATGTAAATAAATGAATTAACGTGGAACATCATAAAAATCGTTTAGTTACCAATTATTCATATATACAATCAACAAACATCATACCACTCACCGATAATAAAAACGAATGTAAATATAGATGTCATTATTTTATATCTATTTAATGATAAATCAACTTTAAATAAAACATACTACTTAATAAATTCACTTTTTTTATTACAAAATATAAACATGACCATTCTAATAATTAATACACCTTAAATAAAAATTACTACTTAATAAATTAACTTTTTTTATTACAAAATATAAACATCAACATTCTAGTAATTAATACACCTTTGTGTTCCATTTTATTGAAAAGCATCCCTAGTTACTCACTCTTTGTCATTATGAAAAAGCTCATGTATAATTTATTTTCATTGGTTTGCTTCACTTAGTGAATGGTCACCATCCACTAACTTAAAAGTTTTCAAAACATCTAGATTCATTGTCATTATGAGTAAACTCATGTATAATTTATCTTCATTATTTTCCTCACTGGTTACATCAGGTTACCATCTAGTAAGTGGAGAATTTTAAAAACCATCTAATAAGTGGAGAATTTTAAAAACATCTAAATTAATTAAATCATTATGAAAAAACTCATATATAATTTATTTTCAATTTTTTGCTTCATAATCTACAAACAAAAAAGTTTTTAAAAGAATTAGATTCATTATTATTATAAGAAAAATCATATGTAATTTATCTTCATTATTTTTGTGAGTCCATAAGTGATTACCATTCACTAAACAAAAAATTTTCAAAACATCTAAATTCATTGTTATTATAAAACTTATATATAAGTTATCTTTATTCTTTTCGCTTATGCCCATGATTGATCACCATCTAAAAAACAAAGTTTTCAAAACACTTTAAAAAACTCATATATAATTGATTTTCATTCTTTTAATTTAGTTTGAGCAGTCACCATCTACTAAGCAAAAAATGGTCAAGACATCTAAATTGTTCCACTACCATTCAATCCAATGTCTTTCAATATTTATATGCTGGACTTGGAAAAACCCAACACCTACACCCAATAAAGATAATTTAAACTATACTAATAAATTATAAATTTAAAAATATATTTTCCCACTAATCACTTCAAACAAATATGCACGCAGACTTTAAAAAACAACTAAAGAAGATCAACGCATTGAAAGCTGGGTACATAATTGCAAAAGATACGACAAAGTCTTGAAAGGCGAACTAAAACACACATCCGGTCATTTTCAATTGGTCAATTCAAAAATCTGTAGCCGCGATCGGTCAATTCTCAAATCTGTCACTGCCATTTGAGTGGGTGGAAGTTTGGGTTTGAGATAGTGACATATTTTCTCAAAAATACCTAAAATGAAAAAAAAACAAACAAACCATTTTTCAACTTATAATTCACATTAAGTACTCAACTTTTTTTTTAACTTGAACTGGTGTCACATTGAAACATATATTTTATGTTAAAATATAAAAAAGTAAGTTTAATATAATTAATAATAAGTTTATATTTTTAAATATTTTCATTTATTTTTAATAAATTAATTTAAAAATATTTTTACATTCATAATTATAATTTTATTAAAGATCCAGGCCTCTTTGTGCCAGACATTGAAGATTTTCTAAGTTCACTTATTAATACTCATGAGAATAATAAAATTCTGAACACCAATTTTTAAAAAAAGCTGTGGTACATCATTTCTACCAAGTTTTCATGATATATAAGTTAATATCGCTCAAACAAATAATGAAAAATAAAATGCCCACGTGAAATACCATTTTCTGTTTAACTTTTCATTTCAAATCGTATATTGTTTTATAATAATGCTTTGCACATCCAAGTTTATTCCTTACACATAATTAAGAGATTAAAAACAATAATTTATCCCTTAAAATTAAGTTAAAATAATTAAAATCAAATTCATAATTTATCCCTTAAATTTAAGTTAAAATAATTAAAATAATTAAAATCAAATTCACTTCTTACAAATGATTAAAAAATAAAAAAATTGAAGTACACAATCATATTCAAAGATCAAATAAGAAAATATTATATCTTAAAAATCTTGGTTGAAAGAACATAAAAAAGATTTTCTAGAAATACATGTGAACAATTACAACTTTCTTCTAGTGCTTGTACAAATCTAAAGAAACTAAATTCATAATTTATCCCTTCAATTTAAGTTAAAATAATTAAAATAATTAAAATCAAATTCACTACTTACAAATGATTAAAAATAAAATAAAAAAATTGAAGTACACAATCATATTCAAAGATCAAATAAAAAAATATTATATCTTAAAAATCTTGGTTGAAAGAACATAAAGAAGAAGATTTTCTAGAAATACATGTGAACAATTACAACTTTCTTCTAGTGCTTGTACAAATCTAAAGAAACTCATATTAAGAATTTAAAATATTATTTTAGGTTTTTTTCTTTCATTTTTTATTAATTTTTTAATTTTTACATTATTTTTTTTTAATTAATTAATTTTTTATTTTATTTCAATAATATCTATTTTTATGTAAAAAAATATTGCTAAGGATAGAAACCACAAAGATAATAATAAATAGGAATTTAGGATATTAGGGATCATTTTTTGGAACTATAGTGATATTGATATTGTTTGTTTACTTGAAACTTGAGAGCATGAAGAGTCTAAGGTCCTTAACATATAAGGATTTTTCTTGTGGAGAGCCTGAAACAAAAAGTCCCACCATAGAGGGATAGGAGGCATAGCTTGTTATACTAGAAAGAACATTTATCTCCACATTCAACTTCATAAGATAGACCCTATACATTTGGATATAAATTTTAGACACCAATGCTAAGAAGATGTATATAGCAATTTGCTATTTTGCACCTATTAATTCTACTTTTTATAAGAAAACAAATCTAGGTAGTAATTGTCCCTATAATAATTTAGAACAAGATATTTATAGTTTGAAAAATGAAGGCAATATCCTCTTGCTAGGAGGCTTTAATGCTAGGATTGCAACTAACCAAGTTACTATTTTAAACAATGATCCCAACCATAATCCTTTATGGCTAGATGTGGGCCTTGTTTTAAACTTTTATCTAATAGCTACAAACGAAGCTTTGAAGATCTAATTGAGAATTTGTTTGGTACTGAGTTGGTCAAGATCTGCAACTCTCAAGACCTAATAATTTGCAATGGAGTAATGAAGTGGCCAAAATCCAACCAAATGACTTGTATTCATGGGCTAGGTAGTAGTGTCGTAGATTATGTGATATTTGATATCCCCATTTCCAACCAAANCAACCAAATCAGTGGCGCCCTTCCTACCAGCCTCTTCAATTCCACCGCTATTCAGTTTCTTGACTTTTCGTACAACAACCTCGGGGGCTTCATTCCTCCTCGTCTTGCCCTGCTGCCCAATCTCCACCATCTCAACCTCCGCCAGAACAACTTCGGGGGACCGATACCGCTGGCTCTATCTAACTCAACAAAGCTTATTGTCCTCGACTTGTGTTTCAATTACTTATTGAATGGGACTGTACCTGCAGAGTTGGGTTTGTTGTCTAGATTAGAGTACCTGTGTCTGTCCTTTAACGAGCTCACGGGCACTATTCCCACATCCATTCCCTCCAACTGCACTCAATTGCGGGCGTTGATGATCGGATTCAACCGCATGTCCGGTGGAATTCCTGCAGAATTGGGCAAATTACGCTACCTCAAGAGGCTGTACCTAGATGGAGCCAACTTTCAAGGTTCCATACCTAGCGCTCTTGGAAACGTTACTACACTCGAAGTCTTCGCCCTTTACAATACCTCTCTGACAGGCACAATCCCCAAATCTCTTGCACAGCTCTCCAAAGTTTATGATTTTGTGATAAGATCCAATTTCCTCACGCGCTCCCTGCCGCCGGAGCTGGGTAATCTTACCAACGTCCAGTACATGCAATTGCGAGATAATTTGCTAACAGGAAGTATACCCAGCTCTTATGGCCGTTTAAAATCAGTCACCAGATTCCAGGCACAAGGCAACAATTTGAGCGGATGGATTCCTGCGGAGCTAGGCAACTGCTCGAGCATGGCCTAGCTTTGGCTCTCTAGAAATCGGCTCAGGGGGCGTATACCAGAAGAGCTAGGCCGCGGGTTGACTCAGCTTGCCAGCCTGTATCTCGACCACAATGACTTAAGCGATACAATACCAGAGAGCCTCTCCAATTGCACAGGCCTGCAAGACTTGAATCTCGGCTACAATCGGCTTCGAGGTAAAATTCCTCCTGCTGTTGCAAATCTAAGGCATATAGTTCAATCATTTTCTATGCCGCGTAATCTGCTTACAGGAAAAATTCCTGCCGATATTAGAGGCATGATGCTTGTTACCAACATAGATCTAGCAGGGAATCTGCTGAGTGGTCAGATTCCCACCAGTCTGGGAAGCTGCGTGGAGGTCCTGCATCTCAACCTTTCGGGCAACCGCCTTGAGGGACAAGTTCTGTTGTGGCTTCGATCCATGATCACTCTTACCGATTTGGATCTTTCAGATAATCAGTTGTCGGGTTCAATACCACCATATCTCGGCGACATGGAAACTATCCTTTCTCTGAATGTCTCGTACAACCGTCTGTCGGGCCCAATTCCAAACAAGGGCGTCTTCCGAAATCTTATGGTGGCTTCTTTTCTTGGAAACGAAGGCTTATGTGGGCCGATCCTCGGCATAGCTTGCCCTGCAGCTTCGGGCCCTTCCTCATCCTCCAGACTTAGCAAAGGTAAGAGATTGGCCATCATCTTCTCCGCCTTGACTTTTGGTGGGATCATCGCAGCAGCCTCGTTATTCTGTTGTATCCGTGCAAGAGCCAACTCGAACAAGGGGCATCCTGATTCTATGAATTCTACTGGAATCTTAGACAGGGCCAACCCGATAAAATCGATGACCACAACCGAGCTTTACGAGGCAACTGGAGGATTTAGTCCACAGAATATAATTGGTTCTGGGAAAACAGCAACAGTCTATAGAGGCTGCCTTCCTGACGGAAAAGAGGTTTCCATTAAGAGATTCAAAGACGATGCAAGCATTGAGTCATTGCACGGTAATCTAATCGCTGAATTGCGGGTGTTGGCCATGACGCGACACCGAAACCTAGTTCGAGTGTTGGGTTATTGCAATAGCCTCGGAATGACTTCAGTGGTTATGGAGATGATGCCGAATGGAACTTTGGCGAAGCAAATACAAGAGAAAACACTCGACTGGGAAAGTGCCGTGAGTATAGCAGTGGGCGTGGCAAATGGATTGCTATATCTCCACAACGAAGGTTCGGAAGCTATTCGTCACTGTGATCTCAAGCCCTCCAACATCTTGCTTGACTTCGACCTCAAACCTGCAATTGCTGATTTTGGGCTCTCAAGAATTTTGAGAAATGGCGACATGAGCAATGGGTTTAGTACCTCCAACATACGTGGCTCAATTGGGTACATGGCACCAGGTACACAAAATTGATTGGTCCTTTTACTTGTGTTTTATATGATCAGTCTGATTTAAATTCTGATTATGGGAATTCGATCCTGCACGTGTTTGTCTCGTCTGTTTCAGAGTATGCAGCTTGTTCGAGAATAACCTCAAAGGTCGACGTATACAGCTATGGAATCGTCCTTCTGGAAATGGTGAGCGGTAGAAGCCCAACATGTGAGATGTTTTTGGATGGAACGACCACACTTAGACAGTGGGTGGTGGAGGTCATTGGTGATGGCAATCCATTGAGAGTTGTTGCTTCTCAATTCCTGGAAAGAAGTTCGTCCAACGACTACTCGATTGAAGATGAGACGATTAAACTTCTGAAATTGGGTCTGGTTTGCATCTCAGACGCACCTCAAAACAGGCCAACAATGAGGGAAGTGGTTAACATTTTAAGTAGAATGAACAACTGAATTCAATTCAAAATTACAGCAACCTAGACAAACAGATATGAAAGATATTAAGTAGGTTTCTGTTATCTTAATAGTAGTCTAATTAGTAGATATTTGATAAAGGAAACAAGTTTCCGATTCAACTTGTCTATCTGTAAAACTGACTGATTATATGTTGTAAGGATTTTTTTGACACGGTCAGAAATAATATTATCTATTGCAATTAAATGGATCAATACCCTCCAATTGATTAACTTCGCAAGTCATTTTGGGATTGGTAAAGGTCTTTTTGTTCTAGTTACAATCTACTCATTACTTTAAGATAATATTAATCGCGTTGATTAGGGTGAGAGGAGCAAATCGGCGAGGAGGTTTTCTTTATTAAAAAAATAATTTTTTATTTATTTATTCCAAGTTGCAAGTTGTTTCTATACCCGTTAAGAAGATTTTGTTATTTTTTTTATTATTTAATTCGGAATCAGAATATGTAAAGGAATTTCTGGGAGGAGTCGCGCCATGATTGATTCCATTTTCTCCTTCTAGTACCATGGTCCTCGACGAAACCCCTCCCCCGGATGGGTACGCCAATTGGTGCATTCTAAAAAATTGTCATTTTCCACTTCCTCCATAGACAATCAATCCCGCATCCAAAATGTTGATTATGAGTAAAGCTTGTTGAAGTGTAACTAATTTTTTGATCACAGGCTCTGATTGTGAGAAAAAGTTAGATCAACGAACCACAAAATGCAAAATTATTTGCAAAATTAAAGGAAATAAAAATGGGCAAAAGTAATTAAAAAAAAAGAAGATAAAGCTTCAAACCAAAATTCAAATTAAAAAGAAATAAATATTCTAGATTCATATACACTCCAAGGAATTATTCTTTTAATGCATGGCAGCGCGGAGTCCCTGCGAGATTGGGATGGGAGTAAATGCGACATAGTACAGACATGTGGCTAGAAAGTTGAAATACATTGAAATACTTTTATACATAGGAAATATGTACTTTTGTAATGGATCGCGGGTTGTCGGGATGGCGATATAAAAAAAGCAGCGACAGTTCTGCGATACAGAAATTGGGCCTCTGATGTTAGTGCAGTTGCAGACTATAGAAATTCATCACAAATAAAATAATTATATATACAAAATATGTACTTGTATAAAGTAGATATTTAGTTCTATACATACAAAATTTATACTTTTATAAAGTATGGGGAAGAGATTTTATAGAGGATGCAGGGAGCCCTCATTGTATACTTAGCCAGTTTTTGGATCGCAGGTTCTCGGGCTGGCGGGTTCAAAATTGGGCCTCTGATGTTTCGTGGTCTACAAATAGCACCAACAGTTCCGCGAAATACAACATGACAGGTGGAGTTTAGTTTGCTTTAAAACTAAGGCTTTTCTTGGATAGAAAGATATAGCATTGCCGAATTAGTTTTCTTTGCACACGTTTTATAGAGCATGCAGGGAGCGGTCATTCCATACTTCGCCAGTTTTTGGATCGCGGGTATTGTCAAATCAGTCTTCTTTGTAATTTATCAAAAAATAATAATGTATGTTACATGTTTCTGGAAATTGGCGGGTTCAAAATTGAGTCTCTGATGCTCTATGACCTACAAATAGCACCGACAGTTCCGCGATATACAAAATGATAGGCGGAGTTGCAGACTGTAAAAATTTACAAAAAATTAATGTATGTTATACAATAGAATAGTAATAACGTTTTCCCGAACTAGCTTGCTTTAAAACTAAGGATTTTCTTGGAAAAAAAAGATATAGCATTGTCGAATTAGTTTTCTTTGTACACGTTTTATACAACATGCAGGGAGGGGTCATTCCATATTTCGCCAGTCTTTGGATCACACTTCTCGTGCTGGTGGTTTCAAAAATGGGTCTCTGTTGTTCTGTGCCCTACAAACAACATGAAGAGTTCTGCGATATACAAATTGAGAAGCGGCGTTGTGAACTATACAATACAAACTTATTATAAAATAAATAATGTCTATTACATATCTCTGGAAATTACATCAACATCGTTGAAGACCAAAAGACTAGCATACAATAGGAGACAAGAAATGTAGCATATCCGAATTGGTTTTATTTGGAACAAACAAGAAAGGTTCGTGGAAACCCAAAATTTAGTATACAATAAGGGCATTGTCGAATCAGTTTTCTTTGGAATTTATTAAAAATTAATAATGTCTCTTACATGTTTATGGAAATTTAAATGCGTTTGTCATATAGACTGGGATTGGGGCTCCCGCGGACCATAAAAAGAAATAAGTACAAGAATTAGGAACGTTGAAATAAGTGCGCGACGGTAGAGAAGAAGACCTGAAAAGAAAAAATTGGAAGTTAAGAGTGTTTGGTTACAGTTTTCTATTGAAAGAGGACATAAGTGGATTGATAAAGAAAAGAAAATGACAACATAGACTTAAACTGGATTGATAAACAAAACAAGATGGCAGTATAAACTTACTATGAAGCCGATGCGTTTTTGTTGCTGTTGTCGATGGGCATTGTAGTCCTGTTGACCGATTCTAGCCCTTCCTGGACGAGGCCGTCCATTCCTCTTGGAACCATTATTCGATGTAGTTTTTCATGGGGGTTGTGTTGGTTTCATCCCAGATTTCTATGTCGTAAAGGTCGTTTTCTAATTCCTTTAGATCCATTGAAATGCTATGCAAAGTTTGTTCAATTTCTTCATTGTGTGAGGCATAGTCCAGTACCCAGTGCTCATGCTCATCTAGATGATGTTCAAGTATGCTATAAAACTTTTTGAAAGACAACCCCTTTAAAATATCAACTTGTTCCTTGAAGGCTTCTTTGGTGACTGATAAGGATTTCAGAATTAAGTTAGGATCTTGAACCTCGTTGGTAGCTCCGGCTAAGTCCAGCTGGAGCAGGCTTTTGATATGACTTGTTTACATGACTTGACAATGAGCTGCAGGTTGTCAACTTTCTTTTGCCAGCATGCTTTTACTTTATTGGTGCGCTTTGGCGAGGGGAGTTTCTCCTGTCTTCTTTTCAGTTCTGATGTGTTGTCGACATATTTGGCAAAAGGGGCCAGTACCTGATCACAGAAAAGGTGTTCATTTTTTAAATTCGTCTCCAATTGTTCCAGCAAACCATTGGCCTTCTTTTCGAAGAAAACTAAATTTTGCGATGTTTCCCAAGCTTCACTAACTAACTACATTCTTTTGTTGATGTTATTCTCTACAAGGGCTCTAGAGCATGCAAGGAGGGTAGAGGATACTTTCCAGGGAGACTCTCAAGAATTATGACTTTTTCCTTAGACCATTTTAGGAACTATACCAGGATGAAAGGGAAACCCCCAGGGAGTTGAGAACTACCCTCTGATATCCCTTGCCCCAGATACTATGCTTAGAAGTCGCCACAGGATGCATGACTCGAGGCACTAAGAAACCCCATGGACGTGGTGTAGGGACCACCCGTGACACTAATAACCAGGCCAGTAAAAGTGGGGAAAAATGAGGCCCTCCAAAAACCCACAATAGTCATCGTTACTTCAATAAAACATACTTACAGATATATAGGTTGATTCCTACCTAGAATGCAGTTTTAATGGATGAATTGTGTTGGCGAAATTGCGTAAAATCTGATACATTTCGTTTAACGCGACGAAAAGGGGGAATCGAGAGATAGATTGAGTTATTCAGGTATAAGTTGTTTGGAACCAAGGGAAGGTAGGGGGTTATTCTCATACTGCCTACCCTACAATTCCTAGCAGAATCAATTAGTAAGAGTCTAATAAAAAAAGTCTTACTAAAGAGTGGTATCACAATGATCAACGTGACTCTAAGTTATATTAATTTCTTTATAGGAGAAGCTATCTAATTGATTGATAAGAGAAGCTAATAGGTTTCTTTAAATTGGTTAAATGATTTTTTTTTTTTAACAAACACATCATAACAATAACTTACTACTTTACAAATCTCCCTTGTATCCACTTATAAATAAAATAACAAAAACTTACTACTTTACAACTCTCCCTTGTTTCCACTTATAAATAAAATAACAAAACATTTATCA
>SNQJ01S0008135.1:34188-48447 GCA_010110895.2 Picea sitchensis
ACATGCAATTGCGAGATAATTTGCTAACAGGAAGTATACCCAGCTCTTATGGCCGTTTAAAATCAGTCACCAGATTCCAGGCACAAGGCAACAATTTGAGCGGATGGATTCCTGCGGAGCTAGGCAACTGCTCGAGCATGGCCGAGCTTTGGCTCTCTAGAAATCAGCTCAGGGGGCGTATACCAGAAGAGCTAGGCCGCGGGTTGACTCAGCTTGCCAGCCTGTATCTCGACCACAATGACTTGAGCGGTACAATACCAGAGAGCCTCTCCAATTGCACAGGCCTGCAAGACTTGAATCTCGGCTACAATCGGCTTCGAGGTAAAATTCCTCCTGCTGTTGCAAATCTAAGGCATATAGTTCAATCGTTTTCTATGCCGCGTAATCTGCTTACAGGAAAAATTCCTGCCGAGATTGGAGGCATGATGCTTGTTACCAACATAGATCTAGCAGGGAATCTGCTGAGTGGTCAGATTCCCACCAGTCTGGGAAGCTGCGTGGAGGTCCTGCATCTCAACCTTTCGGGCAACCGCCTTGAGGGACAAGTTCCGCTGTGGCTTCGATCCATGATCACTCTTACCGATTTGGATCTTTCAGATAATCAGTTGTCGGGTTCAATACCACCATATCTCGGCGACATGGAAACTCTCCTTTCTCTGAATGTCTCGTACAACCGTCTGTCGGGCCCAATTCCAAACAAGGGCGTCTTCAGAAATCTTACGGTGGCTTCTTTTCTTGGAAACGAAGGCTTATGTGGGCCGATCCTCGGCATAGCTTGCCCTGCAGCTTCGGGCCCTTCCTCATCCTCCAGACTTAGCAAAGGTAAGAGATTGGCCATCATCTTCTCCGCCTTGGCTTTTGGTGGGGTCATCGCAGCAGCCTCGTTATTCTATTGTATCTGTGCAAGAGCCAAGTCGAACAAGGGGCATCCTGATTCTATGAATTCTGCTGGAATCTTAGACAGGGCCAACCCGATAAAATCGATGACCACAACCGAGCTCTACGAGGCAACTGGAGGATTTAGTCCACAGAATATAATTGGTTCTGGGAAAACAGCAACAGTCTATAGAGGCTGCCTTCCTGACGGAAAAGAGGTTGCCATTAAGAGATTCAAAGACGATGCAAGCATTGAGTCATTGCACAGTAATCTAATCGCTGAATTGCGGGTGTTAGCCATGACGCGACACCGAAACCTAGTTCGAGTGTTGGGTTATTGCAATAGCCTCGGAATGACTTCAGTGGTTATGGAGATGATGCCGAATGGAACTTTGGCGAAGCAAATACAAGAGAAAACACTTGACTGGGAAAGTGCCGTGAGTATCGCAGTGGGCGTGGCAAATGGATTGCTATATCTCCACAAAGAAGGTTCGGAAGCTATTATTCACTGTGATCTCAAGCCCTCCAACATCTTGCTTGACTTCGACCTGAAACCTGCAATTGCTGATTTTGGGCTCTCAAGAGTTTTGAGAAATGGCGACATGAGCAATGGATTTAGTACCTCCAACATACGTGGTTCAATTGGGTACATGGCACCAGGTACACAAAATTGATTGGTCCTTTTACTTGTGTTTTATATGATCAGTCTGATTTAAATTCTGATTATGGGAATTCGATCCTGCATGTGTTTGTCTCGTCTGTTTCAGAGTATGCAGCTTGTTCGAGAATAACCTCAAAGGTCGACGTATACAGCTATGGAATCGTCCTTCTGGAAATGGTGAGCGGTAGAAGCCCAACATGTGAGATGTTTTTGGATGGAACGACCACACTTAGACAGTGGGTGGTGGAGGTCATTGGTGATGGCAATCCATTGAGAGTTGTTGCTTCTCAATTCCTGGAAAGAAGTGCGTCCAACGACTACTCGATTGAAGATGAGACGATTAAACTTCTGAAATTGGGTCTGGTTTGCAGCTCAGACGCACCTCAAAACAGGCCAACAATGAGGGAAGTGGTTAACATTTTAAGTAGAATGAACAACTGAATTCAATTCAATCATAGTATCGAAATTACAGGAACTGACACAAGATGATATGAAAGATATTAAGTAGGCTTCTGTTATCTTATGGAGATAAAGTTTCTGATTCAACTTGTCTATCCAGAAAACTGATTATATGTTGTAAGGATTTTTTTTTGACACGTTCAGAAATAATATTATCTATTCCAATTAAATCGATCAATAGCCTCCAATCGCATCTTCTTCCTTTGATTGATTAACTTCGCAGGTCATACAGAGTTTGGGATTGGTAAAAGTCTTTTTGTTTTAAATACAATCTCCCCTTGTTTTAAAGGAAATTTCTGGGACAAGTCGCGATTCGCTATGATTGATTCCATTTTCTCCTTTCAATATCACTTTCATGGTCCTCAGACGAAACCCCTCCCCCGGATGGGTACTCAGTTGGTGCATTCTAAAAACTGTCATGTTCCACTTCCTCCACAGACAATGTAGATTAGATTATGAGTAAAGCGTGTTGTGTAGCTAATGTTTTGATCAGAGGCGCTGGATTGTGAGAAAAAGTTATTTGCAAAATGTTGTGTAGCTAATGTTTTGATCAGAGGCTCTGGATTGTGAGAAAAAGTTATTTGCAAAATTAAAGGAAACAAAAAAACTAAGGCAAAAGCAAAAAAATTGAATTATAAAACTTCAAGCCAAAATTCAAATTAACAAGAAATAAATATTCTCCGTTCATATGCAGTAGAAGATGGCAAAGAAGGAATTCCTCTTCTAACAAGGGAGGTTGAGAGAAACAAGTCCTTTCTTCTAACAAGGGAGGTTGCTGAGCAACAAGTCCCTTCCCAGAAGGTAGAGGAACTTGTTGTCTACTTTAAAACAGAGCAATACAGCTATCAGAACAATGTAAATGGCTTAACTAAGATATGAGAGCCTTATACTAGATTAATTTATTAACAAAGTTAGGTTTTCAAACGTCTATTAGTCCTAAACTCAATGGTAGATTTAAGGCTGATATGAAGTCTTCGGTACTATCACAAAAATAAATATTGCTAGATTAGATAAGATTTTATTTAAGTATTCCTTGTAATACCATTAAGGGAAATGCATTTCAAATTAATTAACTGCCTAGAGTGAAAAAAAAAAACACAAAAGTTATATAAAAGGAAAGTAAATCAACAAGATAACCAGGCAATTCCTTATAAACTAACAATATTATCTGTTTTGCACAACTTCATCACATCACAATAACCATCTAATTCACGTCAATATCAATTCTTTGAATTTAACACATATAAGATCTCAGCAGCAGCGAACGCCTTTTAACCAACAAGTGGCTTTTAGCATTGGTTTATCTAATCATATATTGAGGTGTGAGTTTTGGAAGTGATTTGTATCGTAAGCTACCTCAAGATATTGCACAACTTCTTAATTGAATATTCTTAAGGCATTTGGCCGCTCCATTAGCATTGGTCTATCTAACCATATATTGAGGTGTGGGAAGTGATTTGTATCGTAAGCTACCTTGAGATATTGTACAGGTTCATTTTTGTGAATTAGGATACTCCCTTGGCTTCAAGGAGTTGGCCTGAAGTGAAGGGGAAATTGTGCTAAGGTGACAATGGTGTGTTTCCTGTGTAGTGTTTATCCCCATTAGCACCTCTACAAAGGCTACTAGTTTGGGTGGTAACCTTTCAATGTTCTCTTTTATAATCCCTTTGATTATTGGTACATAATTACGTGTACAATAATAATTAATATTTATATAATTGTTCATATGCAAATAATTTAATTTTGTACAATAAATATTTTTTTGTGTCAAGAGGCGCTCTAAAATTCAATATGGGGGAGATGTTTTTTTTTTTTTTGACGAAAACGTTTAGTGGAATTTGTATTAAGTGTGGACTAGCCACTGTTCAGTTACAAAATGCCAGAGCTTCACTGAGCAGCTGCTTGCAATAAGCTTAGATGCAAAACTAGGAATACAATAATTAACTAACATCCCCGGAGTCGGTTCAGTTCTCCTGAAAGCATATTTATTCTAAAGCCTTGACTTCTATACAAAATTTCAAGATGCTTGAGAAGGGAAGAAGCTTGAGGTGCTTGAGATGGCTGACTATTCTTTGGGATCTTTTCCCCAATCGATGTTCAACTTGGACATTTTACCTTCCAGTTGATCGATCCTTTCCTCAAATTCATCTTTTGGGTTCTTCAGCTCCTGGTGTAATTTGCCAAGCTCCTCTGTGAATCCGATTTTTACAGTAGAAATATCTTTCTCTAGTTTCTCCAGCCGTCTGCCTGCCTCCGAGGCCAATTTCTCCAGGAAATCGAGCTGGTATTGGAGCGTCTGCTTCAGGTTTTCCAGCGTTTCATCCAGAAGTTTCAATCGCTCCTCAATGGTGAGGTTTCGGCTGGAACTCGCGACCATCTCCTCTCCTCTGGTTTGCTTGCTCTTAAATCCTCTCAGTCGGGTTCGCTTCACAACTAAGAGTGGGTCTGCGCCCAGGCTGAGGATGCATCCGAATTTAATCTTGCCAGTCCTGCTTTCATCATTTCGCCCAACATTGTTTTCCCCAGGAGGTATGGGTGGATGGTCCTGCTGTCTCCTCTGTGCAAGAGATCCGATCTTTTTTGGGCTGTCCTCTGCTCGATTTGTCCTGTCACGCGCCCCTTTATTGGCTGAGTCTGGGCGCTGTCGATTTGGTCTTGTCCCCCACTTTGCAACTTGCATGAGCTTTTCTTTTGGTATGGAGTTGGGTCAAGGTATGTCCAACTTGGTTAGTTGGTCGCTTATATTCATGCAACCTTGTGCCAATAGCGCGCCTCTATTTGCCTCCTCATCCGCTTCTTTATTCGACTCTCGCAGAACATGAAACACTTGATATGAGTCGAGCCTTTTAAGGAGGAGGCGTATTCTGGCCAACACATTATTGAGCTGTGCGCTTTGAGTTTTTGAGGAGCGGATAATGGCACTAATTAACATACAGGAATCTCCTATGATAGTCAGATTTCGGATTCCATTCATTCTGGCTTGGCACAGGCCTTGCCATAATGCCATTGCTTCTGCATAGTTGTTGGTGGCGTTGCCTAAACCTATGGCGTATCGCACCATGACTTCTGCATTTGGCTTTACAATTATTCCTCCTCCTCCTGCTTGACCTGGGTTTCCCTTTGAGGCCCCGTCAAAGGACAGGGTATAGGCCTTCCTTTCGTTTTTCCATTTTTCAAAATCATTCCTACCTGTCCTTATTTCCCAATTCTCTTGAGTTATGGTGTTGACTGTGTTCCCAGTTTGCAATTGGATTTTGAATTGGGCCAGCCGGAGCTCTTCTTTTTCTTCCATCTCCCTGTTGTATCGAGGATGACGATGATAACTAGCCCATTCGCCAAAGAGTGCTTTAACCTTTGCACTCACTAGTGGGGCACTCCTTTTCTTATCCCTGAAAACTCTATTGTTTCTTTCCAACCAAAGCCCCCAAAGTATAAACCTTGGAATTGTTCGCCAAAGCCCCGAGGCATAACTTTGCTTCTTAAATTGGAAAGGGTAAAGGGCGTTCCAACTTTGGAGGAGGGATTTAATGTCTTGGGGAAGAGGAAGATCATTTTGCAACCCAACTGCCAGCCTCCAAACTTCTTTTGAATAACTACAGTTAAGTAGGAGGTGATCTGAAGTTTCCTCAGCTTGTTGACACAGGGGGCACCTGAAGGGGCCCTCCCAACCTTTCTTTTGGAGGTTCTCCCCTGTTTGGATGCTGTTATGACTGAGGGTCCAGAGGAACAGGTCTAATTTGGGTATTGTTTTTGCGTTCCAGATGGATTTCCAAGGGGACGGGTTGGGTGGAACATAGGGAATGTTTCAGAAGGTGTTATATCCCAATGAGGTAGAGTAGGGTTGGGCATTTTGCCCCCATCCTCTCTCATCTTTCCCTTTTTTTTTGATGGGGGATTTCCCCTGCAGGCTGAGCTTTAGGATGCACCAGTCATTTTCTAAGTCCGGAGGCAGATTGCTCACTTCCCAACCTTGCCACGACTTGCATCTGTCATTCCCCCACATTGAGATGTCAAAGAGCGACTTTAGATTTTTCCCGTCCATCCATCCTTTTAGTCGCTGCAGGTCATGATTTGATTCCAGAGGAGGATCACCTAGAATGGAGTCCTGCCATATTTTAATTTTTTTCCCGTTTCTTGGCACCCAGGTAAGGTGAGGAGTGAACAGGGCCAAGACCTTTTTACAGAGAGTGAAGATTGGGGACCCCTTAGCCTCTCTGCATGGATTTTCTATGCATCTCTTCCTTACGCCTCTGAATTACTTCTTCCACAGAGCTTCCTTGCTCCACGCGGTGTCACTGCTGACAATGTGCCATAACACTTTCGCCCCTAGAGCCAGATTCTGCACTTGGGTGTTTTTGAAATTGAGACCTCCTTCCATGAGGGGTTTAGAATATGGGGGAGATGTTACCATGTAAATAAGGTTACATTAAAAATTAAAAAATAATACAAGTCTACTCCATTATATATATAATACAATTATCCATCCCAAAACAATTCTCCCATCCAAACAACAAATGCAAATTGAATATGCTCAGAGGAGGATAGAATTAGTTATCTATATCATCCACCTACTCCTCACAATACTACCTTCCTTCCTCACATGGACAAGGAGTAATGAAGACGTTTCATTTGATTTTCTACGTGATTACACTCCCATATCTCCTACCATTTACCCTAACCCCACCCTTCCTACATCACTCCCTGTCCATATTACCCATGTGATTGCACTCCCCTCTCTCCTAACATTACCCGTAACCCTAGGTCGCATTGTTGTCCCGAAGGATATCACACTTTCACCTCTCCTATCATTAATTGTAGTTCTAATCTCAACCCACAATGATACAATAATGATAATCATATGCATGTTTATGGAAAGTTTAGCGTAGACAACCTTCAAAGGCATATAGAAGAAGAGAATGCCAAAATGATTTCCCAGCTTCATTCGATGGGGATGGAGGATGAAGACGTTCATCGTTGTTTGGACCTACTTGAGAGTATTCATATGTGTTCGATCATTGATGAGCCCCCATTTTGACATCTTTTTGGCTCCCTATACCCTATATATATATCTACATTTTTCCTCTCTATACATACTAGACATGCATTCCTTGTATTTTCTGACCTCTTCTAAGGTATTACCTAATTTGCTATAGATTAATCTTAATTTCTTTTTATAGTTAAGGTTTGGTGTGGATTTTAAAAGATAATTTGAATTCTCATGTGTGTAGATATTAATAATGCTAATTATATCAGCATGTTATTTTACTTCCTACAACCAACCAAAGAATTAATACTCAGCAAAAAGGTATTCAAGCTACAACCGCTAAAGATGAATCAAAGATAAAGGATCTTCGATCCACATGATAGCAAGAGCACAATTATATTGAGAGGCGATGCTTCTAGCAGATCAAATTGATTAATTCAACATGTGCTAGATAAATCTCAGTCCACTTGCACAGTTGGGAAGCCGGTTCAACTCATGGAAGGAATCTGTCGGCATGGCACCTATTCTCTATTGGTTGCCATGTAACCGTGCTTACCCCCAACAAATCAATGGATGGTAGAAGTTAGGATGTTTCAGAGTGTTAGCATAATTATCGGAGCTGGTAGCGCTATATTTAGCTAACTAGATTCCCTCAGTTTGTATATATTCTAGTGTGCTAGTGAATGTAAAGAAATATATGATATCAATGTGCGTCTTCTCACTGAAGCAAATTGTAAGAGTTATAAACTCTGAGTTCAGACTGTCAATAAAATATTTTTGCTATGTGTTGAGTATTAAGTTGTTGGTGTACTAAGTGATAGACTGATAAATTGTGAGTATAGGCTTACCTGTGGGACATGGCCCGCTCACATGTATTGTCCTATGCTATAGATAGATATAGAGTTGTCTGTTTATTGGTGTTTGGTTAATCCATTTGCTTTGCTAAATTGAGTTATATTGATTTTCTTTTAACTTAGGCTATAGAATAGACACACGCTACATAATGGCCATCTGTGTTATGCTGCAGAATGACGATTGATTATGCCACGACTTATATCAATGCATGTTACTGATTTATTTGTCAATAATTACTTATATTGATGTCTGATATCCAATTTGTGCCAAGTATTGTATACCTGTAATAATTCTAGAAATAACATCAGCAAGGTTATCGATTCAAGAATATCATAAAACCATTGATCTCAAGTACTGGTATACTGACTGAATCTTAGATTTACTTTTGGTTGTTCTTGTACGAGCTCAAATAAAATATAATTAGTTTTCTCTTGCTTGTTTGGAGTGCTACAGAATAACTGTGATTATAAACCCACCAGGTGAACACATGAAAGCATGAGGTTCTGAAAACTCAAAAACCTCATTCATAGAGGTATCGCTAGTAAGGCTGAGGGTTATAACATGGTGGCTTCACCTTTCTTATCCTTTCCTTATATGTAGTCTTATTTAGTTAAGCTTTCCAATTTAGGATCAAAGTCCTTTTTCTGTGCATATTACACTGAGTGCCTCACAAGTACATATTGAATCTCGGGTTGACAAAATTGAATGAAGGAGAGTAACACGATAATTAGAAATCATATTTTTACCTCGTCATTTTGGCTTCGTTGCCAAGGAGGCACTCAAGAATTAAGACTTTTTCCTTAGACCATTTTAGGAACTATAACAGGATGAAAGGGAAACCGCTAGGGAGTTGACAACTACCTTGTGATATCCCTTGCCTAGGATATTATGCTTAGCAGTCACCATAGGATGCATGAATCGAGGCACTAAGAAACCTCGTGGACATGGTGTAGGGACCACCCGTGACACTAATAACCAGGTCAGTAAAAGTGGGGAAAAATGAGACCCTCCAAAAACCCCCAATAGTCATCATTACTCAAAAGTAGCATCCAACAATCTGGAAGAGCCACCCGAAATAGACTCCACTGCTGGTTTAGTCATAGAATATCCTTCCTATGAATCTCCCTAAAACCAAGATCACCCCATTGAAGGATCTGAATCAAAAGAACATAGTAACCCTATTGAAGAACCAAAAAAATTTGTCACCTCTGAAGAATATTTGTGGGGAGAAAGGCTTTTAAACATGAGAGAAAAATGGAACCATCAAAGAAAAAAGAACCAATCACGTTTGAATTTCCTATTCAGAAGTCTGAGGGCATACTTCAAATGAAAAACATTCCACCCTCTGCTCTACCGAATTTTCGTGGGTTGCCTAGTGAGGATTCTGACACATTCCTCTTTGAGTTTGATGTCCTTAGCTGAAGCTATGATTACTATTCTGATGCCCATAAACTCAAGATATTTCTAGCCACCTTAAAAGAAACAACTCTTCGTTGGTTCATGGGGCTCGAAGGAAATTCTATCAAAACCTAGGACAAAATGAAACAAAGATTTCTTAAGAAATACCAGGATTATTGCAAAGTAAGGGACATAAGAGAAGAAATTTTTAGGACCATTCTTCTGAAGTTCATATTCTTCTTATAAAGTAGACCATAATCCTTTGTACCCTAAATGTACCTGAGGACCATTTTTCCTGCATTCCAATGACTTTCTTGTGGTTCCTGCGTAAATACATAAATAATACTAAATGCATATTACAAATCAAGGCGAATATTTGTTAAGTAAATGAGGCCTCCAATTAACTATATGTATCTGGTGTTGTTCACCAATTCCCCCCCTTCAAATTTTGAAAGTTTTAAATTTTGATCCACAGGTGTAAGAGAGGGTTTGCAATCCTCCATGCCAAACTTATTCAAAAATTCTTTTGCATACTTGGTTTGGATAAGGAATATATGATTAGTATATTGGGAAAATTCCACTCCAATATAGTATCAAAGTGTCCCTAAGTCAGTCATTTTAAATCCTTTGTGAAGTTCTTGTTTTATCTGTTGGATATGGACTTCATGATTTCCTATAATGATTAAATCATCAACATATAGAACAATGATCACCGAGTTTTGTCCTTGCATCTTGAAATACAATCTACCACCCAACTCACTATGACAAAAACCAACATGCTTAAGGTATTCATCCATTTTGGCATACCATGCTTTGGGTGCCTGATTTAAACCATATAAGGATTTGATCAATTTGCATACTTTTTGTTCCATCCCTTCAACTTGAAATACTGGGGGTTGAGTCATATAGACTTATTCTTTCAAATCACCATTAAGAAAAGCACTTTTAACATCCATTTGGTGAAGTTTCCAACCATGTAGTGCCACCAAATTGATTACCATTCTGATTGTATTCCACTTGGTTGTTGGTGCAAATGTTTCTTCATAATCTGTTTCTTCTTTTCGAGAAATTTTTTCCACAAGTCTTGCTTTATACTTATCAACTTCTCCATTTGATTTATACTTGATTCTGTAAACCCATTTGCAACCAATGGGTTTAACATTTCTTGGACTATCAACAAGTTTCCATGTTCCATTGTTAATTACCGATTCATACTCATCCACCATGGCTTGTTGCCATTCTTTATGTTTCATTGCTTCTACAAAATTTGTTGGTTCAATGGAATCATGAGTTACTAAGGCAAAATTTGAGTGAGATGAAGTACAATTTCTAGTTCTTGTTTTGTCTTGTTCGTCTGAGTGAACATATTTAAGCAGTTGTGTGAACCAATTCAATCTACTGGGTTGTCCCTGTGGTGAAGTTACTGCAGTTGTTTTATATTGTGTTGAAGATTCATCATGTGAGGAAGAGTTATCTAACTCTTGAATATTCAAGTTGGGGCTAAGTATTTTTCAAACCAAGCGGGTTTGTCTTGATGAACTATTTTACCTTGAGTTACCCTTTTTTCCAAATGACTAAGAAGATTCATAATATCTTCTATAGTTTGGATTTTAGTTTCATAAAAAAAAACATCTCGACTTATAATGAATTTTCGATTGGAGAGCAACCTGTATCCTTTCTTTCCATCTGAATAACCAAGAAGCATTAATTTCATACTACAATTTTCCAACTTAATCCTTTTTTTCTTTAAGAACTAAGGAATAACAAGTTGAGCCAAAAATTCAAAGATGATTTACTGAAGGCTTTGTACCATACCAAGCTTGATATGGAGTGATTCCATCTAAGGCTGATGTGGGTGATCGATTCCTTAGATACACAAATGTATGAATTGCTTCAATCCAATATTTTGTGCTTAACCCCTTGAAATGAAGCATAGATCTTGCCATTCCCATTAAAGTTCTATTCATTCTTTCTATGACTCCATTTTGTTGTGGATTTTAAGAGTTCGTCAACTACCTTTTAATGCCATTTCTTCTACAATAATCTTTGAATTCATTGGAAGTGAATTCTCCTCCATTATCTGTTCTAAGTGTGACAATCTTCTCTTTGGTGGCATTTTCAACTAAGCGTTGAAATTGTATGAATATGTCAAAGGCTTCGAATTTGTTCTTCAAAAAATATACCCAAATCATCTTTGTACAATCATCAATGAAAAGAATGAAGTATTTGCATCCACCAAAAGAAGATTTCATAGGACCACAAATGTCACTATGGATTAATTGCAAACATCTGTTTTCTCGCCATGTACTTGGGTAAAATGGATCCCTCTTCTATTTTCCAATTATACATGCTTCACACTTGGCAGTTTCCTTTTTGAAGGTATGCAACCCTTTAACCATATCCTCTAATTTAAGTTTACATAAGCTTTCAAAGTTCAAATGTCCAAATCTATAATGCCACAATCTTAATGAGCTAGAGGATAAGTCCATTGATGTTGCAAGGTCCTGGTTGCAAGGAATGATTGTGCCTTGTATCCTCAAAAGTTTTCCATCTTCATAACCATTCATCACTATCTTGAATTTGTTCTTTACTGAGATGATTTTGATCAAACCATCTTCCATAATGATTTGATGACCTACTTGTCTAATGAGAACCAGGGAAAATAAATTATTTTTAAAAGATGGAACATACCAAACATTAGAAAGTATAACTTTTCCAATTCCAGGAAGAAGGAAGTGAACTGATCCTTTTCCTTGAGAAGTATGTAATGTGTAATCTACCAAATATATTGGATTGAGTTCCATGTCTTGATATGTCCAAAAATAATCTTTTATGTAGCACATATGTTGTGTAGCTCTTGTATCAAGTATCCAATCATCTTCAAAATCCTTTTTCATTTGTTTGTTGATGGCGAATGAGTCTACAAAATCCAATTGTTGATTGGATGTCAATACATATTCATAATCATCATCTTTGTTATCTGCATACCGAGCTGAATTGGAAGTATTTGACTTAGAGTTAAAATTTTGTTTATGTTGGGGTAAATTTTCATTCCTTGTTCTACAATCTTCTACCACATGGCCAATGTGAAGACATCTTTTTCACTTTACTTGAGTCATATCTCCACTTTTTCATGTTCTGTTGTTAGGAGCATCTTGAGATCTCTTAAAAGATTATTGATTTTGATTGTTATGCCTTCTTCATTGGCTTCTACTATGACCTCGACCATGTCCTGGATTATAGGATCTTCCTCTTCCACTAGAATTTTCATTGTATGAGCCTCTTCCTCTTCCTCTTCCTCTTGTACTTTCATTGTAGATTCCTCTTCCTCTAATAATTTCATTGTAGGTGCCTCTTCCTCTTGATATTTCACCTCTGTTTGAGTCGGTAAAGAGAATATCTTCTCCAGAGGTCTTCTTTTTACCAAATGTTTTTATCATGTTGTACCAATAGATCACTAAGAGAGGCAAAAGTTTATTTTTCTAGTTTTCCTGTGATTTGTAAAGTTTCCAAGAAATTTTTATAAGAGGGTGGCAAACCATTTATCAATATGGAGGTCATAAAATTTTCTTCCACGTCATCAAACCCACATTTGACTATTTCAAGTCGTATGTTTTCTAAACGAGAGATGTAATCCATAACATATCCCCCTTCAGCTAAACTTTGTTTAAGATGCTTTGTGTGGAGATCAACCTGTTTTGATTCAGATTGACTATCAAACATGTTTTTGAATATTTGTCATGCATTCCAAGCATCATTTGCATTTTCAATGTGGACAAACATTTCATCTATGGCATGAGATCTTAAAAGTGTGAGTTCCTTTTCATCTTTTAATTCTCATCTTGTCAATTCCTTAGCATCAATAGGCTCAGTGGGATGTTTATCACCATTGCATATATCTTTCCATAGCTCATTATAAATTAGGGTGTTTTACATGTGACTACTCAAGTCCTATAATTCTTGGGTCCATGGCATGTGATCAAAGGAATAATACCATGTACAAAGACCACTACACACATTGCAAAATAATTCTATAGAAGCTAAGCCTTGACACTCTTATAGCGTCACTAAAAAAATCATTAATAAAATACTTCAGTGAACTCTTATCAACCCTTTAATTACAAATTCATCAAACTTTCAAAATTTGACACAGTAATGTTTATAAAATGATGATCATACCTCAAGTGAACATTAACATTCAATACTTCACTTACAAAAAAAATCCCCTTTACGAGGACTTTAAATTTTAAAAAATATCACCCCTTATATCTCCAAAGAGAGCTTAAATAAAATATATATATATAAAACTTTTATGACTTATCACTCCCTTTTGTCTTAATACTTTAAAAAGCAATAAAATATTCTTTTTTCTTATTACTCTTAAATAAAAGTAATAAAAAATAAGCATGCTATGCCAATAAAAACTCTGCATATTAAAATGAGAAGGTGAATGCATTAATACCCATGTAAATTTATAGATACGTATGTTGAAAATTCCAAAAAGAGTAAACGCCTTTGGTTTTTCCTTTGTCTGCGTGAGAGAAAACCTTCGGATGTATGCAACAAAAAACGGTGCAAAGACAAACCTCTGCCCACTATTTGCTTTGCTGAGAAATCGCAGGTAGATCGGATCTGAGTGTAGTTTGGTCTGTATGTATTGGCACCACGATTTTCCTGTGTGCAAAGGCGTTTCTTGTGCTCTGAGAATTATGAGTATGGGGAGGGTAAATGCTAACGGACCAGTTCACAAATCGCTGCAAACGAATATAATTGATGAAGCCATTTTTCTAATCCATCTGCAGAATAGCTTCCAATCACATCAGAATAGCAGTTGTTAAATATCCGGAATAACAGAAAGTGAATACTGAAGGAGCACAGATCAGAATCTTCCCTTTATTCTGGGTGAAGGCCACGTGCAAGCTGCTGGGACAAATCAAAATATTGTGCTGGGACGTACGTTCAGATCTTTCTCCTGCAAACTCGAGAAAGATCTGGATTGTCTTGTGAAGTGAAGGTTGTTCTCAAA
>SNQJ01S0008135.1:93702-108460 GCA_010110895.2 Picea sitchensis
AAAAAAAAAATTCAATTGTTGTAATTATCCTTATTACTTTTTTTAACATTAATTAAAATTTATATGAAAAATAAAAAATAAACAAATACAATTTCCAAAAGTTGAATTGACTTTTCCAATTAGCAAGCATTCAACGTATTCTATTCGACTAGTTACTCTAAGCTTGTGAACTTTCTCAACTTTAACATTGAACAGACTTATCTTTCCATCTTTTCTCCTAAACCTATGACAAAACACAATTTTATATTTTTTCTTCTTAACCTAATATAAAATACAATTTAATATTTTTTCCTTTGTATATATGTGCTTACTTATTTCCTTTATTTGTTTTGGTCAACGTATTCTATTCGACTAGTTACTCTAAGCTTGTGAACTTTCTCAACTTTAACATTGAACAGACTTATCTTTCCATCTTTTCTCCTAAACCTATGACAAAACACAATTTTATATTTTTTCTTCTTAACCTAATATAAAATACAATTTAATATTTTTTCGTTTGTATATATGTGCTTACTTATTTCCTTTATTTGTTTTGAACACACTAATTAGAAGATAAACGTGTAGGGAAATTTATTCAAAATATAATATACATATAAATACATTTAGATAACCTTTGGATTTGTATTCCAAGGTTTATTGGACTCCTTACAACATTTACGTCTTATGACGTTTTATATTTCTTTGTTTAGTAACCCTAAATGGATTATGTTTCCAACATCCCCCCTTAATCCGAAGGGTTATATGTGAGTCCAAGGTGAGAACTGAGATTTGAAAGTGGACAATTGAAATTTGGAAGTGTGCAGTTGTTGATGGTTGAATGTGATCTATGAATCGGGTGGTTTTAGGATGACCACAAACCGAATGGTGATGGTGGTTTAAGGAAGACCACAATCCAATCTAGTGCTTTAAGGATGGACACAACCTCTGGAACCCTATTGTAGGCTCAATGGTTTCTAGAACATTTCCTAAATTAGTTAGAAGTTGAAAGTCGATGTCTTCTATTAATTGAAAGTGCTCTCGATGTTGGTTTAAAGATGACCATAAACTGTAATGTAGAGAAAGATGATGTTGGGTTTTAAACAAGCATAATAAAATATATTTGTGAGAGAAAAATAATAATACACAAGCAACCATACACATAAACACACAATTATCCTAGAAAACCCCTATGAAGAAAAACCATCCTAATAATAGATCTATTATTAACCTTGACCTAAACCGACCAAGTCAGTCCAAGTGAGCTAGCCACCACTCACCTCCACCCCACTTTACAATGAGCCTTACAAGCCTTATAAAGGCTTCTTCACATGCATTCTCCGACATACAAAACCACGGGCCATCAATACCATGTGCCTGAAACCATGTGTTGAGACCTAAACCACTTTGATTCATTCTTGAGTCAAGGTTAACCCTAACAATTTCCCCTTTAAAATTGACTTGGGGATTCCGCATGCAGCCCCCATATCACCTAGGTATGCCTCCCAACTTTACCAATGATTTACCAGGGGTACGCATGCCTTACCAGGTCTTACAACCATATGCCCTTTTACATGCAAACAATTTTTGCTCCATAATTTTTATTTTTTTTTCATGTGTCTCATGGTAACTACACCATCACCATCGGTTGCTACATCCTCTCACTCTTCCATGCTCATCTTCTTGCTCGTTTCCTACTACTTTGGCTCTTCTCTCCATTGTAACGTCCCCGACCATCAACCCACTTGCTAGGAAACACTACTACGTGGAAACATTCTCATACTTATATAGTATGCATTTAAATGAAGTTAAATGGATTAACAGAGTAAACATATAATTACTGCTACCATACAAAATTAATAGAATCAATAGTAAATATCATCGCAACGGAATACATGATAATATTGCGAGCATCACAGACATGCATTTTAATTGAAATTAAACACATGCATATAATTATCTTTGAAACTATAGTAACTCCACCAACCACGTGTAGACTTTCCACGAACCTCCCAGCCTTAGACCTCACTACTCATCACGCTCAACAATGGGTCACCCCCGAGCTGGGACTAAGCTGCACTCAAGGTAAGGGAATCCTAGACTAGGTTGATGTTACAAGAAAACTACACAGAGCAATCAAAAGGATTCTCCCCAGGAGCCTTCTTACTCCCACTAATCAGGGACTCTCATTCCCCACATCCATGTTTCGCCCCAGAGTATATACCTTCACAAGAACAATCCATCGGTGCTTCACCTCCCCTCTGGGCCTCGGCAACAAGACGAAACAGGAATTCTCAAAGCTCCGTAGCTGGTGTTGGACTCTCTCTGGAAGAAACCCACTCCCAGCAGACTCCCTCACCTAGAGAGAGTTTCTTATAGGCCTGACAACATGTCTCTTCTACCATGGGCCTGACAACCCGGTTCTTCCACCAATACCCAATTCAATTCCCACAAGTTCAAGATAACAACAACGACGTCAGCGTTTGGTCAACTCACAGGTGACAGCAACAACAACAACTTTTGGCTAACTCACAGGTGACAGCAGCAACAGGAAAACATGGTGTGTAAATAGGAAACGACAATAGGACACTAAAACACAACACGGTTTAGGTAACACCCATTTGAAGGATGTGTGATAAACAATTCACGCAGAGGTTGAACACAGACTCAACAGTTCGGACAAAGGTGTATCGGTTTTTCAAGAAAACATCACATGATTCGATTTTTAGAGTTGTGTGAGGCTTACAGAACTTAGACGCAAAGATCCCTCAGTTCAGACAGTGGGCGGAAGAATGGAGGACCAACCCCCATATCATCTCAATTCTTCCGCTAAATTGCATGTGCCTGGGCCAACACATGTCATCCATGAGGTTGCATGTGCTCCATCAGCATGTGTTCCCTTTTGCACATGTTTCCCCTTCTAGGAACTTAGGATAAAAACATACATTTCACATAACTTTTGGAATAATAATAAATTATTATTTCTAAGGACTTAAGCCTCTAAACTTAGCTTCAACAATTATCCCCTCTTCCCAACCTTTCAACCCCTTTTCCCTTACCCACCTTGTGGAAGCTTAGTCCCCCATTACTCTTTCTTCATGGTCAGTATGCACACAACAATATTTAATCTTTATTAATGTTCTGCATATTACATATACAAAAACAGGCTCCTGGCCTTTGACACTTAGGCTCTTCGGCCTAATAAACACATAAGCCCACCAGCTTATCAATACTTGGCTCACTAGCCTACAAAACATGATTTACAATTCATAAACATGATTACAACAGGGATCATCTTTGGGGATATTACAATCCCCTCCCCTTATTTTTGCACTATCCTCAATGCAACTTTTACACAACATCAGCAAGATTTCCAAAATCTTAAAAAATATGCAGATATTTTGTCCGCATAGAATCTTCATGTTCCCAAGTCGCATCCTCAAGACCATACCAGGTCCACTGGACCTTTACAAGCCCGATGGCTCGATTCTGGAGCTGTTTGTTTTTTCGGTCCAATATGCGCACATGATGCACTTGTAGGAAACCTTCTTGTTCCACGTAAATCACATTCCAATCAATTACATGATTAGCATCAGGTATATATTTCTTAAGAAATTAAACATGAAACACATTATGTACATTCATGGATGCATGTAATGCAAACATATATGCAACTGGCCCAATCCTTTCTAGGATTTAAAATGGCCCACAAAATCTGGTTTCCAACTTGGCGTTGTTTCCCAGCTTCAGGGAACATCTATTGGATTTTACTTTCAAGAAAACATGATCGCCCACTTTAGACTCTCTATGGATTATGTTCTTATCAACATAACTTTTCTGCCTGTCTTGGGAAGCCTTTAAATTCTGCTTAATTTTTAGCATTTGTTCTTCCATTTCCTTGAACAACTCTGGCCCAACTACTTCCATGTCAGTTGGATTATCCCAACTTACTAGAGTATTGAAATTTCTTCCATAAAGTGCTTCAAATGGGCTCATCTTCAATGATGCTTGATACCCATTGTTGTAGGCGAATTCTACCAAATGCAGGTAGTCTTCCCATTTCGATGGTTTGTCCATCGCATACATCCTTAGTGTGTCTTTTATCACTCTGTTCACCCTCTCTGTCTTCCCATCAGAGTCAAGATGGTAATATTTGCTAAAGCTCAGATTCGTTTCGAATCCTTTGAACAACCCCTTCTAGAAATTTGAGGTAAATTTCGGGTTTCTGTCGGACACAATTTTCTTAGGGATTCTGTGCAATCGTGCTACTTCCCTCATAAAAATATCAGCAACATCCATTGCCTTGTGAGTAGTCTTTAGTGGAATAAAATTGCTAGCTTTCGTAAGCTTGTCCACTACCACCATGATTGAGTCATGCTTCTTTCCTGTTCTGGGAAATCCCATGATGAAATCCATTGTCACCACTTCCCACTTCCACTCAAGAATGGGTAAAGGTTGCAGAAACCATGTTGGGTGCCTATGCTCAGCTTTAATTTTATGGCACTCCATACATTTCACAATGTATCCAGCAATATCTTTCTTCATACCTGGCCAAAAGTAACGGCTCTTGACTGTTGTCACGGTTTTATGATATCCAGGGTGCCCTGCATAAGGCACATTATACATTTCATGCAAAATCATACGTTTCAAGTCTTGGACATTAGGTACATAAATTGTGTTTTTGTACAAAAGTGTTTTGTTAGTTTCCAATTTATAATTTTCCACTTTCGGTGGCATCTCACCTTGTTGTATCTTTTCTACCAGCTCCATGTACTACAAAACTGCATTTGCAGCTTCCAAAATTCTTCCCTTTATATCAGTTCGGTATGTGCTAATGGTTGTATCATGTAATTCGTGTACTCTCCTGTTGAGTGCGTCAGCCACTTTATTCGTGTACTCTGCCTACCATTCAAGGTTGGTTGATCAAACAGATACTTCAGACCGTTATGGTCTGTCCTTAGTTCAAACCTCTTTCCCATGAGGTAATGCCTCAATTTATTTAGAGCGTGTACTATGGCTACCAACTCCAAATCATGAGTTGCATAGTTTCTTTTGTGCTCTTTCAACTTTCTGGATTCATAACAAATTACAAATCCATTTGACTGATAACCCCTCCCGGTCCTTCTTTGCATGCATCAGTGCACACCATGAAATATTTGTTTGGATCTGCAATCCTCAAGATTGGAGCACTGGTTAACAGTTGCTTCAATTGCTGGAAGCTTTTCTCGCAATCCTCTATCCATTGAAACTTCTTCTCCTTCCTTTGCAAGGAAGTGATAGGGTGAGCTATCCTCAAGAACCCTACGATAAACCTTCTGTAGTAACCAACTAGAATCATAATGGATCTGACTTCTGTCACATTATTTGGCATTGACCATTCTCTGATGGCTTCAATATTTTCAGTATCTACAACTATCCCATCCTTCGAGATAATATGCCCCAAGTAATAGATCTGCTCCTAATAAAACAAGCATTTGCTCAACTTTGCATACAGTTGATGCTCTCTTAGTACCTGCAACACCATCCGTATATGTTGTTCATGCTCTTCCTCCAACTTGGAATACACAAGAATGTCATCCAGGAAGTCTATGACAAAATTTTCTAGATAGTCCCTGAATACACCATTCACCAAACACATAAAAACAACGGGTATGTTTGACAACCCAAACGACACCACTATGAACTCGTAATGACCATACCTTTTTCTAAAGGCGGTATTTTCGATGTCTTCGTCCTTTATCCTTACCTGGTGATAGTCCAAATTGAGGTCTATCTTCGAAAATACCTTCGCATCCTTCAACTGATCGAACAGGTCATCAATCCTCGACAAAGGATACTTGTTCTTTACAGTCACTTTTTTCAATTGTCTGAAATAGATACACAATCTCAACATTATGTCCTTCTTCTTCACAAATAGGACCGGGGCTCCCCAAGATGACACACTTGGGCATATGTACCCCTTCTTCAGAAGCTCTTCAAGTTGCAATTGCAACTCTTTCAACTCTGGCGTACTCATTCTGTAAGGAGCTTTCAACACTGGAGCTGCTCCACGCATCAAGTTTACAGAGAAATCAATATCTCTCTTTGGGGGTAATCTGAGTACCTCTTGAAATACATCTTCAAAATCCTTTAGCACCACATGATCTCCAATACTAGACACTTTATCCTTAGGTGTCCCCTCCACATGAGCTGCAAATAATTGACAGTATTTTTTGTAGCACTTCTTCAGTTGCATTGCTGATATTTCTCTGATAGCAACAACTCTGGGAATTCCTTGGAATGTTTTCCGATTCCCTTCCTCATCCARGAAAGTGAATGCCTTGTTACGACAGTCCAAGATGGCATGGTGTTGKTCCAACCAATCCATCCCAATTAAACATTCATAAGACCCTAAAGGTAGAACATTCAATTCAGCCTTTGTGCTCAGTCCCTTCATATCCACTGGACATGACTTAACTAACTCAATGACTTTTCTCTTGGTTCCTGTAGCCAGCTGCACTAACTAAGACTTTTCATGTTTGCTTCTTGATAAATGCAAACTTTCCACCACTCTAGGATCTACATAACTATGGCTAGCCCCTGAATCAATTAAAATAGTAAATGGTTGGTTGTTAATCATACCTTCTACTTCAATCATGTGTGACTGAAATTCAACTTGCTTGTTGTCCAGGGTTGCATAGATCCTTGGCATTATACTTCCCATGTCCTCCACTATTTCATCTTGCTAAACATTATGGACAGCTCTCACTTTGCCATTTTTGTAGGGACAATCTCTGTACTTATGGTTTCCCTGATAGCCTCAACACTGAATGGGCGTTTGTCTTGGCCTTTGTTCCCCTACTTCATCCATTCTCGACTCTCTAAATGATGGATGTCCTTGAGGACTATTTCTGAAAAAGGGAGGTTTGTTTCCCTTCTGCCTTTGTTCTTTCTTGAACTTCCTCTGGTCGTCCCAAGCCTTCTGAAAGGTAAGCTTTTCTCTTTGCTGCTAATATAATCATTTCGCTCTTCTTAACATTTCTTCCATGGTCTTATGGTCATCATACTGGATCTTGTCACCGATGGAAGGTGGTAGTCCACTCAAACACCTTTGAATCTTGATAATTTCTTCTTTGATGAATTAAACATACTTTAGAAATTCCAAAAACCTACGTTCATACCCATCAATGGTCATGCTGCCTAGCTTGAGTTTGAAGAACTCCTTCATCTTTCTGTCATAATATCTCTTAGTCAAATACTTCTTCTCAAAATACTTCTTGAATTCTTTCCAAGTGATACCTTTCTCTCTAATGTGCTACACCTACACAAGTTGATCCCACCACATGGATGTTTTTCCTTTCAGTTGATACATAACAATTCTTCCTTCCACATGAGAGGAATAATTCTGTAGTTGGAAGTATTTCCTCATACCAAGCAACCATGTTTTTGTATCTTCCTCCTTCTGATGTTCTCCATCAAACATAGGAGGCTTAATCTTGTTCATCTCTCCCTTCAATTCATCCACTCCAGATGTCCTGTGTTTTTTGGTAGGAGATGGGCTTGAACTACTATGTGTATTTCTCTTGGAGCAACCTTGGGAGTGATGATGGTTTCTACCCACACTCCTTGACTTTATTCCCTCAAAAGTCTAGTGGCTCCTTGTTCTTCTCAAGTCACTCTCCTTATCCAACTTCTTTTCTATTCTCTCCAAAATCTTTAACAACTTTATGTTGAATTCTCCTTGTTTTTCTTGAGCCTTTCTGAGCTTTCTGCTATCTGCTCGGTGAGATTGGGAATCTTTTTGCAATCCTTCAATGATCTTCCTTATGTTTCCTTCCTTATCTATCTCTTCTCCATGGCCATTGGAGTTCAATCCTTCAACTCCCAAATAAACATCCATTCCTTTTTCTTCGTCCTCGGAACTGGAAGCAGTCTRTTCCCTTTCCATTTCTTTTGCACTCAGTGGAAATTCTATTCGGTTCTGGTGCTTGTTGAACTTCTGCATCACAATGTGCAAACAACTGGAATTTGTTAGGTCATTATTATTTAACAAAGTCCATGACATTCATAAACAACTTGATTCAAGAAAACGTTCAGTTTCCATGAATTTTCCGAGCTATGCTCGGCTCTGTAGTGCACTCAGGCCTTAGCCCTTTTTCTCTCAGTTTCCCAACCCACACGACCATGGTTCATGAACAAGTGTTAGATCTCAAGGTTCTCTAATCGGAACTTCGAGGTTTCAGGTTTTGGGGTTTCGGGATTTTGGTCCTGGAGGCTCTCACACTCACTTCCCTCTCCAACTCCCGACTTCCGAACTTCCAACCTTTCTAACCACCAGGCCCACAACACAGTTGTCACCAACCACGGTGGTGACACGTGGTGTACTTAAGAAGGTCCACATAACCTAAGGTGATGCCATCTGGCCCCACTGCGTATACGTTTCCTTCGGGGCCCACTGGCACGTGGCAAACATCCCATGGGTCCACATCCATCCAGGTGACATCAACGCGGCCCACTACTTTATCTCTTCGGGATTTCACAATTTCGGGTTTTGGGAGTTTTTGCATCAGCACATCCCACTTCTCTCGACATTCGAACTCCTGAAATTACTCTCTACTCTTCTGATCGATCCAACAGACGAGATCTTTTTCCCAGATCTACGGTGTAGATCTTCTCGGGACTTCGGAGTTTCGAGTTTCAGGGGTGTGTACCGAAGCGCACCCCACTTTTCCCAACAGTCGAACTCCCGAAAGGCTTCTCGAATATCCTTTTGGCACCTTCTCCGGATCTAATGGTCGTAAAGGTTTTTCCTTTATTTCTGAACAGATCCTACGGATCCAACACCCCAAGTTTTGAGCGCCCTCCCTCTCTGTGGTCAAATACCACACCGACTGTGGTTTTATTCTACCGTTACTTCTCTTGAGCTTCGTACACGACCCAATAACCCATTGGTACTCAGAAACATTATAAGGTTTGCAATTAGTCCTCCAGACACAATTTCCTCTCGAAACATTGGGTCCAAAGACCACTCATCCGACCCATATAGGCTCAACGTTGAGACCTTGGGCTCTGGTACCATACTGTAACGTCCCCGGCCATCAACCCACTTGTCGGGCAATGCTACTACGTGAAAACATTCTCATACTTATATAGTATGCATTTAAATGAAGTTAAATGGCTTAACAGAGTAAACATATAATTACTACTAACATACAAAATTAATGGAATCAACAGTAAATATCATCGCAATGGAATACATGATAGTATTGCGAGCATCGCAGACACGCATTTTAATTGAAATTAAACACATGCATATACTTATCTTTGAAACTGTAGTAACTCCACCAACCACGTGCAAACTTCCAACGAACCTCCCAGCCTTAGACCTCACTTCTCATCATGCTCAACAGTGGGTCACCCCGAGCTGGGACTAAGCTCCACCCAAGGTAAGGGAATCCTTGACTAGGCCGAGGTTACAGGAAAACTGCACAAAGCAATCAGAAGAATTCTCCCCAGGAGCCTTCTTACACCCACTAATCACGGACTCTCATTCCCCACATGCCTGTTCCACCTGGGAGTATACACCTTCAAAAGAATATTCCATCGGTGCTTCACCTCCCCTCTAGGCCTCGACAACATGTCGAATCAGGAATTCTCAAAGCTGCATAGTTGGTGTTGGACTCTCTCTGGACGAAACCCACTTCCAGCAGACTCCCTCACCTGGAGAGATTTGCTTACAGGCCTGACAACTTGTCTCTTCTACCACGAACCTGACAACCCGATTCTTCCACCAGTACCCAATTCAATTCCCGCAAGTTCAAAATAACAAAAATGACGTCAGCATTTGGTCAACTCACAGGTGACAACAACAACAACAAATTTCGGTTAACTCACGGGTGACAACAACAACAACAAAATGGGGTGTGTAAACAAGAAACGACAACAAGCCACTAAAACAAATCATAGTTCAGGTAACACCCATTTGCAGGATGCGTGATAAACAATTCACGCAGAGGTTGAACATAGACTAAACAAATCGGACATAAGTGTATCGGTTTTTCAAGAAAACATCTCAGGCTTTGATTTTCAGAGTTGCGTGAGGCTTACATAACTCAGACGCAGATATCCCTTGGTTCAGACAGCGGGCAGAAGAATGGAGGACCAACCCCCATCTCAATTCAATTCTTCCACTAAATTGCATGTGCTTGGGCCGACACATGTCTCCCATGAGGCTGCATGCGTTCCCTTTTGCACACATTTCCCCTTCCAGGAACTTAGGATAAAAACATACATTTCACATAACTTTTGGAATAATAATAAATTATTATTCCTAAGGACTTAAGCCTCTAATCTTAGCCCCTAGTCTCAACACTTAGCCTCTCTTCCCAACCTTTCAGCCCCTTTTCCCTTACCCACCTTGTGGAAGCTTAGCCCCCCATCACTCTTTCTTCTTGGTCGGTCTGCACGCAGTGATGTTTAATCTTTATTAATTTTATGCATATTACATATACAAAAGCAGGCTCCTAGCCTTTGACACTTAGGCTCTCCAACCTAATAAACACATAAGCCCACCAACTTATCAATACTTGGCTCACCAGCCTACAAAACATGATTTACAATTCATAAACATGATTACAACAGGGCTCGTCTTTGGGGATATTACATCCATGGACTAAGGAGCATAGYCATCTCTTTTCCASTTGGCATCCCAATTTGAACCTTGATCTCACCACTGCTCTTCACAACTTACGAGGCTCCTCCTCTTCGACGATATTTTATCCTACAGTCTATCCACCTTTGATCCAGCTACCAAAACTTGTTGGAACCACCATTATAACCATATTTTCATCGTAATTAAACATGACATCACCGCCACGACTCTTGAAGATAATGACCACTCTCTCAGGTGTCTACCAACAACTCATAATAACAATGGATAGTAGTTTTCCCTTTGTGGCTGGGAAATTTTTATTTTCCCTTTAATGACTGATTTCCCTTCGAAACTCACAGTGGCATTGGCTAATTATCAACCCATATGGTGGATAAAACAAAACATCTACATATCTTCTCGAATCTTCCAATCGCAAAAGGATGCAACACAACCACAACAACATGTTGTTCTTTCTTTGAATTTGAAACCCTATGGCTCTGATACCAATTCTTGGGTTTTAAACAAGCATAATAAAATATATTTGTGAGAGAAAAATAATAATACACAAGAAACCATACACATAAACAAACAATTATCCTGGAAAACCCTATGAGGACAAATCATCCTAATAATAGATCTATTATTTACCTTGACCTAAATCGGCCAAGCTGGGCCAAGTGAGCTAGCCACCGCTCACCTCGAGGCCGCTTTACAATGGAGCCTTACAATCCTTATAAACTCTTCTTCACATGCATTCTAAGGCATAAAAAACCACGAGCCATCATTACCATGTGCTCAAAACCATGCACTGAGACCTAAACCACTTTGAATCATTTTCAATTCAAGGTTAACCCTAATAGCTGAAAGTATTCTACCAAGTGGAGGCTTAAGGGAAACCACAAACCATTTTCTAGCAGAAGCTGTAAGTCTTCTACTAAGTGGTGGTTTAAGGAAAACCACAAACCAATCACACTCGCTTACAATCACACTTGCTTATTACTGCTTGATTGATAAGACTTCGAAACTAGGATGTTGTTCCCCCATGTCAGGGGAAAGGTGAGAAGATGGAAATATGTCCACTATAATACATGTCAATACTCGAGAGTGAATTTGTCGGTATGAGTGACATATCTTCTTGATTATTGATGACCATCGCCAAGAAGCCATCCACCCAAAGTGGTTATTTATTCTTGCAGATGTCTTTTGTTTGAAACACCTATCTGAAGGATCATCGTGCTATCCACAATGCTTGCAAGGATGAAGATCGAAGCACTGATCTTCCATGTGGCYAACTCGCTAGTAATGTTGGCATATTGGAATTTTCTCTTGAATTGGAGCAGGTGAGCCTGAACTTTCTTGAAGGAGTCCAACACTCTAGAAATGGATTGGTTTGGTGTAATCTGTGTTGGAGTTACTTCACACACACCTAGGATTTATTTTTCCTAATTTTTTTCCTTGTTTATTATTCATAATTAGAATTATCCAGTCTCTTATATTTTAAGGGAGAATATTCCACCTGGAGAATATTCTCTTTTAGTTGACATTTCAGTTTGACTAGTTGAGTTAAGTTTAGATGCTGCATTGGTTTTGTCACCATGCAACATTGGGATCATCACCATGCTAATTCGACCTTTCCTTGTTATCATCACCAGACTGGTGCATTACCCTTGATTCTTTGATTTAACTCCTCACTACTCTTTGTTCAGTCAGTTAACTGAAGACTAGTTGACTAGTTAACTCAACTAGGTGGCAGTTCACTCCCATAATTGTTGGTGTGTGTCCAGATCACTCTAGACTACCACTATGGCGCATTGGTTCTCCTCCAGTGCGCACTCATTGACTTATACAGAGTATATCATGTATAAATTATTCATTATTCACAACGATTAATAAGAATTATTTCATTCTTTCTCTCCTTATTCGTCTTTCTCCAATTCTCTCTGCAAATATGTGTATTATTGTTTAGCTAGATCTATTATGTGTAGGTTCAAAACATTTACATGGTATAAGAGCCGACGGACTGCTAAAAAAAATATACACCAAAATGTTTTGCAGGTACAAGAAATTGAAGACAGCGAAAAGATGGATTTCCAAAAAGAAATCATTCTTACACCTTACAACTATTTTGCATGGAAGGAGAAAATATCCATACATCTCTGAACCAGAGAGTTGTACAGTTTAACCTTGAATACAGATACAGAACCGACATCACCCATATACAAATCCAAGTAATTAAATCGCATGGATGAGGCACTCAGAACAATTTGCAGTGTTATTTCTCCCGATCTCCTTTTTCACATATCTTCATGTAAGACTCCCAATGAAGCCTGGACCACCTTGGAAGGGCTCTTTGGAAAACATGATGAGATGAGGGGACACATGTTGAAGGTGGAGCTTCTCACAATGGATCCAAAAAGCTTCGACAATATCCAAGATTTCTTTACAAAATTCAAGGATTTACTGTCGCAACTCAAAGCTTGCGGGGTTGATAAGTTGAAGGAGGAGAAACAAATGGTTCGCACCATTCTCTCCAAGCTTGGTACTGAATTCTATGTATTCATATCCACTCTCCATTATGTCATATTCGCCTCTGGAGCCACCTGGAAGATGCCTTCTCTTGAGGATTTTATCGAATCCCTGACACAAGAGCAAGCCAAGCTCATCAACATGGGCACAATCAAAGGCCCAAGGGAGCATGCACTCGCTGTGCATGATGGCAGCGACAAATATCATAAATCTAAAGATAGAGATAAATGGAAAGCTCATCTGATGAAGGAAGGGTACACAAAACCCTTCACCGATGCCTCTGAATCCAAAGGGGGAAAGGGAAGAAAAGGAGAGAAATGCATGTATTGTCACAAAGGATTCCATTCGGAATCTACATGCATGAAAAAACAAATAGATCTAATGTCTCAAATATTTCAGCAAAACAACCTTGGAGATCGCATCCCCGAGGGTGCCAAGAAGAAGAAGCCAGAAGATCTGAATCCGAAGAAAGGAAATTCTAGCCATGCCTTGATTGCCATCAACTCCTCTCCCGATGCTTGGATCATTGATTCAGGAGCATCGCATCATATGGTTGCATCAAAAGTAGTATATTCGTCTTTGGATGCATGCAAATTTCCTCTTATTCTAATGGGGGACAACTCTTCTTTCGAAGTCACCGAAAAAGGAAGGATTGAACTCACCAATGGAAGCTTCGAGAATGTGTTGCATGTTCCCAAGCTTTCTGTCAACCTTCTCTCCATGTATTAGATGAAGATTTATGGCACCAAAAATAAATTCATATTCACACCAAATTCCATGGACATCTACGACATGCAAACCAACTCTAGGGTTTCTACCGGTGAGGCAAATCATCAATCTAGATTGTATACATTTTCTTAATTCATTGAACCTGATTTTGCTTTATTGCTTACTCATGATGATGAAAGTAGTAGGATATGGAACGAAAGGTTTGGACATTTGAATTTCAAATACATGCAACAACTTAGCAAGAAAAGATTGGTTGATGGTCTACCAAACATCCATTTCTCCAAGGGAGTGTGTGAGGGATGTGCTCTCAGGAAACAACCTCAAGAGAAATTCGACAAGGGAAAGTCTCAAAGAGCCTTCGCAACTTTATATCTGATCCACAATGACCTTATGGTTCCCTTTACGCATCCATTCATTAGCAAAGCAAGGTTTGTTCTCACTTTTTTTTATCATTTCTCATGTTTTACATGGATCTTCTTTCTCAGGCAAAAATCCGAGGTCTTTAAACACCTCAAAGATTTCAAAGCCCTGGTTGAGACACAGTCTGGAAAGAAGATCAAATTTCTATGAACTAATAACGAAGGAGAGTATGTAAATCATGAGATCCATAATATTTTCCATGAGGCAGGGATTCAGTTGTAGCATACGGTTCCCTATACTCTGCAACAAAATAGAGTTGTTGAGCGGAAAAACTGATCTCTAAAGGAGATGGCATCTTGCATCTTGCATGCAAAGTCTCTACCACAAAGAATATGGGTCGAAGCACTTAATTTTTCAACATACATCCAAAATATATATCCCCATATATATTTCAAGGATAATACCCCATACGAGGCTTGGAGCGGCCTCAAAATGGAAGTGACCCACTTTCGCATTTTTGGTTCACGTGCATGGGCC